>CM057337.1:514642974-514996297 GCA_030015575.1 Agapanthus africanus
TCAGATATTGAAGATAGGGTTTCTTCCTACTCCACATTTGATATGGTATGGTTGGCACAGTCTTGGTAGGAACCTTGTTTAAAAGATATGCAGCTGATTCTAGTGCATAGCCCCAGAATGATCGCGGTAACTCAGCGTTACTCATCATGGAATGTACCATATCCAATAGGGTTCGGTTCCGTCTCTCCGATACACCGTTGTGTTGTGGAGTGTATGGAGGAGTAAGTTGAAAGAGAATTCCATTCTCTTTTAGGTGATCCAGCAACTCGGCACTTAAGTATTCACCACCTCGATCAGATCTCAGCGTCTTGATACTTTTGCTGGTTTGTTTTTCTACTTCATTCTTATACTCCTGGAATTTCTCAAAGGACTCAGATTTGTGCTTCATTAAGAAGACATGTCCATACCTAGAGAAATCATCCGTAAAAGTAATGAAATAGGAAAAACCACTTCTTGCAAATGTAGACATTAGACCACACACGCCGCTGTATACGAGTCCCAAGAGCTTGCTTCCACTTACTCCGTGTCCAGTGAACGGAGTCTTTGTCATCTTTCCTTTGAGACATGATTGACAAGTTGCAAGAATGTTATTCGAATGGATCCAAATATCCTTCTTTATGTAACTTAGTTAACCTTGTCTCATTGATGTGACCCAGTCTACAATGCCATAAGAAAGCGTGATTTAATTCTGGAGACATTATTTTGTGTGTATTTTGGATATTGAAAATCTGCGGTTGATTTAATATGTATATACCGTTGCTTAATGTACCCGACCTAATCAAAACATGATTAAGGTGAATGTTTTGCAACATTGCTTACAAATGCAAAATCATAACCTTCTTTAGACATTAAAGATACAGATATGATATTACAAGTCGAACTGGGTACAAAATAACAGTTGCGCAAAACCAAAACATGTCCATCTGTCAATCCTAAGTGATAGTCCCCCATGGACTCAGCATCCATGCTTGGTCCGTTTGCAACTCTGAGGGTCATATCACTCGCATTCAAAACCATACGGCTTCTCAGTGTCTGCAAAGAATTACAGATATGAGATCCTGATCCGGTATCCAATACACAGGAAGTAGAGTTGATTGACAGACAGTTTTCAATAACATACACACCTAAACCCGAAGCCACAACTTGCTTCGGGTCCTGGTTCTTGGCCTTCCAAGCCTTGCAATCTTTTTTCCAATGTCCTTTCTTGTGACAATAAAAGCATTCTTCCTTTCCTATAATCTGTCCCCCTACCTTTGCTTTTCCCTTAGCTTCCACCTTACTAACACCGCACCTTGGATTGGTGGGGGCCTTCTTCCTCTTTCCTTTGGCTTTTGCCTTGGACCTAGAAGAGGAAGTTCCTCCAACAAACAAAGCGGGTGTTTCCCTGACTTTCTGCAGGGTGCCCTCTGCACTCCTCAACATGTTGAGAAGTTCCGGAAGTTCAACTTCTTTTCCTTGCATGTTGAAATTGAGGATAAACTGGGCGTAGGTGGAAGGAAGGGACTGGAGAATCAAGTCAGTGTATAGCTCATTCTCTACCTTGGTTCCCAGGTCCGCGAGCTCTTCGATATAACCGATCATCTTAAGAACGTGTTCCCCAACTGATGATCCGACGGCTAACCTCGCCTGAAAAAGTTTCTTCGAGGTCTCGTATCTTGAGATACGAGATTTCTCTCCATATAATTCTTTGGTATGGAGGAATATGGATTCGAGATCCATATTCTCGTGCCGCCTCTGGTGCTCGTTGTCCATAGAGGTCAGCACGAGGCACTTGGCCTTCTCACAGTCTATCTCCCAGGTCTTACGGATTTCCTTATCCGTGACATTGGATTCTGGACCTGGTTTGGCTGGGGCTTTAGTGGTGAGATGATAGCCTAATTTTTCATAAGTAATAGCCATTTTGACGTTCCTGAACCAATCTTTATAGTTTGGCCCTGTCAATATATTTTTATCTAATAGTAACTTAAGGCCTATCATGATGTTTGGTTGCTGCAATTAGGAGAGAGAGAAGAAACACTTTAGCATGATGCTCTTGCAAGTTTAGAGTGGTTTTTAGTTTGTCTAAACAGGATGACTCCCACTGTTTCTCGAATCCTTCTTCAAACCATAAAAGAAGAACTAGTCAGGATTGATCTTACCGTACAATACCTGCTTAACCGTTCAGTCAGGCTAGTGTCGGTACTTCGAGGGAGGTTTTACGATGCTTTCGCGAAGTTCCTTAATTAAATAACCTCTTTTCCCTGTGGGCGTAGCCCCGCTAACACCTTTCTAGACACCTACTTGGTTTATAGCATTGATCGTTAAGTGGGAAAATTTCCCGAAGAGTAGCATATACTCACAGTAGGATCGGGATCCAAATATCATTGTGTGATAAAATTGAAGGAATCCTACAAAAATTATCACACTCCAAATGGTATGCAACACTAGCAAGTTTCAGTTTCTTTAGAAACTCCCGATGTGGATTTTTGCCCTATGCTCTTATGACCTTGACGAAGGCCAACATATCATAAGTCACCTGTCAAGTTCTACCCGTCATTACCCAGGTTAATTTAAACCCACCCGTACATACTCCTGACGAAGGCCAAAATAGCAGTACGACTGTCCCAAACCAACGCATCTATCTATGCAACAGATAAAATTTTTGGCAGCTGCCAATCACTATGCCTTGGCGAAGGTCAAAATACATAGCTTGAATACTACTGAATATTTAACTGAAATGACGGATGGCTACGAATGGTTTTGGCGAAACCGTGAACGTAGTTAACTTGATATAATTGAAGGAACCTGATAGCTTTTAAAAGGAGTGGTTTAAGCTCCGCATTTTAAAAGTTTTGCTGTTTTGAAAAAACCGAGTGGTTTTGAAATTATTCCAACGATTCAACTTTGGTTTGTTTTCTTTGCATTAATATAATGCGTCCCATCAATTAATCCTACCATTACAGAAAACAACGAAAATATGATGTACGCTTATGCCATCCGCATTCGCCTCTGGGCCCCGTCATCACCCGTTAGGTTACATAACTAACGACAGAGCGGGGGCTGGACTAGCGCGGATGCAAAACATAAGCAACGCCTACTAGATATCATATATAGATATATACATTCGTCAGACACAATATTAGGCATTCAAGATCACAGATGAACACATTGGATATACAAGAAATCCGCATTTCCTTTGAGCCTGTAATGAAAAGCGGATTACACAGTCGTGATGAATAGCCAACCCTACCCTAGACCCCTACGGGTACAGCAAACTACCCTCCAAGTACCCGAAGTGAAGCAGTCTCCCTCAACAACGTGAGTAGGCCACTAAGCACTTCAAAGTACCCGGTAGTTTGTGCAACCCACCTTGGGTCTATCCTAGGGGCAATAAACAGTAAACGAAATAATACAACGGTGGCTACAACCTCAATCCGGATGTGCCCCGTGAAAAAATATTACAACCATTTACAAATTACATTTGAATGAAAGAATAAAACACCTCACATCCCCGGCTATCCATTCACGACAATCCAACAAGTCCATATACACAAACAAACATTACAGAAATGTGCAACGCCTAACTAACCGACATATAGCAATTAGCGGAAGTTTACGAACACATTTATCAAACACAGAAACATTAAACGATATCAATCTGCGACATCGAAGCATGCCAAATTGCCACGGAGAATAATAAACAGCATATGCAAAAGTGGCAAAAATAAACAACTCCTGAAACCCTAGATCCTAGCAACAAACCCACATCCAAAACTACGAAGCAAACCCCCACCATAAAATCGATGTGGCCGGAAATTAAGGGTCTGTGGCCGGTGATTTTGTTGGGATTTTATAGATCAAATATATATATGTTACCGCAATCAAGAACGGCGTCGCTTGGTAGCTAGCCAGTGAGTACGGGTCGGTCCACAGGGATGGTGTTAATTTACTAAATGTTCTTACGAGCTAATTCCAAAGGGTGTTGGATCTTTTATCACAAAAAAACTAAATTGAGTAATACTAGGATTAGGAAACTTGCTAGGATTAGGTTTAGGTAAACTTTGGTAAATAAAGATTTCCACCTCTTTCAATGCCCTAAATTAGATATCATTTTAGGAGTTATGGTAATTATTAATAAAGGGGATTAGGATGATCGGGAAGAAACTATGTTTCTTCCTCTAGATCCTTGTCCGTCCTTTCTTAATCCTTACCCTAACCTCCATGGAAAAGATTCATATCCGGTCTTTTATACTACGGTATCACCGTTACCTCGTGGGTAGAGTGCCGTAGGGAGCGGAATATGAAAGTATGCATGGAGTTCTAATTGTTCATAAGTGATTGGCAAAGAAAGGGGTGAGAGATCTTCATCTCTCAAACTCTTCCCTATTCCTAACCCTAACAAGCGAGGAAACTAGTCGCTCATTGAGGGATCTACGAAAAGCATGATTTTTATTTTGTTTTTAGGGTTAAGAGATTAATGATCTACCGCAGATTAATAAAAATTCTATTCTAGATTAAACTAAGGCAGAGAAGAATTTAACTATCTAGGGCAGAAAATAAATCTAAGAACTAGGGCAGAAAATAAACCTACTTACAAATTGATGCTCTCCAAACATCAAAAGAAATCTGAATTTTTATTGATGAAAAGAGGCATGAACTAGTACAAGAATTTGGGTCTCTATTTATGGGACATAGAAAACCCTAGGTTTACAATTGCCGCATGTCTGCATTTAAAAAAATAGCCCTAGGAAGACTAGTCAGCGCTGCCTCAAGTTATGGTAAAATTTTCAACTTCTACGTGCGAAACACGGCCGCGGAACCGCGGCCGCAGCCATGGTTTGGCCGCGGTTCCGCGGCCCAATTAGAGGATCATGTGCTGAAACTTTGTGTGCTGGTTCTGGGCTTTTTGTTCTTCCTACCTCTTTAGTACTTTTCTCAAATTGGCTTCTAAGTTTCTTCCAGATCTCCACAGTGAACAATTGTAGTTGATTTTTACCGTTGCTTCGTGTCGAACTCTTTAACCTTGCTATTTGTGAACTGATCTTCGTGCAGGCTTGATAAAAATCCTTCTATTTGTTGGTCGTAGTCCTACTTTTGCATCGTCTTTTATCTTTTTCACTGTTTTTTCTCCAAGAACCTGTAACCTGTACTTTGTAGCAGACCTGGATCAAAAGCACCTGTTTATTTGTAAAATGCATAAGAATGGTGAATATAATAATGCAATATTATGATATAAACAAATAACCCCAAACTTATCTTTTGCTCGTCCTCGAGCAAACCTAGTTTTATTCTCGACAAAAACCTAACCTCACTTTCGCAGGGAAACGCGAATGCACCGAGCTCGTGCAACAAGCCGTTAAACCTCTAGGTGTCCCTAGTAGGAGGTGTGTTGTCTCCTTAGGGTTTTCAGCGGATACTACCCACAAAATCATATCAATTCGGCCCATTAACTTTAATTCTCCAATTAGGTTTTCTGACAAGGAATTCTATTATCGTCGACCCGTAAATTATCCACCCATATTCTTCACACTTCCTCATCATTTAACTTAAGATTATATATGTTCTGCAGGCCTACTTAGCTTTTGGCATTTCTTAAGTTTCCCTTCTAGGGTTCCATCTCCACTTAGGAATTTTTATCAACTCTACTAAAGATACAAAGTCTATTCTTCACTCCTATCTCTCATCTAAACTCTCCCTACGTGTGTGTATATATCACCCCTACACTTGGAAATTCAAATCAAGCAATCATACCCTTGTCCGTTGTCCAAAGTACTTATTAATTGGTGAATTTTTAAATGAATTTTGCTTACACATCCTTCATGCGACCGTTAATACTTCTTGAGATACCAACGACCGATTACAAAATGCGTTTGCACTTTAAAACGTACTTCTTAGTCTTGTAACACCTAAGGCTTTTTAGCAGTGACTCCCAAACCAGTTGGTCTAACGCACTAGGTGATGAAGCACCCTTGCTAAATATTTTTCTATTTTTGCAGCCTTAAGTAATTACAAAAACCAGTGTTCACTTTTTTTCTTTATTCACACTTGTATATTTTCCCCCCATAATACTAAGGACTTTAGACAAGAGCATTTCAAGGTCTCTTCTACTATTCCAAGTTTCAAGGTGCGTGATTGTGCAAATTGTAGGGTATACATTTTCAGAATTTAGACTTAAGCTAAGAATTATTTTTCAAACTCATACTCTAATAAAAATATCAATACTTTTCCTTTGCTTTGACTTAGCCCAAGAAGTGAACTCAAAATTCGCCTATTTCTAAATAAACTACAAAGGCAAATACTTTCTACCGTTAAAGTTTAAGAAAGGTTACTTTTAGGGTTTTTAATTTACTAAGTCTAAGATCTAGTTGTTCCTAACCAGTTAATCTATTTGTCAAACTCAAGTCAAATACGGCCAAAATTGAATACATTAATTTTTATTTTTTGAAATTTTCAATTTTTATGGGTTTTTCTTTTTCTAATTTTTTTCTTCAAATTTTTCAATTTTTATGATTTCTATATAAGGATGCAAATGCAAATATACATATGAATGCGATGGAAGAAAACTTACCGAGTATACCACCAAACTTAAACTGGACAGTGTCCTCACTGTCAGGCTGCACCAAGTGGGTCGATAATGTCAGCAATTTCCTGTTTATTATCATATTTACAAATGATACACACCCCTAAACTTATTTGAAATACAGTTTTGGAAAAATTGATTGGAAATTCGGAGGTGAAAGTGGAGGAGATTTAATCGGTGTAGATCGGCTCCTGCAAAAACAGGAGCTCCTCCAATTGGTCCGCTGTGAGGAACAGTTTCAATCGATGTCCATTTACTTTGAATAAAGTACCGTCCTCCAGATTTTCAAGATCAACTGCACCGTGCGGATAAACGGTGCGAACTACAAATGGCCCTTTCCACCTAGAACGGAGCTTGCCGAGGTGATAATGTAACCGAGTGTCATAGAGTAAAACCTGTTGACGAGATTTAAATGTTTTTCGCAGAAGGTGTTTATCATGGAACACCTTAGTTCGGTTTTTGACGATTACGGCATTATCATAAGCCTCATCCCGCAGCTCTTCTAGTTCATTTAATTGCAGCTTTCGATTGCTGCCCGCATCTCCTAATGATAAATTCAACTCTTTGATTGCCCAAAATGCCTTATGTTTAATCTCCACTGGGAGGTGGCAAGCCATCCCATAAACAAGCCGGTATGGAGACATACCAAGATCGGTCTTGTATGCAGTACGGAAAGCCCATAGTGCATCGATCAGTTTAAGTGACCAATCTTTACGGTTTTTAGAAACCGTTTTCTCCAAGATTTGCTTGATTTGCCGATTCGAAACCTCGGCTTGCCCACATGTTTGGGGATGGTATGGCGTTGACAGCATGTGGGTAATAGAATATTTGCGCATTAAGGACTCAAAAGTCCTTTTGCAAAAGTGAGAACCATTATCACTTATAATCGCTCGAGGGTGCCCAAACCGAGAAAAGATATGTTCTTTAAGAAATCGAACGACAACCTTGTTGTCATTCGTTCCGCTAGGCACAGCCTCGACCCACTTTGAAACGTAGTCAACAGCCAAAAGAATATACACATTCCCAAAAGAATTAGGAAATGGTCCCATGAAGTCTATTCCCCAAACATCAAAAACATCCACAACCAAAATTGGTTGGAGCGGCATTTCGTTTCTTCGTGATATCCGGCCCAAGTGTTGGCACCGGGAGCATGTCTTGCAGTATTCATATGCATCCTTGAAGAGTCGTGGCCAATAGAAACCACACTGCAAGATTTTCTTGGCTGTCTTCTTTGGGCCAAAGTACCCGCCACATGCTTGATCGTGGCAAAAAGACAGCACACTCTTAAACTCGTTTTCCGGTACACACCAACGAATGATTTGGTCGGAACAGTATTTAAAAAGATAAAGTTCATCCTAGTAAAAATGCTTTACTTGGGACAAGAATCGAAGTTTATCCAGTTTTGACCAATCTGTAGGTATCAAGCCGGTGGCTAAGTAGTTTGCTATATCAGCGAACCATGGTTCGCAAGAAACGGTTAAGAGTTGCTCATCGGGAAAAACATCTTTGATTGGAATTTCGAGTGTAGGCGAAGAAGGAAGTCATGAAAGGTGATCGGCCACTGCGTTTTCACATTCTCTTTTGTCCCTTATGACAAGGTCAAACTCTTGTAGCAAGAGGATCCAACGTATTAGCCACGATTTAGCATCCTTCTTCGCAAAAAGATGGTGAAGAGCTGAATGGTCTGTATACACAATAACTGGAGAGCCGATTAAATAAGACCGAAATTTTTCAAGTGCAAACACAACTGCTAAAAACTCTTTTTCTGTTGTTATGTAGTTTAGTTGGGCCTCATTTAATGTACGGCTAGCGTAACAAATCACGTGCGGCATATTATTAATGTGCTGTCTAAGAACAGCACTAATGGCAAAATCTGATGCATCGCACATAATTTCGAAGGGATGCGTCCAGTATGGAGATGAAAGAATGGGCGCAGAAATGTGAGAGTGTTTCAATGACTCGAACGCTTCCATACAAGTTGAGTCAAAATCAAATGTTGTGTCCTTGGCCAATAAGAGAGTCAAGGGTCTAGCAATTTTGCTAAAATCCCTGATGAACCGTCTATAAAAACCGGCGTGGCCAAGTAAACCTCGGATGTCTTTGACGCATTTAGGAGGAGGAAGATTAGAAATGACATCAATTTTGGCTTTATCAACCTCTATGCCGTTTTGCGAGATGACATGTCCTAAGACAATACCTTCTCCTACCATAAAGTGGCACTTCACCGAATTTAAAGTTAGGTTCTTATCCCTACAGCGGGTAAGAACTGTGCCAAGGTGTAGCAAACACTCGTCGAAGGAGCCACCAAAAATGGAGAAATCATCCATAAAGATCTCCAAAAATTTTCCAACCATGTCTGAAAAGATCCCCATCATGCACCGCTGAAATGTAGCGGGAGCATTGCATAACCCACAGGGTATGCGACGATAAGCAAAAGTGCCAAAAGGACAAGTAAATGTGGTCTTGCCTTGATCCTCTTTGGCGATGGGGACTTGGTTTTAGCCGGAATTTCCATCCAAAAAGCAGTAAAACTCGTGCCCAGCTAATCGTTCTAGCATTTGGTCAATGAAAGGTAAAGGAAACTGGTCTTTCCTTGTCGCAGCATTGAGTTTTCTATAGTCGATGCAAACTTGCCACCTAGTTTGGGTGCGAGTGGGTATTAACTCATTTACCTCATTGGTAATGACCGTGATACCCGATTTCTTTGGCACAACATGAATGGGGCTAACCCATTGGCTATCCGAGATTAAGTAAATGATACCACTATCAAGACATTTAACAATCCCCTTCTTGACAGCCTATTTCATTATGGGGTTGAGGCGTCTTTGTGGATCCCTTACCGGCTTGGCATCGTCCATCAAGTGTATATGATGTTCAATTATGAGGGGACTAATCCTCTTGATGTCCTCCATAGACCAGCCAAAAGCTTGCCGATTATTTTGTAAGACCATTAAAAGGGCTTTCTCTTGCTCAAGAGAAAGAGAGGCCGATATTATAACGAGAAGGGTCTCATTCTCACCTAGATAAGCATATTTAAGGTGAGACGGAAAAAGCTTTAGTTCGAGTTTAGGAGGTGAAACAATTGATGGTAACAATGGTGTAACTATTTCAAACTCGAAGGATTCCATCAATGGTTCAAATCGAGTGTACGCAACCGAGTCGGATGGTTCAACTAACTCATCCGAAAAAGCAAAAGACTCAAACTCGGGTGGTGAGTCTTCAAAATCGTCTACAAAGGTGAAACACTCATAATCGTTGTCCGCCGTGAAAGCTGTGTCGGATTCTAGGAGGAACGCACTAGTAGCGTCAACACTGCTGTGGTCAAACATAAAATTTTCGAACTCACAGTCCTCCTCCGCGATCTCATTGATTAAGCAAACATCAAGTACGCTAGAATTAGGCTCAGAAGGCTGATTTTCCAACTTAAAAATGTTGAGTTCAATTGTCATATTGCCAAAAGATAGATTCATTGAACCATTACGACAATTGATCACCGTATTAGAAGTCGCAAGGAATGGTCAACCAAGTATCACTGGAATTTGACTCCGGGAGTTAGCGACAGGTTGTGTATCCATTACAATAAAGTCAACGGGGAAAATGAAATCCCCTACTCTAATTAACACGTCCTCCAACTCTCCCCTAGGATGGGTGATAGATCGGTCGGCCATTTGGAGAGTACAATGAGTGGGCTTAAGCTCTCCAATGCCTAATTTCTCGTACACAGAATAAGGTAGCAAATTGACACTAGCTCCAAGATCTAATAGTGCTCTATTAATGTTCTTGTCCCCAATTGTTATCGAAATAGTAGGACAACCGGGGTCCTTGTGCTTTTGGAGTAAAGATTGGACAAGAGCATCACTAACAGCATTAGCCACGAAAACTTTCTTAGGTACTTGTGACTTCCTCTTTTTGGTGCATAAGTCCTTTAAGATTTTTGCATATGAAGAAACTTGTTGGATTGCATCCAAAAGAGGGATATTTATGCTAACCTGTTTGAACAACACTACAATCTTCTCCATTTGTGGAGTTGGTTTATTGGATCTCAACCGGTTTGGAAAAGGAACATTTTGAAAAGTTGTTGAGTCCAAAGTTTGCGGATCAGATTGTGGAGTTGGAACAGATCCCCATGTAGATGTGTTCATGTTGTGAGAAGTGGGTCCGTTCGAGCTAGAAGAAGTAGAGCCGTATGAAGGATGAAGAATAGGCCCTAATGAAGAAGAAGAAGAAGAAGAAGAAGGCGAAGAAGATGAAGAAGGACCACCGGCAGGGGTGTCATTGTTAATACCCACATTATTTTGCAACACTTTTCCTGATCTTAACGTGGTCACAGCATTTACGTTATGATTCTGCTGTTCATATGAAACATGTGCGTGACCGGGATTCGGTAGTGGTTTAGATGGAAGCTTTCCTTTTTCTCCCTCTTTCAACGCAGCATTGAGTTGTGCAATTTTTGCCTCAATAGATTTGATGCTTTGATCGTATGAGGCACTGTTTTGCACCAAAGATTGAATAGAAGTTTCTAACCTTGCTACGGATTGTGTAGATTGCTTTAGGAACGCATCTAGACTTCTTTCGAGCGAGTTAACCTTGTCATTATGAGGTGGAACAAAATTGTTTGGCGGGTAAGAATTGTTGGGCACAAAATTGTTCACTTGATTAGGGTAAGGTTGCTGTTGGAAAGATTGCTAAAATTGAGTTTGTGGAGGTGCTTATTGTTGTGGAGGAGGAGGCCTTTGAAAATTGTTGTTTCCTTGGAATTGTTGATTTTGGTTCCAAGCGAAATTTGGGAGACTCCTCCAACCCGGATTGTATGTCGAAGAGTATGGATCGTTTCTTTATCGTTGCTGAAAGGCAGCATTGACTTGATCATGGCCTTGAGTAGATGGATTGTAAGGACACTCATCGGTGAGATGTAATGGATCCGAACAACAAGCACAAACAGTTCGTGGAGGCACAACAAGGGCAGGAGAAGGCGGTGAGATTTTGGTCTCAATCGCTTCTAGCTTTTTCGTAAGTGCGGCCATCTCGGCCTTCATAGCAATCGACATATCTAAGTGATGTATGCCTGCCTTAGATTGACCAATAGAAGAAGATGATGTGGTCTTGGTGCTCTCCCACTGAATTGTTTGTTCACTAAGATCCTCGAGAAACTGCCACGCTTCCTTACTAGATTTGGTTAGAAAGTGACCTTGACAAATGGTTTCTAGCAATTGCTTCGTTGCCGGGTTCAATCCCTCGTATAATGTTTGGCAAAGTTGCCAATTTTTGATCCCATGGTGAGGGCATTGAACGAGTAGGTCTTTGAATCTTTCAAAACACTTCCAAAACGGTTCGGAAGGAAGCTGGGAAAATTGTATAATCTCATTACGTATTCTAGCAGTCTTGTGATGAGGATAGAACTTTTTTAGAAAAGCTTTCACAAAATCTTTCCAATTCTTAATTGAATACGACGCTGTGCTGTATAGCCACTTCTCGGCAGTCACATAAGGTGAAAGGAATGACCCTTAGCCTTATAGCATCGTCGGATAATTGGGTTGTTTTCATCATAGCACAGACGTTTTGGAATTTGTTGATAAGGATATATGCATCTTCGGATTCTAATCCGTGAAACTTTGGTAGCATATTGATGAAGTGGGGTTTGATCTCGAAATTGTCCCCATTTGCCGGTGGGAGTGAAAGACAAGTAGGTACGGCGGTGCGGATTGGGTAGAAAAGATCCTGGAGCGTGATTTGTTGGGGCGCTTCAACAGGCGGGTGATTCGGGTTATTCGCACCTAACGGAGGTGGAATCATTCCCGTCGATAAGGTGTTATTAGGATTGTATCCCGACATACCTTCGGAAGAAGAATTTGAAGGAGAAAGTGAAGAAGTGGAAAGGATTTCGACTTCGGAGTCGAATGGTTCGTCGGTCGGTACCAACGAAACACGGACTAATCGGGCGCTAGTGTCCCTAGTCCAATCGGATATACACTAAAGAGGTAGTGTAGTCAAAAAGGTGAAAGACAGAATGTGGATGTAAGAAAACGTCAATGAGAAGAAAGTGGTGTAAGTGAGGTGCAAGGATTTCTTTAGCGACAAGTTGCAAGTTTTTGGTAATTTTTTTTTCCTTTTATTTCCTTTTTTATGTGGAGCTTTTTGCAAAAAGATTTTGAGAAGAGACTTTGACACAAATGCAATCAACCACAAATGCACAATCAGGCCTAGATCTAGGGTCACCTAGGTCAGCTAGACAGCTCCTAACTGTTCCAAAGGGCTAGAAATAGGACCTCAAACCGCCTCTTCACCGCCAATTGCGGCCAGGTAAGTGCCAGGTGAGTGGGAGGCTCCCCACTACAAGTAGTGGTCCTAATTAAGTAACCACTTGTCTTAGACACACTTGCCTAGACACCGCAAAGTCAGGTTAGGATTAAAGGTCGATGCCTATAACTAGTCCTCTGTCCTATTGAGCGCGACATCCTTAGGGCTGAGTCTAGTATTTTTTAACTAAGAATGGTCAATGCAAATGCCTTATGTGATTTTCTGGGGTCCTGAGAAAGGTGATGAAATCCCCACCTAATCTGAATTGGTCTCAAGCCCCTTAAAGTCCGATTAAAGAATGCAAAACAGTAAATCACTTGCAATCAATTTTCTTTTAAGCGCGGCGCAATGAATCCTGCGGAAAATCAATTATTGGAAGGGGGAAGATTTTTTAGCGCAAAGAATCCTGCAGAAGATTTGGCAAAAGATATATGGGGATTTGCAGAGGAGGAGAGAGAAAGAAAAACAGTGCAAATTTTACGCGATGAGGACCCAGGGGACCGCGGTTCCGCCGCAAACACCAGCTTCCGGCTGCGGTTTAGCGGTGGAATAATCAGTTCAAGCCCTGAGAAAAATTCTACTGTTCTGTTGTTGAAATCCCCCTCTGTTCTGATCTACCGATTTCTGTTTCCCACTCTAGATTTTTCCCCGTCGATCCTGCAAAGATTCACACAAGAAACCCTTCAAACAATAAAAGATGATAGAATTTTTTTTTACTTTTTTATTCTTTCAGTTTTTATGATTTTTATATTTTATATTAACCTAAAATTACAAAAAGAAAATTTTTACGCCATCCCCGGCAACGGCGCCATTTAATTTTGTTGAGATTTTATAGATCAAAAATATATATGTTACCGCAATCATGAACGACGTCACTTGGTAGCTAGCCAGTAAGTACGGGTCGGTCCACAGGAATGGTGTTAATTTCCTAAATGTTCTTACGAGCTAATTCCAAAGGGTGTTGGATCTTTTATCACAAAAAAAATAAATTGAGTTATACCAGGATTATGAAACTTGCTAGGATTAGATTTAGGTAAAGTTTGGTAAATAAAGATTTCCACCTCTTTCAATGCCCTAAATTAGATATCATTTTAGGAGTTATGGTAATTATTAATAAAGGGGATTAGGATGATCGGGAAGAAACTATGTTTCTTCCTCTAGATCCTTATCCGTCCTTTCTTAATCCTTACCTTAACCTCCATGGAAAATATTCATATCCGGTCTTTTATACTACGGTATCACCGTTACCTCATGGGTACAGTGTCGTAGGGAGCGGAATATGAAAGTATGCATGGAGTTCTAATTGTTCAAAAGTGATTGGCAAAGAAAGGGGTGAGAGATCCTCATCTCTCAAACCCTTCCCTATTCCTAACCCTAACAAGAGAGGAAACTACTCGCTCATTGAGGGATCTACGAAAAGCATGATTTTTATTTTGTTTTTAGGGTTAAGAGATTGATGATCTACCGCAGATTAATAATAATTCTATTCTAGATTAAACTAAGTCAGAGAAGAATTTAACTATCTTGGGCAGAAAATAAATCTAAGAACTAGGGCAGAAAATAAACCTACTTACAAATTGATGCTCTCCAAACTTCAAAAGAAATCTGAATTTTTATTGATGAAAAGAGGCATGAACTAATACAAGAATTTGGGTCTCTATTTATAGGACATAGAAAACCCTAGGTTTATAATTGCCCCATGTCTGCATTTACAAAAATACACCTAGGAAGACTAGTCAGCGCCGCCTCAAGTTATGGTAAAATTTTCAACTTCTACGTGCGCAACACGGCCGCGGAACCGCGGTCGTAGCCATGGTTTGGCCGTGGTTCCGCGGCCCAATTAGAGGATCATGTGCTGAAACTTTTTGTGCTGGTTCTGGGCTTTTTGTTCTTCCTACTTCTTTAGTACTTTTCTCAAATTGGCTTCTAGGTTTCTTCCAGATCTCCACAGTGAACAATTGCAATGGACTTTTACCGTTGCTTCGTGTCGAACTCTTTAACCTTGCAATTTGTGAACTGATCTTCGTGTAGGCTTGATCAAAATCCTTCTATTTGTTGGTCGTAGTCCCACTTTTGCATCGTCTTTTATCTTTTTCACTTTTTTTGCTCCAAGAACCTGTAATCTGTACTATGTAGCAGACATGGGTCAAAAGCACCTGTTTATTTGTAAAATGCATAAGAATGGGGAATATAATAATGCAATATTATGATTTGAACAGCCGGCCAGGTATGCAGGGATTTGTCTCTTTTTTGGTGCATGAACTTTTAACAGTGAAAGGAACACTCTGCAGTTGTTTTAATAATTTTTCAGAGCCTCGGAAAAATCAACAGAAACTAGAATCTAGGTTTCGATGTTTACGGGATATTTCGGTTTCGTAGTTTTAGTTATCGTTTAATCTGTTAGCTACGGTTTAGTCGGCTCTGATACCACTGTAAGTCAATGCAATGCACCCCACGTGTTCGCAGGGAGGCGGAATTAGAAAAAAACGATTTTTATTGGCTTCGTAACATCGACAATGTAGGGTTCCTAGGCACACTAATGAAGTCTCACAACAGATCAAACATGCCCAATTCGAATTTTTCATGTGCCTACAAACCCTAGTACGGAACGTTAACTAGATGATGAGGCGATGCAAGCAAGTTAACGGCTTAACTAGATAGTGAAAGAGGTTACAACCTTTGTAGATCCAGTTCTCCACCTCCATAGCTCCGCGTAGACGTCCCTCTGCTGTACCAATCGAAATCCTAGACTCTTGCGGTGGTTTCATCGGAGAAAAGATTGGGCTAGGTCGCCGACTTCGATGCCGAAGATGATCTACGTCGAGGCAACTCAAGATCAAGCTCCAACTTCACCAAGTCATGAAACTAGTGAAGAAAACACCCTATACTACTTGGCAAGTGGTAGAGGATAAAGAAATAGGAAATTGGTTCACTTTAGAATTGGATTTCTCACTCTTTTTCTCATGTTGCCATTAATGGTTGCAAGTTTTCTTCTTTGTTGAAGAAGAAGAAGAAGAAGAAAAAGAATATGATATCTTTTTTAAAATAGGAAAATAAAATGATACTTATCATATTTGCAACCATAGTTAGGTGTAGAGAATAAACTAAGGTTAGGTTGAATGGTTAGGGTTAAGCATGAAACAAAAATGGTGGACTTATTCAAAACTTCATGAAGTTTCAACTAGAAAACAAATCAAGCCACCATTTCTCTTTATCATTCCAAAAAGAATAAATAAATAAATAAATGAATAAGTAAATGAACAAAACCCTAACCATTAACATGACCATGGTTTAATCATACACACAAACTTTCATGTGTCATCAAACATGTTACAATCAAGTGCACAAAAATATATCACATATACAATGTACACATCAAGCGAGAAAATCCTTTTAAAGTGAACAATATTAGTCAATGTAAAGGAATATATCTAATATATAATTATACATTAAATCATTAAATCAATACTTGATTAAACGATCCGGTCATATCGCATATGACCGACTAATATCCAATGTATCGGCTTATCGAATCAATTCTAGATTCGATAACTAGATTATATCGCATACAACCAATCGATACATTCATCGCGAGAATAGAATACGGTATCACATACACGCATTATTCTCGGTCCTGTGCATATCTCATATGCGCTCCTATTTCGTTTCGCTTGAGCCAGGAAACCTCTGTGTAGGAATCTAAAGACTCGTCAATACGCCGGCAGCAGGTGATGACCATATCAAACACCCACAAGCCGCAAGCGGTCTGCTAAACGTAACGGCCACCCGGGTATTGAGCGATCAGAAAATCGACGAGCAAGCCCGCTCACACCTCTGTGAATCCAATCAGTAACACTTACCGTACAGTCCGGTCTGTTCGTCTGATATGTCGCATATCTCGCCGAGGGGTGGTAAACGTCAGACCCCAATAGCTCGATAAGTCATGCCGACGTGAGGTCCATAAATGTGTGAAACTACTGATAACACTTACCAGTAGATCACTGCAACCCTGGCCAGGGATTTCCAGTTATGGCCAGTCGAGCATAGCGCAACATCAACCCCCAATACCGGGAGAGACGAATCACCTCCTATCGCTCATTGCCTCCATGTGAATCGGGACTGTACCCAAAAACTACCTGTTTGCATGACTCAGTAGAGCCGTGGTAGGGTGGAAATCAAAGCACAGTGGGAGACACAGAAGACTCTATGACGATCTCGGGTCAACAGACTAAGCTGTACCAGTGTCACCAGAGAACTGCCATCTGACGTGAGGTATAATACCATCTGGGAGTTCTCGGCGAGTCCGTTCAGTGTACCCAGTCTCCACTGAGCACCCGCATACCATCTCTGATGTCAAACACCAATGGATATGGGATCATCCATCGCCCATCACATGGGTCGAGAAGATATACGCTAGTCTACTCTGGAATATCGATGCCCCGTCTCGATATTCCCACGACTAGGAACATTGAAGGATGTACTCATGGACTACCCAGGCCCCACTAGTATGATCTGCATCATAGTCCTGGAAGTCGAGTACACATCCTAAGGGCTTTATCAACATGTAACAGAGAGACAGAAAGTATACATGTTAAGATAAAGAGAAACCAGATAGCATACTATCATGTCGAGCAAGAAAGTCCTACCTATATATGTCCCAGCATCCACTACAATATACATCCAATGTACAGTAATGGCCTCTAGGGCATACATATAACTAACAATCTCCCACTTGCACTAGGGCCATCTGTAGCAGTGGTTGCAGTATCACATACTCAACCATCCCATATAAGTCTCTCTCTGGGAAAAAGCCTTTGTGAGTGGATCCGCCGTGTTGTCCTCTAAGTCTACTCCCCAAACCTTGATCACCCTGGAGATCAACTATCTCCATGATCTGGTGATGCTGCCTCAGAATATGTCTGGGTCACTGATGGGACCAGGCTTCCTGGGCCGAAGCCACACTTCCATTGTCATACAATGGTAGGAACCTAGTTCATCTCATGAACCAATATACACCCAAACTGCCTCTTTGGTAGTTTCTTTAATAGCGATGTTACCAGCCTTTATCGTCTAGTTTGCCACGGTATCTAGCTTGGAACTCTTCCAACATACCGTCCCTCCACTGAGGGTGAAGACAATGCCTATGACTGACATTCAGTCGTCCTTATCACCCTGGAACACTTCCAGTGATTCTCCCCAGGATCGATCGATAGTATCTTACTATAGCTAGTGAGAATCCTAACATCCATTTAGATCTATCTCATAGACCCAAATCCCAGGATTTAGGAGGTATTATCTTTATCCTATATGGAGAATCCATGTGATAAGCGGAGATTGACAGTGCGTAGCATAGGAAACTCTTTTCTTATCAAGAGTATGTTGTCCACGTATAATACGTGGATGACCACCTTACTCTCTACTACCTTTTTGTATATACAAGGCCCATCTACCATTTTGATGAAGTCAAACTCTTTGGCTACCACATCAAAACAGATGTTCCAACTCCGCGATGCCTGCTTTATCCTGTAAAGCAACTTGCACATGTTTCCGCTGCTCCCACTGTTTAGGAAGCCCTCTGGCTGTGTACTTATAGACATTCTCTTCTAAATCATTATTTAGAAAAGTAGTCATGGCACCCAACCGCCAGATATCGTAGTCATGGTATGTAGCCGTGGCAAGTAGGATCCAGATGGACTTAAGCATAGCCACTGGAAAAGGTATCATCATTATCCATGCCTGGTCGATGACGAAAACCTTTAACAAGTCTAGCTTTGAAAGTCTCAACTTTTCCATCTACATCAAGTAATCTTCTCAAGATATACTTGCTCCTGATGGGGATTTAACCCTTCAGATATAGCAACCAAAGTCCATACTTTGTTGGTGTACATGGATTCCATCTCAGATCGCTAAGCAACCAGCCATTCTTACAGAGTCCCTACTCTCGATGACCTGCTCGAATCTAGTTGGGTCATCATCTCATGATGCAATCCTCGCTCCCACTGTCATCGAGAAACCGAAGTATCTCTCAAGAGGATGAGAAACCTTGCCAGATCGGCGGAGAGGCTGAGATTCGTCGGGAACTATTGAATCCTTTGGTTCTGTCAAATCATCAGCTGCAGTTTTGTATAGCTGGAACCTTTCCAGTTCTACAGAACTAACCTTGCCTCGATCTTGTCCGGATTTTGCTTTTGACACAGGCCGGACAATCCTAAATCTTAACTTACTTAAGAGATAGGCTCTTCCCATACCATATCTTATATGGAGTGGTAGGCACTGATTTGAATCGAACCCTATTCAATAGGTATGCAACTTCATAAGTGCGTAACTCCCTAAAAGGAAATAGGTAACTCAGTAGTACTCATCTTAGAGTACACCATATCTAATACGGTGTGATTGCTCCGCCCTGATACACCGTTGTGCTGTGGTGTATTCAGAGGAGTAATACTGAGAGAGAATCTCATTTTCTTTTAGAATAGTCCAAGAATTCCATGCACAAGTATTCTCCTCCCTGATCTTATCATAGGACATAATACTTATACCTGTATGTTGGTTCTCTACTTCTATCTTATATTCTGTGAATATCTCAAAAGCTTCGGGCCTATGTTTCAACAGGAACATATGTCTGAATCTTGAGAGATCATCAGAGAACGTAATGAAGTACAAAGAACCGGTCCTGGCATGTGTAGACAGGAGACCTTACATACATCATCATGTATCAGTCCCAAGAGTTTACTAACTCTTTCTCTGTTTCTAATAAACAGAGCTATGGTCATCTTAATTTTGTGACATGACTGGCAAGTTTCACAAGATGTAAATTCAAACTGATTTAAATATGTATCTAAAATGTAACTTCAGCTAGTCGGGTCGCATTGATATGACCTAGTCTACAATGCCTCAAGAAGGATTCATTCATTTCTGAACTCTTCCTCTTGTGTGTGTTCTGTATACTAGGAACTGTAGTTTGATTTAGAACATCAATGCTTTTAGATAACGTGCCTGAACCGATCAACTTTTGATATAGGAAATGTTCAAAACATTATCCATCAATACAAAATTTTATCATTTCTTTACTAATAAAGAGACTGATATGATTTTGTATATCAGGTTCGGTATCTAATAACATTCGTTTAGAATGAATGTATTTTGGTAATACAGGGTGACAGTGACTAACAGACTTGGCTGCAACACTTGCCCCGTTTTCTGTCTCATGAAACTTATCACCCGTTCTCAGTTTTCTACCTTTCTGTAGCCCTATGTAACAGATTACATATCTGGGATCCTGATCCGGTATCAAATACTGAGGATGCAGAGGATACTGAGAAACAGTTCTTTGTAACGAACACACCCGAAGAAGATGAATCATGTGCACTTTCTTTGTTTGGGCGGCATAGGAATTCTGGTATTCCCCTATTTCCTTCTCTGTCTTATAACAATTATAAGTTGGAGCGGGACCAACGTTCCCCAGCTCAGTATAACAAGCGGGTTCGGTCAATACATCCATATTATTATCTTGATTAAGGCGTGATATGGTCGCTACCTGGAGAGAGAGAGAAGAAAACACTCTGCGTGCGCTCTTGCAAGATTAGATTGGTTATTTATTTTATCTAATCAGGATGGCTCCCACTGTTTTTATCAAATCTTCCTTCAAACCCTAAAAGGAAAGACTAGCCGGGATTAATTACACTCTACAACTTCGCCAATCTTTCAGCCAGGCCAGTGTCGGTACTTTGAGGGAGGTTCCCCGTGCTTTTGCACGGACCTAATTACAGTAAACTTCGTTTTCCCATAGGCGTAACCCCGTTGACACCTTTCTAGACACCTACTTGATCGGCTAATTGCAAAGTGCAAAACTCTCCCAGGAGTAACAATTACTCGCAGTGGGTATCGGGATCCAACTATCACATAGAAGGTATGCAATCTCATTGCAAATTTCAACACTTGAAACTCCTGATAAAGACTTTTACCCCTAGCACTTATGACCTTAACTATGGTCAACAAATCATAAGTACTAGTCAAGTTCTACCCGTCATTTCGTGATTAATTAGACCCACCCACATGACCCTTAACTAAGGTCAACAAAGTCACGCGACTGTCCTAACTAATTGCATCATATGCGGTGTAGGAAGACATCACTTAGCTACCGTACACTATGCCTTAACTAAGGTCAACAAACACAGCACGAATACTAAGTACTCTACTTCCTAAAATGACGGAGGGTTGCGGATGGTTTTTAAGAAAACCTTTAACGCTTTGAACTTGATCTCGTTGCGGAATCAAATGGTTTTTAAATGGAATGTTTTTGAGGCTTTTCTAGTTTTGCTAAAGGGGTCACTCCCGGTGAAGGGATCGTCGGCCCTTTCCTCGTCGAATGAGGTACGGGATATATCATATATATCACTGTGCAAAGCGGAAACTATAGAAGCGATCAAAAGACAAACCGAGGGTTGTAGCATCTGCCAGTTATTGCTAAAGGAGTCACTCTCGGTGAAGGGATCTCGGTCCTTTCCTCATCGAATAAGGTGCAGGATGTTCTATAAGGAACACCGCGATGCAAAGCAAGAACTGTAGCTACCTGTTTTATTTTTGAAATTCGATTCCACAACATCAATTAGGTTTATTTTCTTTCATTAATCTCATTAATGAATGTCCCATCATTTAAGTCCACCTAAACATCACAGATAAATATAACGTACGCTTATGCCATCCGAATTCGCCTCGATGTCCCGTCTGCACCATTAGGTTAGGTAACTAACGCCAGAGCGAGGCAGGGCTAGTGCGGGTGTAAAACATAAGCAACGTCTATATAATATATCATATATACTATATACTGTATCTATCTGAATATATCACATGATCACATCACAGATAACGCAGCAGAAAATATCATATGAAATATTGGATATACTAGGACGTCCGTGTTTTTAATACGAGCCAGTATAAAACACGGATTCCACGGTCGTGATGAATAGCCAATCCCATACCCCTAGACCCCTACGAGAGGGGCAAGCAACCCTACCAATTCTAGGGTTAGGAGACCCGAACTCGACTCCTCGAGATGGTCTCCCACTGGACCCCAGAACCCGGTTACTTGTGCTCCCCTCCTTGGGTCTATCCTAATGCGGAAAAGTAAATAATATACATCAACGGTGACATCTTCCGCAACCTGGAAGTGCCCCAATAAAAGAATATTACATACAAGTTTTTACATGAATGAAAATGAAAAACACTCATCTCACATAAAAACCCCCGGCTATTCAAACACGACGATCCAATATAACATATCCAGCAACACATAACATCACATGTCATCAACGTAAGTAAATATGCGCATCCCAATTGTCGTTGACATATAGCAACGAAACCGGCGATATCACATATTACACTTACGGTCAAAGAAAAGAAAGTGTAAAACTACAACAGTTGGAATTCGCAAACTCTTCAGCCATCGCATGCCTAATCAAATGAAATACTTAGACATCACATGCCTAACAATTATAAACCCCGTATTTTAGTCTCATTATCGAAAACACTTTTCAATATCAAGTCGGGCAATTCAACAAGATTCCCGACATCCTGATCGAATGCTCGTCGCAAACTTCAGTAGACGGCTGCACCCCCGATGCCTCCGACGAAGTGCACCAAAACGGAACACCGCTGCCGCGAGCACCCGAACGGATGCTTTCGGCGACGGGGTTCTCCTACAGTCACTTGGTCGGGGCTATGGGGTGAGGCTGTCTATTAAGTTTACCCGGCGAGTATCCACGTACGCTACGTGATTGCGACGGACTTTTGATCTCATCAAAATTCCGTGGCAACCGATCAAGTGAGACTAAACCGCTAGATTTATAACATTCATTCAGTTATCTCATAACTACTTGTGAATTCCAATTATTGTATCACGTTCCGGATAAGATAGAAAATGTTAAACTTTCCGATCGAACAATCGAACATCCAAGTTTTCCCGAAACAGCTCAACACATGAAATAAGTTAAAAACATTCACTTCATGCCTCAGTACCAACGGTCCAGCCGTAGAAGGGTCAAGCCAACGCCTCACATGTGGCACGCCTTACTGCCCCAAACCCTAAGGTTCAAAGGGCAGTTCAAGACGGTCACATAATCGAGTTAAGGTTTGTTGTCTTCTAGAGGGACCATCGCGTTACTTGCACTACTTGGAACGTCATTAAACTACGGAAAAATCCAACAATTGGAAATTTCCCGGCAGGGGAAAAAGTGGGTATTTATATCCGGTCGAACTTTTTAACATATTCTAAAATTACCCGGAAAAACACATAGACAAAGTTTGATAATCCGATCGAATTTACGAACTCCCAATACAACCCAGAAAACTCAACACTTGAGTGATATTTAAAAAATCCCAGAAAATCCAGCACCAAAATATAGGAATTACTGTGCAAAAATTATTGGGCAATGTGACCATACGGCCGCGGAACCGCCGCAGAAGCCATGCTTCTGCCGCTGTTCCGCGGCGGTTTAGATGATTCAGGAGCTCGTTTTGCACCATAATTCTTAAAACTTCCTGCTGAATTTTTTAAGAATTTTTAATCTGGAAAAAACCCAGTATTTAAAAATTGTACAGAGAGGGGTCAAGGATTAGGGTTTTGGGTTCGATCGGGTTTCTAACTCCGTCTACGCATCGCCTAAGGCTCTAGCTAGGCTCTGATACCACTGTAGGGTTCCTAGGCACACTAATGAAGTCTCACAACAGATCAAACATGCCCAATTCGAATTTTTCATGTGCCTACAAACCCTAGTACGGATCGTTAACTAGATGATGAGGCGATGCAAGCAAGTTAACGGCTTAACTAGATAGTGAAAAAGGTTACAACCTTTGTAGATCCGGTCCTCTACCTCCATAGCTCCGTGTAGACGTCCCTCTGCTGTACCAATCGAAATCCTAGACTCTTGCGGTAGTTTCATCAGAGAAAAGATCGGGCTAGGTCGTCGACTTCGATGCCGAAGATGATCTACGTCGAGGCAATTCAAGATCAAGCTCCAACTTCACCAAGTCATGAAACTAGTGAAGAAAACACCCTATACTACTTGGCAAGTGGTAGAGGATGAAGAAATAGGAAATGGGTTCACTTTAGAATTGGATTTCTCACTCTTTTTCTCATGTTGCCATTAAAGGTTGCAAGTTTTCTTCTTTGTTGAAGAAGAAGAAGAAGAAAAAGAATATGATATCTTTTTGAAAATAGGAAAATAAAATGATACTTATCATATTTGTAACCATAGTTAGGTGTAGAGAATAAACTAAGGTTAGGTTGAATGGTTAGGGTTAAGCATGAAACAAAAATGGTGGACTTATGCAAAGCTTCATGAAGCTTCAACTAGAAAACAAATCAAGCCACCATTTCTCTTTATCTTTCCAAAAGGAATAAATAAATAAATAAATGAATAAGTAAATAAACAAAACCCTAACCATTAACATAACCATGGTTTAATCATACACACAAACTTTCATGTATCATCAAACATGATACAATGAAGTGCACAAAAATATATCACATATACAATGTACACATCAAGTGAGAA
Organism: Agapanthus africanus; assembly: GCA_030015575.1. Classification (NCBI taxonomy): domain Eukaryota; kingdom Viridiplantae; phylum Streptophyta; class Magnoliopsida; order Asparagales; family Amaryllidaceae; genus Agapanthus; species Agapanthus africanus. The sequence goes on from CM057337.1 coordinate 514,667,386, forward strand.
AATCCTTTTAAAGTGAACAATATTAGTCAATGTAAAGTAATATATCTAATATATAATTATACATTAAATCATTAAATCAATACTTGATTTAACGATCCGGTCATATCGCATATGACCGACTAATATCCAATGTATCGGCTTATCGAATCAATCCTTGATTCGATAACTAGGTTATATCGCATACAACCAATCGATACATTCATCGTGAGAATAGAATACCGTATCACATACACGCATTATTCTCGGTCCCGCGCATATCTCATATGCGCTCCTATTTCGTTTCGCTTGAGCCAGGAAACCTCTGTGTAGGACTCTAAAGACTCGTCAATACGCCGGCAGCAGGTGATGATCATATCAAACACCAACAAGCCGCAAGCGGTCTGCTAAACGTAACGGCCACCCGGGTATTGAGCGATCAGAAGATCGACGAGCAAGCCCGCTCACACTCCTGTGAATCCAACCAGTAACACTTACCGTACAGTCCGGTCTGTTCGTCTGATATGTCGAATATCTCGCTTAGGGGTGGTAATCGTCAGACCCCTATAGCTCGATAAGTCATGCCGATGTGAGGTCCATAAATATGTGAAACTACTGATAACACTTACCAGTAGATCACTGCAACCCTGGCCAGGGATTTCCAGTTATGGCCAGTCGAGCATAGCGCAACATCAACCCCCAATACCGGGAGAGACGAATCCCCTCCTATCGCTCATTGCCTCCATGTGAATCGGGACTGTACCCAAAAAACACCTGTTTGCATGACTCAGTAGAGCCGTGGTATGGTGGAAATCAAAGCACAGTGGGAGACACACAAGACTCTATGACGATCTCGGGTCAACAGACTAAGCTGTACCAGTGTCACCAGAGAACTGCCATCTGACGTGAGGTATAATACCATCTGGGAGTTCTCGGCGAGTCCGTTCAGTGTACCCAGTCTCCACTGAGCACCCGCATACCATCTCTGATGTCAAACACCAATGGATATGGGATCATCCATCGCCCATCACATGGGTCGAGAAGATATACGCTAGTCTACTCTGGAATATCGATGCCCCGTCTCGATATTCCCACGACTAGGAACATTGAAGAATGTACTCATGGATTACCCAGGCCCCACTAGTATGATTTGCATCATAGTCCTGGAAGTCGAGTACACATCCTAAGGGTTTTATCAACATGTAACAGAGAGACAGAAAGTATACATGTTAAGATAAAGAGCAACCAGATAGCGTACTATCATGTCGAGCAAGAAAGTCATACCTATATATGTCCCAGCATCCACTACAATATACATCCAATGTATAGTAATGGCCTCTAGGGCATACATATAACTAACTGACAAAACATTAGAATCGTTTCTAAACCCTAACTAACGATATAACTATGATGTTGTATCTACTATGTGTGCGATATATACCTTAAGATCCCGCTGTCCTTCACTTCCTCGCTGCCCTCTCCAAGTGGTGAGCTCCTTGTCGTGAGAACGAAAACCACTTCCTCGTCGTGTTCTCCGAATCGTAGACGATCCACCCGAGAGTTCCAATTTCGAGCTTTGCTTCTAACTTGAAGCAACTAGGTATCTTGGTTTGCTAGACTAAGTGCCTTAGGTTGTGTAGAGAGTGATAAGGATCAATTTATCTCACTAAACCCTATAGTTTCCAATATATGGAATGGTTAGGGTTTGCTTTGAGAGAGGAGAGAGCTTGAAGAAGATGAAGGATGCTTAAGGTTTTTCTTTTGTTTTGTGTGAAGGAAAAAAGTATCTGATACAATAATGTATAGGGATTTTATGTGTTGTAAAAGTCAAGGGTTTTTAACTCTTTCAAGTCTAGAACCATCTCAAAAGATCAAGCAAATATCACAAACAAATATCTATGTCAACAAGGTCAATAAGTCAAGGTAGTCAATATAAAAACCCTAATCCCCTTTTTTTTAACAAAATACCATAAGCTTCCTTCTCATTTCTTCGATCTATTAATCTTGTCTAAATGACAAGAATACCCCTCTCTTTCGTATGTGTACATACCCGCATTCGTATCGCGAGAAATACGAATACAGTGAGACTAAGTAATCCAATAATCAAATACCAGGATCCGGCTTAAACCAAAGCCCACTGGTATTGTCTGCACGAACATCATATGCGCACAAGTACACGTATGTGTTCGAATCCTGTCGTAAAACCATACGACCTCTACACGTTTCTCCTGAAGTCGGGAAACTCTCTGTGCGGGACTCTAAAGACTCGACAGTACTCTGGCAGTGGGTTTAACCACAAGCGCGTCTGTGGCACTAGCGATACGTAACGGCTACCCTAGTATCTGTCGAAGAGAAGGTCGACGAGGAAACTCATCCATACCCCAACGGAGTCTGTCTATGGCAATCTCCGTACAGTCTGCTCTGTTCGTCTAAGAGTGTCGCATATCGGGCCTAGGGGGGCGGCAAGCGTCAGACCCCTAATAGCGGTATAAGTTGTGTCGGAGTACTGTCCAAAATACCCTGAGAAACTACTGGAGTACCTACCAGTAAATCTCACTTGCCCTGGCCAGGGACTTTGTGTAATGGCGTTCCGAACACAGCTTGACATCAACCCCCAATACCGGGAGAGACGAATCCTATCTAACCGGTACTGCCTCCAAGCGCTTCGGGACTGCACCCAACTATTACCTATTTGCATGACTCAGTAGAGCCGTGGTAGGGTAGTAATCTAAGAACAATGGGAACACACTCGAGGGGAAGCAGCAGTGTCAAGTCAACGGACTAAGCTGTACTCATGTCACCTGGGAACTGCTACATGACGATAGGTATATTACTAACCAGCAGTTCACCACGAGTCCGTCCAGTGTAACTCATAATCCAATGAGCACCTGTATACTATCTCCAGTACGTCGTACCGATGGCGGTGGGACAGACCATCGCCCCTCCTGGGAAGAGAAGCGTATACACTAGTCTACTCCTGAGTATCGATGCCCTGTCTCGATAATCCTACAACTAGCGACCTGTAAAAGGATGTGCTTGTAGACTACCCAGCCTCCACTAGTGTGACTGCCATCACAACGCTGGTAGTCAAGCAAAGATCCTAAGGGCTCTATCAATATGTATTAGCGATAAGTTAAAAGAAACATATACACATATTAAGATAGATACAAACCAAATAGCATACTACTATATCGAGCAAGACTGTCATCAATCCGTGTATATATCCCAAGCTTCCAAAATGTAATATACAGACTAGTAATATAGAATAATGGCCTCTAGGGCATATAACACTAACATATATCATTTATAAACGACTAATACCATATATATATGTATATCAAATTATTAAATCAAGACTTAATTGCATAATCTGGTTATATCATATATAACCGTCTAATATTCAATACTGAATATTAAATCAACACTTGATTTAATAATCCGGTCATATCATATATAACCGGCCAATATTAAATATATATACATAAATCAAATTATTGAATCAACACTTGATTCAATAATCCGGTTATATCACATATAACCTAACCAATATCAAATATCGCAAAATTAGAATGCAGTATCACATACTCATATTTAATCAAGCTCCCGCACATATCTCCATATATGACCTACATCTTTTCGCTTAAGCTAGGAAACCTCTGTGTGAGACTCTAAAGACTCGTCAATACGCCAGCAATAGGTAATGATCACATCAGTTACCCACAAACCGTCAATGGTACTAGCTGGACGTAACGGCTACCCGCTGGACGTAACGGCTACCCAGGTATTGAGAAAATAGAAGATCAACAAGAAAGCTTGTCCAAACACCCGTAAAGCCTATAAGCAACACTTACCATACAGTCTGGTTACTTCGTCTGATATGTTGCATATCGAGTCTAGGGTGGAATCGTCAGACCCCAGTAACTTGATAAGTCATGCCGATGAGTGGCCTATAACCGTTCGAGAAACTAATGATAACACTTACCAGTAAATCTCATCAGCCCTGGCCAGGGACTTGCTGTTATAGCCAATCGAGCATAGCGCAACATCAACTCCCAATACCGGGAGAGACGAAACACCTCCTATCACTCATTGCCTCCATGTGACTCGGGACTGTACCCAAAATACACCTGTTTGCACGACACTTTTGAGCCGTAGCAGGGAGGAAATCAAATCACAGTAGGAACCACACAAGACTCTATGATGATCTCAGGTCTACAGACTAACCTGTACAAGTATCACCAAAGAACTGCTATCTGACGATAGGTATGGTACCATCTAGGAGTTCTCAGCGAGTCCTGTTCGGTGTAATCTTCTCCAATGAGCACCTATGCACAATCTTTGATGTCAAACACCAATGGTTGTGGGATCAACCATCGCCCCATACAGGGTAAAGAAACGTGCACACTAGTCTACTCTGAAATATCGATGCCCTGTCTCGATATTCGCTCGACTAAGAACTGTTAAAGAATGTTCTTGCGGACTACACAAACCCCACTAGTATGATCTGCATCATAGTCCTGGTAGTCAATCCTACATCTTAAGGGCTTTATCAACATGTATCAGAGAGACAGTATACAAATACAAGTGTACATATTAAGATAAAGGCAACCATATAGCATACAATCATGTCGAGCAAGAAAGTTCTCCATATATATGTCCAAGCATCCACTATATCATACAATAATGGCCTATAGGGTATACATATCACTAAAAATATCCCACTTTAACTAAATCCAATTGCTGTAGTATCTCATACCCAACATCCCCAAAAGTCTCTCAAACTGCCTCTGGGGGATGGCTAGAAAGTTTACCCTAGCACCACCACTATGTTTAAACCGGCATCAAGCATGCAATTTTAAAAATTTCTTGGTGCGAAGCTACACAAACTAAGGATTAAACTAGATGATTATGGTTTATATGATGATATCAATAGATTTACACTAAGAGGAAAAAACTACAACCTTTGTAGACTATGTCCTTCTCTTCTAAAGCTCCGGGTAGTAGTCCCTACGACTCCTCTAGACTCCACTTGAAGAATGAACGAGCTTCCTTGTGATGACCTTCGTGCTGAAGATGATCCACCCGAAGCTCCTCTAATCCAAGCAACCTTTTCACTAAACTTTCTTTAGTGAAGGAAACATCCTAAACTCAAGTACTAATAGAGTGTAGGATGGGGAAGTAAGGGTTCTAAGCTCACTAGAATTTGTCAAAAACCATATGTTTAACATCATGTGAGGGTTTATGGTTTTGAGGTGGAAGAAGAAGATAATGGGAGAGGAGAAGAAAAATGGCTAAGGAAATGAGCTAAGGAAAAAAATAAAATTCAAGAATGGCTCTCACATTTTCCTCATTTATTGAAGCATACAATCTCTCTCAATAATAAAATGGAACCATGCTTCAATAGTGAGTCAAGAGTAATAAAAAAATGACCAAGCCATGCCTCACCATTCCACAAATATCTTCCCATTTTCCCACCTCATTTCTATTTTCCCAAAATAGAAATTCCGACCATTTTTCATTATATATATATAAATATATATAAAGAAAACAAAATAATTAGTGAGCTATAATATTAGTTAATATATAATTATATCAAATATAAATATATATCATATTATTAAATCAACACTTGATTTAATAATCCGGTTATATCATATATAATCGGCTAATATCATTTATCTGTATATCACATTATCAAATCAACACTTGATTCAATAATCTAGTTATATCACATATAACCTAACTGATATCAAATAACTTCCAGATTAGAATACAATATCACATACTCGTATTTAATCATGGCCCGCACATATCAGCATATTTACTGTCACGACCCAAGCTAGGCACATGACCAGCACTTAGACACGTAACGTCAACAGACACAACGCAACTAAGTAAGCCGAAACCCAGAAATCTAAACCATCACAAGAAGGAAAAGATAGAACACATTTTTTAATCACAAGCAAAAGCTTGAAACTTAAGTTTGTTTTCATGAAAATTTCGGCAGCACCTCCTTTGTAAAAACTAACCCCGAAATGGGTACAAACAAAAGATATAAGTAAAGCATCCCTAAACGGGAGGAAATCTCGCCCAAAGGCGGAAACAACCACCACAACAGATATACGACGCCGTAGTGAAGAAATGAGATAATCAACATAAATAAAGGCCGGCTCATATGAGCACGACAACCAGAGTCACAAGAATATATAACATCGTTTCTCACAACTCGTTTCTAAGTCAATACATGAAGGTGGTAGATATAGAGTACTAGATACAAAAGATATATATAACAACATCATCGGATAACCGCAAACCCACCTATAGCAAAAGGCCTCACAGCCAACCGTAGCGATATCCGCAAAAGTAGAGATAATAAGGCGCCCTACCGTGACTACACTGAGGATCAGATCTGCAAAACACTGCGGCACAACATGGGTGAGTTGTCAACTCGTGAACAGTAAATAACATCATACTGTAATCGCAAGTGTGCACGAACAACGATAAATCTATCACATGTAATCTGATAGCATAAGTATGGAAATATGAAAATGCAACAATCATGTAAAGGTACATCATCAGGGTACTATAAGCACATGCATATCAAAATAATCATAAGTATGGGATGATATAATAAATGTAGGGTTCCTAGGCACACTAATTAGGTCTCACAAGGCATCAACCATGGCTAATTCAAGAATTTCCTTGTGCCTACAAACCCTAATACGGATCGTTAACTAGAAAAACTAGGCGATGCAAGCAAGTAAACAGAAATAAAGCTAAAGGGAAGGGGCTACAACCTTTGTAGATCCGGTCCTCCACCTCCTAGGCTCCGCGATGAAGTCCCCTCGCTGTCCAAATCGGATTCCGGACTCAACCATCGGCTTCATCGAAGAAATGGGCGGGCTTGGTCGTCGGCTTCGATGCCGAAGATGATCTACGTCGAGGCATCACTAGATCAAGCTCCACCTTCACAAAGCCATGAAAACTTGTGAAGGAAACACCCTATACTACTTGGCAAGAGGTAGAGGATGAAGAAATAGGAGGTGGGTTCACTTTAGAATTGGATTTCTCACTCATATGCTCAACTTGCCATTGATGAAGACAAGCTTCTTCATTTGTTGAAGATGAAGAAGAAGAAGAAGATAATATATTAGAAAATATGATAAGTATATCTAAAAAAGGAAAACAATATGATACTTATCATAATTCAACCATGGTTTAGTGTAGAGATTTAACTAAGGTTAGATGAATGGTTAGGGTTAGACATGAGACAAGAATGGTGGACTTGTTCAAAGCTTCAAGAAGCTTCAACAAAAAACAAACTAAGCCACCATTTCTTTTTCTCTTTATCTTTTCCAAAACAATAATAAATGGATAAATAAATAAGAGAAAATAAACCCTAACCATTCACTAAACATGGTTTAATATTTACACAAACCCAAATGAGCAAGTATCATCAAACATGATACAATCTTGTGCACAAAAATATATCATATACATAATGTGCACTTCAAGTGAGAAAATCCTTTTAAAGTGAACCAATACTAGTTTATGCAAAGTAATATATCAAATATATATAATTATGCATTAAATCATTAAATCAATACTTGATTTAACGATCCGGTCATATCGCATATAACCGACTAATATCTAATGTATCATCTTATCGAAACAATCCTTGATTCGATAACTAGGTTATATCGCATACAACCTTTCGACACATTCATCGCGAGAATGGAATACGGTATCACATACACGCATTATTCTCGGTCCCGCACATATCTCATATGCGCTCCTATTTCGTTTCGCTTGAGCCAGGAAACCTCTGTGTAGGACTCTAAAGACTCGTCAATACGCCGGTAGCAGATGAGGATCATATCAAGCACCCACAAGCCGCAAGCGGTCTGCTAAACATAACGGCCACCCGGGTATTGAGCGATCAGAAGATCGACGAGCAAGCCCGCTCACACTCCTGTGAATCCAACCAGTAACACTTACGGTACAGTCCGGTCTGTTCGTCTGATATGTCGCATATCTCGCCTAGGGGTGGTAAACGTCAGACCCCAGTAGCTCGATAAGTCATGCCGACGTGAAGTCCATGACATGTGTGAAACTACTGATAACACTTACCAGTAGGTCACTGCAACCCTGGCCAGGGATTTCCTGTTATGGCCAGTCTAGCATAGCGCAACATCAACCCCCAATACCGGGAGAGACGAATCCCCTCCAATCGCTCATTACCTCCAAGTGAATCGGGACTGTGCCCAAAAACCACCTGTTTGCATGACTCAGTAGAGCCGTGGTAGGGTGGAAATCAAAGCACAGTGGGAGACACACAAGACTCTATGACGATCTCGGGTCAACAGACTAAGCTGTACCAGTGTCACCAGAGAACTGCCATCTGACGTGAGGTATAATACCATCTGGGAGTTCTCGGCGAGTCCGTTCAGTGTACCCAGTCTCCACTGAGCACCCGCATACCATCTCTGATGTCAAACACCAATGGATATGGGATCATCCATCGCCCATCACATGGGTCAAGAAGATATACGCTAGTCTATTCTGGAATATCGATGCCCCGTCTCGATATTCCCTCGACTAGGAACATTGAAGGATGTACTCATGGACTATCCAGGCCCCACTAGTATGATCTGCATCATAGTCCTGGAAGTCGAGTACACATCCTAAGGGCTTTATCAACATGTAATCCGAGAGACAGAAAGTATACATGTTAAGATAAAGAACAACCAGATAGCGTACTATCATGTCGAGCAAGAAAGTCCTACCTATATATGTCCCAGCATCCACTACAATATACATCCAATGTACAGTAATGGCCTCTAGGGCATATATATAACTAACAATCTCCCACTTGCACTAGGGCCATCTGTAGCAATGGTTGCAATATCACATACTCAACCATCCCATATAAGTCTCTCTCTAGGAAAAAGCCTTTGTGAGTGGATCCGCCGTGTTGTCCTCTTAGTCCACTCTCCTAACCTCGATCATCCTAGAGATCATCTATCTCCATGATCAGGTGATGCTGCCTCAGAATAGGTCTGGGTCACTGATGGGACCAGGGTTCCTAGGCCAAAGCTACAGTTCCATTGTCATACAATGGTAGGAACCTAGTTCATCTTATGAACCAATATACACCCAAACTGCCTCTTTGGTAGTATCTTTAATAGCGATATTACCAGCCTTTATCGTCTAGTTTGCCACGGTATCTAGCTTGGAACTCTTCCAACATACCATCCCTTTACCGAGGGTAAAGACAATGCCTGCGACTGACATTCAGTCGTCCTTATCACCCTGGAACCTTTCCAGTGATTCTCCCCAGGATCGAGGAGGTATCACCTTTATCCTATTTGGAGAATCCTTGTGATAAGCGGAGATTGACCGAGCGTAGCATAGGAAACTCCTTCCCTATCAAGAGTATGTCATCCACGTACTCTACGAGGATCGTCACCATACTCCCTACTACCTTTTTGTTTATACAAGGTTCATCTACCATTTTGATGATGTCAACTTCTTTGACTAATCCATCAAAACAGATGTTCCAACTCCGCGATGCCTGCTTTATCCTATAAAGCATCTTGCACACGTTTCCGCTGCTCCCACTGTCTATGAGGCCCTCTGGCTGTGTACTTATAGACGCACTCTTCTAAAATATCATTTAGAAAAGCAGTCATGACACCCAACCGCCAGATATCGTAGTCATAGTATGTAGCCGTGGCAAGTAGTATCTGGATGGACTTAAGCATAGGTACTGGAAAAGGTTTCATCATTATCCACGCCTGGTCGATGACGAAAACCTTTAACAAGTCCAGCTTTGAAAGTCTCAACCTTTCCAAGTACACCAAGTAATCTTCTCATGATATACTTGCTCCTGATGGGAATTTAACCCTTTAGATATAGCAACCAAAGTCCATACTTTGTTGGTGTATAAGGATTCCATCTCAGATCACTAAGCATCCAGCCATTCTTACAGAGTCTCACTCCTGATGGCCAGGTCGAAACTAGTTGGGTCATCATTTCATGATGCAATCCTCGCTCCCACTGTCATAGAGAAACTGAAGTATCTCTCAGGTGGGTGAGGAACCCTACTAGATCGGCGGAGAGGCTGAGGTTCGTTGGTAACTATTGAATCCTTTGGTTCTTTCAAATCATCAGCCGTAGTTTGTATAGCTGGAACATTTCCAGTTCTACATCACAGACCTTGCCTCGAGCTTGTCCGGATTTTGCTTTTAGACATAGCCCGGACAACCCCAAATCTTAACCAACTTAAGAGATGGGCTCTTCCCTTATCATATCAAATATGAAGTGGTAGGCAAAGATTTGATTCGAATTCAATTCAATAGGTATGCAGCTTCTCAAGCGCATAACACCCAAAAGGAAATAGGAAACTCAATAGTACTCATCATAGAGCACACCATATCACATAGGGTGCTAGTGCTCCGCCCCGATATACCATCGTGCTATGGTGTATACGGAGGAGTAATGCTGAGAGAGAATCTCATTCTCCTTTAGAATAATCCAGGATTTTCGTGCTCAAGTATTCTCCTCCTTGATCACATCAAAGGACATAATACTTATACCCATATTGGTTCTCTACTTCTAGATTATATTCTGTGAATATCTCAAAAGGTTCAGACTTGTGTTTCAACAGGAACATATGTCTGAGTCTCGAGAGATCATCAGAGAATGTAACGAAGTACAAAGAACCGGTCTTGGCATGTGTAGACAGGGGACATTACATACATCATCATGTATCAATCCCAAGAGTTTACTAACTCTTTCTCTGTTTCCAATAAACAGAGCTATGGTCATCTTATCTTTATGACATGACTGGCAAGTCTCATAAGATGTAAATTCAAACTAATTTCAATATGCATCTAAATGTAACTTCAGCCAGTCGGGTCGCATTGATATGGCCCAGTCTACAATACCTCAAGAAGGATCCGTTCATTTCTGAACTCTTCCTCTTGTGTGTGTTCTATATACTAAGAACTGTAGTTTGATTTAGAACGCCAATGCTTTTAGATAACGTGCATGAACCGATCAACTTTTGATATAGGAAATGTTCAAAACATTATCCAACAATACAAAATTTTATCATTTGTTTACTACTAAAGAGACTGATATGATTTTGTGTATCAGGTTCGGTATCTAATAGCATTTGTTCAGAATCAATGTATTCGTAATACAGGGTGACAGTGACCAACAGACTTGGCTGCAACTCTTGCCCCTGTTTTCTGTCTCATGAAACTTATCACCCGTTCTCAGTTTTTCTACCTTTTTGTAGCCCTATGTAACAGATTACATATCTGGGATCCTGATCCGGTATCATATACCCAGGATGCGGAGGATACTGAGAAACAACTCTGTATAAGGAACACACCCGAAGATGATGCATCAGCATGCACTCTCTTCGTTTGGGCGGCACGGGAATTCTTGTAATCCCCAATTTCCTTCTCTGTCTTATAACAATTATAAGTTGGAGCGGGACCAACGTTCCCCAGCTCAGTATAAGAAGCGGGTTCGGTCAATAATCCGTATTATTATCTTGATTAAGGCGTGATATGGTCGCTACCAGGAGAGAGAGAGAAGAAAACACTCTGCGTGCGCTCTTGCAAGATCAGATTGGTTATATATTTTATCTAATCAGGATGGCTCCCACTGTTTTTATCAAATCTTCCTTCAAACCTTAAAAGGAAAGACTAGCCGGGATTAATTACACTCTACAAGTTCGCCAATCTTTCAGCCAGGCCAGTGTCGGTACTTTGAGGGAGGTTCCCCGTGCTTTCGCACGGACCTAATTACAGTAAACCTCGTTTTCCCAGAGGCGTAACCCCGTTGACACCTTTCTAGACACCTACTTGATCGGCTAATTGCAAAGTGCAAAACTCTCCCAGGAGTAACAATTACTCGCAGTGGGTATCGGGATCCAACTATCACATAGAAGGTATGCAATCTCATTGCAAATTTCAACACTTGAAACTCCCGATAATGGCTTTTACCCCTAGCACCTATGACCTTGGCTAAGGTCAACAAATCATAGGTACTAGTCAAGTTCTACCCGTCATTTCGTGATTAATTAGACCCACCCACATGACCCTTGGCTAAGGTCAACAAAGCCACATGACTGTCCTAACTAATCGCATCATATGCTGTGTAGGAAGACATCACTTAGCTACCGCATACTACGCCTCGGCTGTGGTCGACAAACGTAGCACGAATACTAAGTACTCTACTTCCTAAAATGACGGAGGGTTGCGAATGGTTTTTATGAAAACCTTTAACGCTTTGAACTTGATCTCGTTGCGGAATCAAATGGTTTTTAAATGGAATGTTTTCGAGGCTTTTCTAGTTTTGCTAAAGGGGTCACTCCCGGTGAAGGGATCGTCGGCCCTTTCCTCGTCGAATGAGGTGCGAGATATATCATATATATCACTGTGCAAAGCGGAAACCATAGAAGCGATCAAAGACAAACCGAGGGTTGTAGCATCTGCCAGTTATTGCTAAAGGAGCCACTCCCGGTGAAGGGATCTCGGTCCTTTCCTCATCGAATAAGGTGCAGGATGTTCTATAATGAACACCGCGATGCAAAGCAAGAACTGTAGCTACCTGTTTTTATTTTGAAATTCGATTCCACAACATCAATTAGGTTTATTTTCTTTCATTAATCTCATTAATGAATGTCCCATCATTTAAGTCCACCTAAACATCACAGATAAATATAACGTACGCTTATGCCATCCGCATTCGCCTCAACGTCCCGTCTGCACCGTTAGGTTAGGTAACTAACGGCAGAGCGGGGCAGGGCTAGCGCGGGTGTAAAACATAAGCAACATTTATATAATATATCATATATACTATATATAATATCTGTCACAGAATATCACATGATCACATCACAGATAACGCAGCAGAAGAATCATATGAAATATTGGATATACTAGGACGTCCGTGTTTTCAATACGAGCCAGTATAAAACACGGATTCCACGGTCGCGATGAATAGCCAAACCCACACCCCTAGACCCCTACGAGAGCGGCAAGCAACCCTACCAATTCTGGAGTTAGGAGACCCGGACTCGACTCCTCGAGTTGGTCTCCCACTGGACCCCAGAACCCGGTTACTTGTGCTCCCCTCCTTGGGTCTATCCTAGTGCAGAAAAGTAAATAATATACAAAAGGTGACATCTTCCGCAACCTGGAAGTGCCCCAATAAAAGAATATTACATACAAGTTTTTACATGAATGAAAATAAAAAACACTCGTCTCACATAAAAACCCCCCGGCTATTCAAACACGACGATCCAATATAACATATCCAGCAACACATAACATCACATGTCATCAACGTAAGTAAGTATGCATACACCGGTTGTCATCGACATATAGCAACGACAATCGGCAATACCACTACATACTACACTTACGGTCACAGAAAAGAAAGTGTAAAACTACAACAGTTGGAATCCGCAACCTGTTTAGACATCGCATGCCTAATCAAATGAATACCTTAGACATCACATGCCTAACAATTATAAACCCCGCATTTTAGTTTCATCATTGAAAACACTTTTCAATATCAAGTCGGGCAATTCAACAAGATTCCCGACATCCTGATCGAATGCTCGTCGCAAACTTCAGTAAGCAGCCACACCCCTGACGCCGTCGAAGAAGTGCACCAAGGCGGAACACCGCTGCCGCGAGCACCCGAACGGATGCTTTCGGCAACGGGGTTCTCCTACAGTCACTTGGTCGGGGCTATGGAGCGAGGCTGTCTATTAAGTTTACCCGGCGAGTATCCGCGTACGCTACGTGATTGCGACGGACTTTTGATCACATCAAAATTCCGTGGCAACCGATCAAGTGAGACTAAACTGCTATGTTTATAACATTCATTCAGTTATCTCATAACTTCTTGTGAATTCCTATCGTTGTATCACATTCCAGATAAACAGAAAATGTTAAACTTTCCGATCGAACAGTCGAACACCCAAGTTTTCCCGAAACAGCTCAACTCATGAAATAAGTTCAAAGACATTCACTTCGTGCCTCAGTACCAACGTTCCAGCCGTAGAAGGGTCAAGCCAACGCCTCACATGTGGCACGCCGTACTGCCCCAAACCCGAAGGTTCACAGGGCAGTTCAAGACGGTCACATAATCGAGTTAAGGTTTGTTGTCTTCTAGAGGGTCCATCGCGTTACTTGCACTACTTAGAACGTCTTTAAACCACGGAAAAATCCAGCACTTGGAAATTTCCCGGCAGGGGAAAAAGTGGGTATTTATATCCGGTCGAACTTTTTAACAGTTTCTAAAATATCCGGAAAATCATAAACGAAGTTAAATTATCCGATCAAATTAACGAATCCCCAATAAAACCCTAGAAAACTCAACACTTGAGTGGAATTAAAAAATTCACATAAAAAATTTCCAAGAAAGGACCTAAGAATAAATATATGAAATTTGAGGGACTAAGTCCAAATTTGGGCCGCGGAAGCGCCGCCAAACCCCTGGTTTGGCCGCGGTTCCGCGGTCGAATTATGGAATTAGGGGCCCAAACTTCACAGTAATTCTTAGTTTTTCCTGCTTACTTTTCTGCATATTTTTAATTCACAAAATTCAACAGTTTTGAAAAATGTACAGAGAGCGATTTTGCAATGGGGTTTCGGTTCGATCGGATTTCTAACTCCGTCTACGTATTGCCTAAGGCTCTAGCTAGGCTCTGATACCACTGTAGGGTTCCTAGGCACACTAATTAGGTCTCACAAGGCATCAACCATGGCTAATTCAAGAATTTCCTTGTGCTTACAAACCCTAATACGGATCGTTAACTAGAAAAACTAGGCGATGCAAGCAAGTAAACGGAAATATAGCTAAAGGGAAGGGGCTACAACCTTTATAGATCCGGTCCTCCACCTCCTAGGCTCCACGATGAAGTCCCCTCGCTGTCCAAATCGGATTCCGGACTCAAGCATCGGCTTCATCGAAGAAATGGGCGGGCTTGGTCGTCGGCTTCGATGCCGAAGATGATCTACGTCGAGGCATCACTAGATCAAGCTCCACCTTCACAAAGCCATGAAAACTTGTGAAGGAAACACCCTATACTACTTGGCAAGAGGTAGATGATGAAGAAATAGGAGGTTGGTTCACTTTAGAATTGGATTTCTCACTCATATGCTCAACTTGCCATTGATGAAGACAAGCTTCTTCATTTGTTGAAGATGAAGAAGAAGAAGAAGATAATATATTAGAAAATATGATAAGTATATCTAAAAAAGGAAAACAATATGATACTTATCATAATTCAACCATGGTTTAGTGTAGAGATTTAACTAAGGTTAGATGAATGGTTAGGGTTAGACATGAGACAAGAATGGTGGACTTGTTCAAAGCTTCAAGAAGCTTCAACAAAAAACAAACTAAGCCACCATTTCTTTTTCTCTTTATCTTTTCCAAAACAATAATAAATGGATAAATAAATAAGAGAAAAGAAACCCTAACCATTCACTAAACATGGTTTAATCTTTACACAAACCCAAATGAGCAAGTATCATCAAACATGATACAATCTTGTGCACAAAAATATATCATATACACAATATGCACTTCAAGTGAGAAAATCATTTTAAAGTGAACCAATACTAGTTAATGCAAAGTAATTTATCAAATATATATAATTATGCATTAAATCATTAAATCAATACTTGATTTAACGATCCGGTCATATCGCATATAACCGACTAATATCTAATGTATCATCTTATCGAAACAATCCTTGATTCGATAACTAGGTTATATCGCATACAACCTTTCGACACATTCATCGCGAGAATGGAATACGGTATCACATACACGCATTATTCTCGGTCCCACACATATCTCATATGCGCTCCTATTTCGTTTCGCTTGAGCCAGGAAACCTCTGTGTAGGACTCTAAAGACTCGTCAATACGACGGTAGCAGATGATGATCATATCAAGCACCCACAAGCCGCAAGCGGTCTGCTAAACGTAACGGCCACCCGGGTATTGAGCGATCAGAAGATCGATGAGCAAGCCCGCTCACACTCCTGTGAATCCAACCAGTAACACTTACGGTACAGTCCGGTCTGTTCGTCTGATATGTCGCATATCTCGCCTAGGGGTGGTAAACGTCAGACCCCAGTAGCTCGATAAGTCATGCCGACGTGAAGTCCATGACATGTGTGAAACTACTGATAACACTTACCAATAGGTCACTGGAACCCTGGCCAGGGATTTCCTGTTATAGCCAGTCTAGCATAGCGCAACATCAACCCCCAATACCGAGAGAGACGAATCCCCTCCTATCGCTCATTGCCTCCATGTGAATCGGGACTGTGCCCAAAAACCACCTGTTTGCACGACTCAGTAGAGCCGTGGTAGGGTGGAAATCAAAGCACAGTGGGAGACACACAAGACTCTATGAAGATCTCGGGTCAACAGACTAAGCTGTACCAGTGTCACCAGAGAACTGCCATCTGACGTGAGGTATAATACCATCTGGGAGTTCTCGGCGAGTCCGTTCAGTGTACCCAGTCTCCACTGAGCACCCCCATACCATCTCTGATGTCAAACACCAATGGATATGGGATCATCCATCGCCCATCACATGGGTCAAGAAGATATACGCTAGTCTATTCTGGAATATCGATGCCCCGTCTCGATATTCCCTCGACTAGGAACATTGAAGGATGTACTCATAGACTATCCAGGCCCCACTAGTATGATCTGCATCATAGTCCTGGAAGTCGAGTACACATCCTAAGGGCTTTATCAACATGTAATCCGAGAGACAGAAAGTATACATGTTAAGATAAAGAGCAACCAGATAGCGTACTATCATGTCGAGCAAGAAAGTCCTACCTATATATGTCCCAGCATCCACTACAATATACATCCAATGTACAGTAATGGCCTCTAGGGCATACATATAACTAACAATAAAATCTAATGCAAAATCATCAGCATGGAAAAACACTGGTGTCTATAAACGACACCCCAAATCCCAAATTCCTCAGGCACCACATCCTCAGATCGGCCCTCATATCCTGTAAGTTTCATGGAACCTGAGTGTCCAACATCGACACCCGAAACATCATGAAAACATATGCTTGTGTGTGTGTGTGTGTGTGTGTGTATGCGTGTCCATAAACAACACATCATAATCATGGAACCTAAGTGTCCAACACCGACACTCGAAACATCATGAAACCCATGACCAGCATCGACAAGTAAATCCTCATATCTAGGGCTCCGTCAGTCCGGATTGGACCTCGGGCTCCGTCAATCCGGATCGGCCCATATCAATATCTCGGGCTCCATCAGTCCGGATTGGCCCACGGGCTCCGTCAGTCCGGATCGGCCCGTATCATCTCACGACTCCAGTCGGTATCCTCCGGATAACCGCCGAGCCCAAATGCTATCACCGGTAGGTAGTGTTCCCTCTGCCAGGCTCATCGGCTACACCACGACAATCATTTCTTGCCCCGGGGTACCATACCGAGTCCACCATGTACCCGCAGACGGTGCCTATCCACTCCTCGAATCGGGTATCTAACACCAGTCCTGAATCAGCTGGATCTTCTCCGTAGTCTCCTGAACTAGCTGGGATCCCAAAACCCTACTCTCACTGAGTTCGGTCCAACAGACTGGCGATCGACACTTCCTACCATATAATGCCTCAAAAGGTGCCATCTGAATAGTCTCCTGAAAGCTGTTGTTGTACGAGAACTCAATCAACGTCAAGTGATGATCCCAACTGCCACTAAAATCAAGCACACATACCCGAAGCATATCCTCCACGGTCTGTATAGTCTGCTCTGACTGACCATCGGTCTGCGGATGGAAAGCAGTGCTAAAGCTCAACCGGGTACCCAAAGCTTCCTGAAGCTTCTGCCAAAGACGGCTAGTAAACTGGGTGCCCCTGTCGGATACAATGCATGTGGGAACGCCGTGCAAACGCACAATCTTATCTATATACAACAAAGCATACAGAGCATAACCGAAAGTGGTCTTCACTGGAAGGAAGTGAGCCGCTTTCATAGACCGGTCAACAATCACCCAAATGGAGTCATACCCCCGACTGGTCCTGGGTAGACCCACAACAAAGTCCTTGGAAATCTGCTCCCATTTCCACTCAGGAACGGCTAAAGGCTGCAACTCTCCAGCCGGTCTCTGATGCTCAGCCTTGACTTACTGACAAGTCAGGCACCTCGAAACAAAGTCCGAAACATCGTGCTTCATCCTTTCCCACCAGTAAATGTCTTTCAAATCACGGTACCTCTTGGTGGAACCTGGATGAACGCTAAAGGCTGACTGATGTGCCTGCTCTAGGATCTCGAGTCTCAACCCATCAATATCTGGTAAACACAAACGAGTCCCGTAACGTAGCACATCCTGGTCATCAATCAAGAACTCCGAATCTATACCCTGCCGAACATGCTCAAGAATCTCAGACAAACGGGCATCACTGGGCCACGCCTCACGGATACGATCAAGTAGAAATGGACGGGCATGGACATGAGCAAGCTGTCCCCCAGTGGAAGTGAACTCAAACTGTACTCTACCATCGCACAAGATCTGCCAATTTGCAGAAGACTACCTCAGAACTATGCTCAACTTGGACAATCTACCCCCGGGCCTATGACTCAAAGCATCAGCTACCACATTCGCTTTGCCCAGGTGATAAAGGATCTCACAATCATATTCCTTCACAAGCTCCATCCACCGGCGTTGTCTCAGATTCAGGTCCTGCTGCTGGAAGATGTACTTCAAACTCTTGTGGTCCGTGAAAATCTAACACAACTCCCCGTACAAGTAGTGTCTCCAGATCTTCAGCGCAAAGACCACCGCGGCCATCTCAAGATCGTGAGTGGGGTAATTCTGCTCGTGTTTCTTCAGCTGCCTAGAAGCATAAGCAATCACTCTATCATGCTGCATCAGAACACAACCGAGCCTCACTCGAGACGCATCGCAGTAAATAACAAAGCTACCCGATCCAGAAGACAAAGATAGAACTGGTGCAATCGTCAACCGAGTCTTCAACTGCTGAAAACTCTGCTCGCACGCATCAGTCCAAAGAAAAGGAACCCCCTTACGGGTAAGTCCGGTCAGCGGTGCAGCAATACTCGAAAAATCCTGCATGAAACGGCGGTAATAACCATCTAAGCCCAAAAAGCTGCGAACCTCGGTCACGGATACAGGTCTGGGCCATAGCCGCACAGCCTCAATCTTCCTCAGGTCTACAAGAATACCGTCTCCCGTCACCACATGACCCAGGAAGTCAACACTATCAAGCTAAAATGTGCATTTTGAGAATTTAGTATACAGCTGGTGCTCTCTCAATGTCTGCAAAGCAATCCTTAAGTGCTGCTCATGCTCCTCATGACTCCTAGAGTAGACCAGAATGTCATCAATAAA
Organism: Agapanthus africanus; assembly: GCA_030015575.1. Taxonomy (NCBI): domain Eukaryota; kingdom Viridiplantae; phylum Streptophyta; class Magnoliopsida; order Asparagales; family Amaryllidaceae; genus Agapanthus; species Agapanthus africanus. The sequence goes on from CM057337.1 coordinate 514,686,816, forward strand.
CACAATAATAAACTGATCGAGGAACGGCCTGAAAATCCGGTTCATCAGATCCATGAACGCTGCTGGGGCATTGGTGAGTCCGAACGACATCACCAAAAACTCATAATGCCCGTAGCGTGTATGAAAAGCAGTCTTCGGAATGTCATCATTCCGAACCCGCAACTGATGATAACCCGAACGCAAATCAAACTTAGAAAAATGTTTTGCACCCTGGAGTTGATCAAACAAATCGTTAATGCGAGGTAAGGATACCTATTTCGCACCGTAACTCGGTTCAATTGACGATAATCAATACACAACCTCAAACTGCCGTCCTTCTTCTTGACGAGCAGAACAGGAGCTCCCCAAGGCGAAACACTCGGACGCACAAGTCCCCTATCAAGCAACTCTTGCAATTGATCTTTATGCTCTCTAAGCTCCGCCGGAGCCATCCGATAAGGCGGTATAGAAATAGGCCCCATGCCGAGAATCAGATCAATGCAAAACTCAATATCGCGCTCTGGCGTCAAACCAGGTAAATCATCAGGAAAAACGTCGGGAAACTCTCACACGGTAAGAACCCGGTCCAACTACTCCACTGTGGCTCCAGTACCATGAATGAAAGCCAAGAATCCCTGACATCCCCTCCTCAAAAGCCGACTAGCGCAAAGGGCTGAAATCAAACTGTGAGGGCCGGCACCACGGTCCCCCTGCACAACCCGAACAGACTCTCCTGGAAAACTAAAATTGACTGTCTTCTCACGGCAGTCCACAGACGCGTAGCAAGCTGCTAACCAGTCCATGCCAAGGAGAACGTCGAAGTCTAACATATCTAGAAGGATCAACTCGACGGACGAATCTCTATCTCCAATCTCAACGGCATACGACCGAAACACATAACGCGCAACAAAAGAATCGCCAACAGGAGTAATCACAACAAGCGGCTGATCTAGCAAACATGACTCTCGGCCCAAACTCGGCACGAAGTGCGTAGAAACATACGAATGCGTAGATCCCAGATCAATAAAACATGTGCATCATAAGAACATACAGGAAGAGTACCTGAAACCACTGCATTGGACGCCTGCACGTCCTGATGAGTCAAGTCAAACACCCGAGCCTGCCTTCTTCCGGCGATAGGCTGTCCTCTGTCTCCGCCACCTCTTCCTCTCTGAACAAAACCACCGTGACCATGACCTCTCTGAGCATCAGTCTGACGCAGGGCAACAATAGGCATAAGAGGCAATGCTCTCTGAGGTGGAGAAGGTGGTAAGGTAACCTGGGGTACGGCTGCCTCTTTCTGGCGTAACGCGATATAATCCCTAACCAGGTGATGTTGACTGCCACACTTAAAGCACCTATAAGTCGACTTCTGACCCTCCTAGGGATAAGTGCTGAATAATTGGCCTTGTCTCACATTTCTGCTATTCCCAGTGCCTGAACGAACACTGTCGCAGGGTCTAAACCTCGGTCTTCGTGCTGGCACATCAGTACGAACCCTCTTCGGTTCCGGAACAAATGATAACTCAGAAAGACGCTCCTCAACCAATAGGGCAGCGTCCACCGCTGCTGCATACGTGTCACAATGCTGAATGCTGATAGCGAGGAACAACTGGGTAAGCAGGCCTCGAACGAACCTCTTTACCCGCATCTCCTCAGTAGCTACCAAATACGTAGCATACATAGACAGCTCGATAAACAGCACATCGTACTCAGCCACTGTCATCCTCGGAGTCTGGCGTAACAACTCGAAACTGCGCGCTCGAGCATCCCTGATGCTCTGCGGAATAAAACGGGCGAGAAACACCGTCACGAACTCAGCCCAGGTCATAGGAGAGAGACCTGCGGTTCTGCCCTTCTCCAATGACTCACACCACTTCTGGGCCAGACCCTCCAGACGAAAACTCGCGAACTCAACCCATCTCGTGTCGGAGCATATCAGCGAAAGACATATCCTGGCCATCCTATCGATAAACGACTGCGGATCCTCAGCTGCATCGGTGCTAGTGAAAACCGGAGGCCTCAGCCTCATGAACTTCGATAACGATATGGTAATCACCTTTGTAGCTGCAGGTACAACTACAGGAACAGTAGGCACCAACACAGTCACCGTAACGAGTGGAACAACCTCCTGCCTCTGCTCTCGAATGACCTTAACTAACGACCCCACCATTTGGCGCAGATCCTGTATACCGGCCCTTAGCATAGCAATATGGTCTGTCGAAGGTGGATCAATCTGTCCCTGCACAATGGGCGTACCGCCCGAGTCAGTCCTCGTCTTGGACGAGTCAACTCTGACCTCGGCCCTCACGGCCGCTCTATGCGCCCTCGTAGTCTTCAGCAGCATAAAGGCTGGAAATAGAAATAGGATTCGATAAGAACACAGAAATCAAATCACAAGGATGTATATAATCACGGAAGGAACATCAAACAATAAGTCCTAAGGTCACATAGGCGGAGTACCGTGTCGTAAGTATGCCGCGGAACATACATATGCTACGTCACTCTGCTTAAGCTACCTACTCCATCATACCAAGGTCATGCTACACTCCGAAATGTAAAACCTAGCGCTCTGATACCAACTTTGTCATGACCCAAGCTAGGCACATGACCGACACTTAGAATACGTAACATCAACAGGCACAACGCAACTAAGCCGAAACCCAGAAATCTAAACAATCACAAGAAGGAAAAGATAGAAAACATTTTTTAATCACAAGCAAAAACTTGAAACTTAAGTTTGTTTTCATGAAAATTTCGGCAGCACCTCCTTTGTAAAAACTAGCCCCAAAATGGGTACAAACAAAAGATATAAGTAAAGCATCCCTAAACAGGAGCAAATCTCGCCGAAAGGCGGAAACAACCACCACAACAGATATACGATGCCGTAGCGAAGAAATGAGATAATCAACATAAATAAAGGCCGGCTCACATGAGCACGACAACTAGAGTCACAAGAATATACAACATCGATCCTCACAACTTGTCTCTAAGTCAATAAATGAAGGTGGTAGATGGAGAGTACTAGATACAAAAGATATATAACAACATCATCGGATAACCGCAAACCCACCTTTAGCAAAAGGCCTCACAGCCAACCGTAGCGGTATCCGCAAAATTAGAGATAATAAGGTGCCCTGACGCGACTACACCGAGGATCAGACCTGCAAAACACTGCGGCACAACGGGGGTGAGTTGCCAACTCATGAATAGTAAATAATATCATACTGTAATCGCAAGTATGCACGAAAAGCGATAAATCTATCACATGTAATCTGAAAACATAAGTATGGCAATATGAATATGCAATAATCATGTAAAGGTACATCATTAGGGTACTATAAGTTCATGAAGCAATGCATATCAAAATAATCATAAGTGTGGGATGATATAATAAAAGCTCATGCAAAATCATCAGCATGGAAAAACACTGGTGTCTATAAACGACACCCTAAATCCCAAAATCCTCAGGCACCGCATTCTCAGATCGGCCCTCATATCTTATAAGTTTCATGGAACCCGAGTGTCCAACATCGACACCCGAAACATCATGAAAACATATGCCTGTATATATATATGTATGTATGTATGTATGCATGTATGTATGCGTGTCTATAAACGACACATCAAAATCATGGAACCTGGGTGTCCAACACCGACACTCGAAACATCATGAAACCCATGTCCAGCATCGACAAGTAAATCCTTATATGTAGGGCTCCGTCAGTCCGGATCGGCCCTCGGGCTCCGTCAGTCTGGATCGGCCCATATCAATATCTCGGGCTCCGTCAGTCCAGATCGGCCCACGGGCTCCGTCAGTCCGGATCGGCCCGTATTATCTCACGACTCTGGTCGGTATTCTCCGGATAACCGCCGAGCCGAAATGCTATTACCGGTAGGTAGTGTTCCCTCTGCTAGGCTCATCGGCTACACCACGACAATCATTTCTTGCCCAGGGATACCATACCGGGTCCACCATGTACCGCAAACGGTGCCTATGCACTCCTCGAATCGGGTATCTAACACAAGTCTCAGAACCGAGAAAACTCATGGTAGACGCACTGAAATATCATATCACGAGAAACCGGGTTTTCAAAAATACATAAATTTCTTGAAATACCCCCCACGGTTCTCATATCCATAGATCACGTGAAATCCATATCTCAATGCGTAAAATCCATGAAAACATGATATATGCAACATAGAACAATAATGTGAACATATAAAGGGAAAACCGTTATTTAAATGCATCAAGTTATTAAAATATATCATACGGTTCCTTATTCCTCCACAATCCATCGCAGCATCATATAAAGGTGAACATGTAACCATAGCAAGTTATATGTGTATCTACATGTAAGCATGTATGTGTGATGCATTTTATCTGCGCAATAGCACAATAATCAACGTTTCCATGTCAAAGAGAATATACTACCACATAGGGGTATATGTAAACCTAGCAAGGTAAGTGGGTGTACATGTAAGTATGTGTGCATAAGGTACATGTAGCTGTAGCAAGTTATATGAGTGAACATGTAAGTATGTATGCACAGTGGAATAAGGATCATGTCTCAATGTCCCTAACCAATACAATATCACGTATATATGGGTCAGCTATATCTCATATGCACAATGGAAATAAGGATCATGTCTCAATGTCCCGAACCAGTACAATATCACGTATATATGCATGTTGTGCATATCATGGCAATTACCGACGGTGTGTGTAGCGTACAATTAGTGCTTGTGCAACATGAACCATCAATAATAGTGTAGTGTCCAATGGGTACAAGTCCAGGCACAACAAGTAATACTAGAAAATGAAGTTCCTTCGCAATCAACTCATATGCGTATAATCATGCAGCTACAATATCGTATCCAGCCCTGACACATAACGCCATATGGGCGATTTCCCCGTAGATATTAAATCTACTCACTGACAATCACCAGCTAGGTAGATCCAATCACCTGCTTCCCTTTCTTCGCAGTGTACGAAGTCCCCGCCTGTGATCCTATTAACACAAAACATAGCCAGTGCAAAATCTCAGAAATCGACCAATATCATGTACAAACTACGTTTTGACCGACGCACCAACTCCAAACCAACTTATAAGTGTCCGTCTAGTGGCTAACGTGTGTGGCGACACTACGAAACCAACTTAAGTTTAGCAGCTACACAAGATCATGAACCGTGTCGGATAACGTAATACGCGTATTCAAAACACTAGATTATAGTAAAGTGATCCCAGATTTTGCATACCGTCAATACTCAAAAATTAAATAGTACCAAACACCCCTAAACCACAGCAGACAGCTACCCTAAAAAACCAAGCCCCAATTCCCCCTAACGGTCGAGGTCACTGTATTTTCCCCTCATGTCACCGGCCAAAACCGATGGGATGGGGTTCGTTCTTCAGGTGTACACTCAGGGTCACTATTTCAACACCACTACATTGTTTGATTTTACAGTAAAAATCTCAGGTCATAGCAGATCACAAAGACTCTAATATGACACTAAAAATACGATATTAGCAAGAAACGATACATTCTAAATAACAACCAACAAGCAACACAACATTATAACACCATTGTAACAGTTTAGAGATTATACCTATCTGTTAGTTATATATATGCCCTAGAGGCCATTGTTGTACATATGATGTATATTATATCAGATGCTTGGATATATAGAGAGAGGACTTTCTTGCTCGATATGATAGTATGCTATCTGGTTTCACCTTGTATTAACTTGTTGACTTGTATTGGTTTACTGTCTTGCTCTCACATGTTGATAAAGCCCTTAGGAGATGTACTTGACTACTAGGACTTTGATGAGATCATACTAGTCGGGCCAGGATAGTCAACAAGTACATCCTATAACTGTTCCTAGTCGAGGGTGTATCGAGACAGGGCATCGATACACCAGAGTAGACTAGCGTATACGCATCTTGACCCATTTGATGGGCGATGGATGATCCCATATCCATCGGTGTTTGACATCAAAGATGTTGTACGGGTGCTCAGTGGAGACCGTGTACACTGAACGGACTCGCCGAGAACTCCTAGATGGTATTATACATATCGTCAGAGAGCAATTCTCTGGTGACACTGGTACATGTTAGTCTATAAACCCGAGATCGTCTTAGAGTCTTGTGTGATTCCCACTGTGCTTTGATTTCCACCATACCACATTCAAGAGAATGTGCAAAACGGTGGCTCTTGGGTAGAGTCCCGAATCACATGGAGGCAATGAGCGATAGGAGGGGTTTCGTCTCTCCCGGTATTAGGGTTGATGTTGCGCTGTATTCGATTGACTATAACTAGAAGTCCCTGGCCAGGGCTGTTATGGATATTTACTGGTAGGAGTTATCAGCAGTTTCTCGACCTGTTATGAGCCTCACATCGACACGACTTATCAGTTACTGGGGTCTGACGTTTACCACCCCTAGACTGGATATGCGACATATGAGACAAAGAGACCGGACTGTACGGTAGTGTTACTGATTGGCTCGACGGGAGTTTTGACAGCTTCGTTGGTTTTCTTCTGATCGCTCAATACCCGAGTGGCCATTACGTTTAGCTGACCGCTTGCGTTTTGTGGGTGTTTGATACGATCATCACCTACTACCGGCGCATTGACGAGTGTTAGAGTCCCACACAGGAGTTTCCTAGCTCAGGCAAAACGATGTGGTGTACATATGAGATATGCGCGGGACCCGATTGAATGCGAGTATGTGATACCGTATGTTAATCGGGCGTTTTTCTATTGGTCGGGTCATATGTGATATGACCAGATTGTTAAATCAAATGTTGATGTAACATTAGACTTTTAGTTTTATTCTTTATTTAAAACCCTTTTCCTTAAAGAAGATGTATGCATGTATGTATGCACATGTTGATGTGCATGGACACATACATGCATAGTGTCATGGTTGATGATACAACATTGGTGGCAATATAAGACTTACATGGTTCAATATATACATATACATACATACATATATTTTTATTTGGAAAATAAAAGGCAAATGGAAATTAAATCATTAATAGTTTTTTCCACACACTTCTTTGCTTTGACCTTGGTTAAACCCTTGGTTTAGTTTCCATTTGGACTTTAACCCAAATAGAAAACATCTAGATATTATTTGAACCATGGTTTGTAATAACAAATAGAAAATATATATACTATCTTATCTATTTTTCATTCGGCTTTTCATCATTATCTTTTGACAAAAGCTTTAGCCACCATTATCTTCTTCTTCCTCTCCCTCTCTTGAGTTTTCATTTGAGTGAGTTAGTTAAAAAGAAAGGGTTTTGATTAGAGAATACAAACCACCTCATCATTCTACACACATCTAGCACATTTGTGTAGGGTGTTTTGCTACACTTCATCAAAGATGAAGTAAAGCAAGGAGCTTTGGGCAAAGGGACTTCGGGTGGATCATCGTGGACTTGAAAGGTTCCTAGCGATCCGTTCCAAACTCTCAAAGGTCCAATTAGTCACCAAAGAGAGACTGCAAAGGTTGTAATCTCTACTTTTAGTGATAGATTGTTCTTTGTATGTGATACTATACTTGTTACCCTAATAATTCTAGTTAAGATTCGTGGATTGTTTGCTTTGCACCTCTCTAAATTTTAAAGTGGCATGAGTAATGCTACCAAACCCTAGACTAGGTGCAAGGGAAACCCAACAGTGGTATCAGAGCCAAGCTAGAATTTTAGACACGGTGTTAAAACAATTATGAAAATGAAATTGACTCCGAAATACGGTATTATGAAACCCTTAAAATGCTCTCTGTAGATTTTGTAAAAAGTCCTTTAAAATTTTTTCAAACAGGTGCAAAATGTGTTAGAGATAGTGCCCTCAGAGTCAATTATTGGATCACAGGCACGTGATTGCAATGATTGAGGGAGGACCTATCCCGGGACGACAGTCTTACTCGAGATGATAGTATGCTATCTGGTTTACCTTTATCATCGTGTACTGCTTCAGGTGACCTTACAGGTCGCTATTACACGTTGATAGAGCCCCTAGGATTCTTGCTTGACTGCCAGCAGTATGAGGGCGATCATATAAGTGAGAGCTGGAGTCTATAAGCACATCCTTAAATGGTCCCTAGTCGTGGGAGTTTCGAGACAGGGCATCGATTCTCCAGAGTAGACTAGTGTATACAGTCGAGACCCCGACGAGGGGCGGTGGCCGGTCTCACAAGCCACTGGTGTCAGTTGGTTCATCTAAGATGTATACAGGTGCTCATTGGGTTATGAGTACACCGGACAGGACTCGCCGGGAACCTGCTAGTTGGTCTTATACCTCATGTCAGATAACAGTTCCCAGGTGACATGTGTACAGGTTAGTTCATCGACCTGGGGATCGTCATTTGTCTCGTGTGAGTTCCCACTGTGCTTTGATTACTACCCTACCACGGCTCAAAGGAGTCGTGCAAACAGGTTTTAGTTGGGTACAGTCCCGAGCCACATGGAGGCAGTGAGCGGATCTTCGGGGGTTCGTCTCTCCCGGTATTGGGGGTGAGGTCGCGCTGTGTCTAGGAGAGCCATTACACGAAGTCCTTGGCCAAGGCAGGAGATTTACTGGTAGGTTTTCCAGTAGTATCTCAGGGTGTTCTGGGCTACACTCCGACACGACTTGTACCGCTTTTGGGGGTCTGACTTTTACCAACCCCCTAGGCCCGCCATGCGATGCTCGTAGACGAACGGACCGGACTGTACGGATATTGTCACTGACAGGCTCAGTAGGGTGTCAGGATGAGTTCGCTCATCGACGTCCCTTTTAGTCAATAGCTGGTGGCCCGTTATGTATTGGCTTATACCTTTGACGTGCTAGTGGTTAAATCCACAGCCATAGTATTGACGAGTCTTTAGAGTCCACCACACTTTCAGTTACCCAGGCTTTCGGGCGAAAAGCTGTAGAGGCCGTATGGAGATATGGCAGGGTCCGATCAGATACGTGCGGTATTGCACGGATCAGGATCAGACGGTTAGTACTAGAGGCCGTATAGATATATGGCAAGGTTCGATCGGATACGTGCGGTATTGCACGGATCAGGATCGAACGGATATTACTAGCCGGCTTTGGTTTAAGCCGGATCCTAGTTTAGTACAGTGTAGATTTTGTCTCATTGCATTTGTATCCGGTCGGAATACAAATGCGGGCATGTATATGCAGTAGCGGGGTTTTCCTGTAATTTATTACGGGACCAGTTTTCTGGAGTTGCCAGTTTGCATTCCGTTCCGGCCGGTTTTCCTTTGTTCTTTCCCGGCCGGACTTTTCCATTGGAGGGGGTTATTTGCAATTGTGCAAATAACATTTTGTGGAGGGTTTATTTGTGAGATGAGAGATTATGATAGCATCTTTAGATTCCCTTTCCATCTTTTCTTTTGATGCACCATCACTTGCATTAATTGAGATAAGAGAGGGTATGGGTTTGATGTGAATTTGTTATGATGATGTTTGGATATGGTCACCTCTTCTCTTCTCCTACCATCACCTCCCTTCTTGTTATGTATATGTATTTGATTCCTCCACCATTCTTACATGAGATGAGGGCCGGCAACTTTTAGATGAGAGGAGAAAATGAGAGTTTCATTTTGTGAGCTTGTGGCACTTTATCTTCATCTCAATTTCCTTGCATGAAAAATAAAAGCACCATTTTTCTTAACCTCATTCCTCCATCTACAAAGGCAACAAAACCCCAAATGAGACACAACCCTACACATTCTACAGCAAATCTTGGGCATGTCGACTTGCCAGCTTCATGCCCGAGTTGCCTCGGTATAGAGGCGGGAGCCCGTAAAAGAAACAGGCGACGTGGTGCCCTTCCGGCAAGGAGATGGAGACCGGACTTTCCGCGTGAGATCGGGACGACGACGAGAAGACCGGAGGACTCGGATCACTCGGTATATCTCTTCCCTATCTTGTTAGTTAGCTAGGACAAGTTTAATGGCCCGATCCGGGGTTTAGTGCGCGGTGGTGCCGATTTGCTAAGTTCGCAAAATTAAAGTTTATCACCGTTTCCGCATTTGGCCGTCGGTTTGACGGCCGGGGCGCCGCCGTGCACTTACAGTGGTATCAGAGCCTCGCCATTAACTTCGTCTAGCTTTGTTTGATGTGTTTGCATTTCCGATCGACCAAAATTCCAAAAAACCACATTTTCCTCGCATCAGTTTTCTGTCGAATTTTTTCTGGCTCTAAAAATTTTTCAGGTTGTCTCAGAATGATGTGCAGGGAGTTCTAAGAGTACTGGAAAATTTCGACACAGTGAGTCGACCACTGAAGCGCGGAACCGCGGCCAAACCCCCCCTTGGGCCGCGGTTCCGCCGTACATTGGTGTCCTCACTGCATCATTGTTTTCCAGTGGGCTTCTGGGCAAATTTTAGGGGTTTTGGAATATTAAACTTGGGCCCAGATTTTCTGTGAGTGCTACAGTATTGCTTGGGGGCCCACTTGTTAAAATTTGATCGATCGGATATTTTAAACACATTATTTCACAGTATTTACATTATATCTGCGACCGTGAATGTCACTTGATCGGTAAATCTGGTCTAACTGCTATAGCCCGGTTAGACGGGTTTGCGAACGTGACTTTCACGTTGATGTTCAGTGTTTTTGCTGTGATGTTGCGGATCGGTCGTGGGGGATAGCCTGGATGCAATGCTAGTACAGTTTTGTTGTATTATGTACATTTGATATTGCGGGGCGAGCGTCCGACATATGGACTGCCGTCACTGCCTGTTTGTATTATTCTTTTGGAGCACGACTTGGTTGCGGTCGATGTACCCGTTGTATGTATATTTTACTTTCTGTACTAGGATTACCCCGCGGTGGGGTGTACGGATAGCCGGGTTCTGGAGGGCAACAAGCCCGCATCTCATGGAATTGGGACGGAGGGGGCTTCGCTCTAGAATTGGCGGGCTATTCGCCGCACTCGTAGGGGGTACAGGTTGACCCAGGAGGGGTGCCCAAGTTACCGGATTCCGTGAAGTGCTGGGTGGTCCATTCACGGTGCTGAAGGGGGCTGCCTCGCTTCAGGTTTTGGCGGGTGACTTGCCGCGCCCGTAGGGGTCTAGGATTTCATTGCACAGGCTATCCACACGACCAGGGGAACGTCGGGTTTCAGTAGTGGCTCTGTGAAACCCGGGGATCCCAGATATCTGTATTGTTCTGTGATGCTGTACATTTCTGTGATGTTGCATTTTATTCACGCCTTGAGCGAAATATAATATATTGGTATATATATTAGTAGATGTTGTATATGTTTTTCATCCGCGCTAGTCCAGTCCCCGTTCTGCCGTTAGTTAGCTAACCTAACGGGTGATGACGGGACCCAGTGGCGAATGCGGATGGCATATACGTACGTCAGTATATTTTCGTTCTTTGTGGTGTGATCAATTGATGGGACTGCATTGATTCGGATCATTGCAAGTTAAAACAAACCTATTCTGATGTTGTTGGAACACTTTTCAAAAAGCTATTATCGCAAGGACGTTCACTTTTGTTTTGCATCGTGGTATTCATTTGGAATATCCTGCCCCTCAGTCGACGAGGCAAGGGCCGAGATCCCTTCACCGGGAGTGACCCCTTGGACAGAAGTTTGCGTCAGGGCATTAACTTCACTATAGCCGATTACTTTTTCTTTGCATCGTGGTGTTCATTTGGAATATCCTGCACCCCATTCTACGGGGAAAGAGCCGAGATCCCTTCACCGGGAGTGACCTCTTTAGTAAAGGTTTTCGTCACTATATTTTCGAAAAAGCTATCCGTTCCTTCAACGATATCAAGTTCATTACGTTAAAGGTTTTCGCCAGAAACCATTCGTAGCCCTCCGTCGTTTCATATGGGTAGTCAATAGTATTCAAGCTGTGTATGTTGGCTAAAGTCAAGGCACAGTGATTGGTAGCTATTGGGTATTCATATGCAGCATAGATAGATGCGTTGGTTTGGGACAGTCGTACTGCCATTTTGGCCAAAGTCAAGGGCAGGTACGGGTGGATTCAAATTAACCTGGAGAATGACAGGTTGAACTTGACATGTGACTTATGATATGTTGGCCAAAGTCAAGGTCATAAGAGCATGGGGTAAAAATCACATCGGGAGTTTCAAAAGAACTGAAACTTGCCAGATATGCGCATACCTTCTGGAGTGTGATGACGTGAGCGGATTACGTCACGTTATCATGCGATGAGAGTTGGATCCCGATTCCCACTGATGAGTTAGTTTACTCCTCGGGTGACCCCGACTAATTCTTCTTTCAGGTTTGGAGGAGAATTTGAGGTACAGTGGGAGGTTTCCAGATTAGATAAATTGGTAACCATTCTGATCTAGGGTAGAGTGCACACTGAGTGTTTCTTTTCTCTCTCTCTTTGGCAGCGACCATTGACCCGACCCTAAGACTATGACTCAGTGACCAAGTTGACCGAACCTTCTTAAACACTGACTTTTGGATTGTCAGAGTTGCAGACCTCATTGCCACTCCTACTTTTACCCTTTTCTCCAGGACACCCCGTATTACTATGAACGTCCACTTCCATTGGACAAAACCATCGTATGGTTAGATACGAACTCAAAGGAATTCGAGGATGGTTTCTGGTTCTGGAGAAAACGAATAGGACTATTCAGTTGTCTTTTCCTTTTACCTTCTCTCACATTGCGAGTACTCCTTGGTTTAGGAGATAGTACACCTATTACGCAAATTGGATAGTCTTCTTCCAAACCTTAGGCTGGTGCCGAACAGTGGGGAATGAAGAAAACCAATTAGCCTAACGATGGTGTACAGAAGGTATTAAGTTAAGACAAAGCAAGGGATTAGTAAGAGGGCAAAGTAAATTGCGACTGATATTCAAGACCAAACCAAGTATTTCTTCGCTAATCCTAAATCACCTTTGTATTTCTCCAAGACACTCCGTATCACTACGAAGATCCACAGTTTATTGGATACTCCTTCGTATGGTTATATACGAACTCGAAAGGAACTTGTTCCAGTTCGGGGATGGATTCTGGTTCAGGAGAAATAGGAATAAGGTTTATTCGGTTGTCTTTTATCTTCACCTTCTCTCGCATTGCGAGTGTTCCTAGGATTAGGACAGTACACCCATTATGCTTATTGGATATTCTTCTTCCAAACCATAGGCTGGTGCCGAACGGTAGGGAAGGAAGAAAACCATTTGGCCTAAGGGGTGTGCAGAAGGTAATGACTAAAGACATATAAAGGGATTTGGAGAGGTGGCAAAGAATTATACGGTTATAGTTGTGAATCTGGATAATGGAAGAGGCATTACTAGGAATACCCAGATACCCCATCGAAACATTTCAATGTTTCAAGATTTCACTGTGTACTGTTAAAGGAAAACTGATTTCCCGATTAGACACTTGCTCCAGGGTATGTATTTACCAGGTATGATTCTCACATCTGTATGGTTTTACAGGTGATGAGTGGGAGTAAGTTATTGGGAATAGGGTGATCATCCTCATTATATCGGGATTCGTTGTAATCGGTGATATTTGAGGAGATCATCTGGGCTGTTTGCCGGTCGGCAAATATTTGGTTTTGAATATCCGCTGTTGTGCACCAATTTCAAATTGATATATCTGTACGTCTATTTTCATAGAGTGAGATATACCTTTTGATATTATGTCGATGACATTTACCTATATCAGTGGATGGTTAGGCAAGGAGCATTAAACAGCGGTGTAATTCTTCTTAACCATAAGTACAGTTTTCAACCTACGACACACAGTGAAAGAGTTGTTAGACTCAGCGGACTTATACAGAGTATTGTATGTTGTCCAGTGTCCATTAGGACAGAGGGGTTGGTCCTCATACTATATTCTGTTTACTTTTAATTTCTCTAGTTCTTAGACATGTGTTTCGTAGAAACACAGGGTCTATGTTTTGAGGAGTTATAGGTATTTGAATAGAGTAGAGAACCAGGTGTAGCAAGTATCGGGATTCTTCAAAGTGATCGAAGATGTAGATACTTGTGTATGGTATTCAGTTGATAGTAATGATAAAGAGAACTTGCTTCTCTTTCAGGTTACTCATAATTGGAAGCATTCCTAAGTTGAGTAACGCCGATCGGCCTCTCTCCATTTAGTTGACATGCACTGGAGATAGCTGCATGATTTGAATCTGGTTCAATTAAATCAGTGTCTCTGGTTCTATATTGGATATAGTACAGTTCATATCTTAACATTGTTAAGGTACGGGGAGTTGTCCGGCTTATGATTAAAACCAGACTCTGGATAACTCAAGGCACGTTTCTGTAATGGCTGTTTGTGGGTTGACCCAGGCTATGACGAGGGTTGACTTTCTACCATCTGGCAGATCAATAGAAATATTGTTCTAGACTCGCCACAGTTTTATTAAAAATGGATTTTTTCAAAAACAGTAGTGGGAGTATGGTAGAACTGGAAGTGATTCCAGAACCGCAAACGATTACTGAAGATTTGATATGGAACCTAAAGATTCAATCTGATTTGACATTCCTTTGGCCACTCCGCAGATACGGTGGGTAACTTCAGGCACCCGAGAGGTACCCCGGTAACCTCAAGGACGGTGACAGGGAAGTTCTTGTTTACCCACACTTGCCATTGTTGTTGTTCCAGGCTGCGAGACCCGACAGGAGGATGAGTATAGCGTCGTTCTAAACTAGCTTTAGAAGTGCACGTCTATATGACTCTGCCAGAGGGTTGTCGTAGTCTGTGGGAGCAGCGGAAGCATTGGTGGACATCAGGCTTATGTCTATTTATAGACTAAAGCAGATATAGCGGAGATAGATCATCTATTTCTGATGTGACAGTCATGGGTTTGACGTCATCAGAATAGGGGATGGATCTGTTGAGTAGGTAGTAGGGTGTGATATCCGGGTTTTGGATGACATACACAAAGTAGGAAGTGATATTCCTATACTACGATCGGTTATACTTTGGTCGTCACACAGTGGTTTCTCCACAAGGGACTTAGACATTATATCAGACATACTGGTTACTAGATCTATGGTTTTAGATCTAAATTTGGGTGGTTTCCCAATCAGGGTACTTTGACAGCATTCTAAGAGTATTTAGAATGGACGACTCCTGGCACGGTAGTGTACCTGCAGGTGATGGAGTCACCCTCTCTAAAGGTGTCTTATAGACTAAAGTAGAGAGGGATGTGCATGATTGGCAGATCACTTGCTTAGGCAATTGAGTCAATCATGAGATGTCAAGTACCACACCAGATGTTGTTCTTGCACTAGATGCAATAAGTTGACATTGATCCAATCCTGGAGAAACAGTCGGAAGCAGTTTTAGAACATAAGTGGATGTTCTAGGGATATGATAACGACAGCCTCATTTGGGAGACAGTTATCATTCCAGGCTTCCAAGGTGACATGGACGACAAGGAGGTTGTCAGAGTTATAGTTTTCCCTATGACGAGGGGCAGTATTTTGGACAGGTGATCCAAGGCAATACTGAGGGAGGCATGGCGCAGGATACTGATTAAGTTCAGTTGACGATACAGTCTAAGAAGTTTGGATTTGGAGTTCATTAATGAGCTAAGTCCCATCAGACATCCAGACACATTCTAAGACAGGTATTGCTCATTTCGGGAGATGGCTTTCTCCGCGAACTTGAGATATAGAGAGACATAGAAAGAAACATCATGGCGGATCCACTCGCTGAGGCTATTCCTCGAACGCAATAGTCTCGCAAACGAGCTTTGTGAGACTGACTAGTAGAGGAGTTGGGTGTTCGGTATCACACGGGCTGTGAGTATGCGACATCGCAATAATTAGCCCTAAGTGCAAGTGGGAGATTGTTGGAGATAGTGCCCTCAGAGTCAATTATTGGATCACAGGCACGTGATTGCAATGATTGAGGGAGGACCTATCCCGGGACGACAGTCTTACTCGAGATGATAGTATGCTATCTGGTTTACCTTTATCATCGTGTACTGCTTCAGGTGACCTTACAGGTCGCTATTACACGTTGATAGAGCCCCTAGGATTCTTGCTTGACTGCCAGCAGTATGAGGGCGATCATATAAGTGAGAGCAGGAGTCTATAAGCACATCCTTAAATGGTCCCTAGTCGTGGGAGTTTCGAGACAGGGCATCGATTCTCCAGAGTAGACTAGTGTATACAGTCGAGACCCCGACGAGGGGCGGTGGCCGGTCTCACAAGCCACTGGTGTCAGTTGGTTCACCTAAGATGTATACAGGTGCTCATTGGGTTATGAGTACACCGGACAGGACTCGCCGGGAACCTGCTAGTTGGTCTTATACCTCATGTCAGATAGCAGTTCCCAGGTGACATGTGTACAGGTTAGTTCATCGACCTGGGGATCGTCATTTGTCTCGTGTGAGTTCCCACTGTGCTTTGATTACTACCCTACCACGGCTCAAAGGAGTCGTGCAAACAGGTTTTAGTTGGGTACAGTCCCGAGCCACATGGAGGCAGTGAGCGGATCTTCGGGGGTTCGTCTCTCCCGGTATTGGGGGTGAGGTCGCGCTGTGTCTAGGAGAGCCATTACACGAAGTCCTTGGCCAAGGCAGGAGATTTACTGGTAGGTTTTCCAGTAGTATCTCAGGGTGTTCTGGGCTACACTCCGACACGACTTGTACCGCTTTTGGGGGTCTGACTTTTACCAACCCCCTAGGCCCGCCATGCGATGCTCGTAGACGAACGGACCGGACTGTACGGATATTGTCACTGACAGGCTCAGTAGGGTGTCAGGATGAGTTCGCTCATCGACGTCCCTTTTAGTCAATAGCTGGTGGCCCGTTATGTATTGGCTTATACCTCTGACGTGCTAGTGGTTAAATCCACAGCCATAGTATTGATGAGTCTTTAGAGTCCACCACACTTTCAGTTACTCAGGCTTTCGGGCGAAAAGCTGTAGAGGCCGTATGGAGATATGGCAGGGTCCGATCAGATACGTGCGGTATTGCACGGATCAGGATCGGACGGTTAGTACTAGAGGCCGTATAGATATATGGCAAGGTTCGATCGGATACGTGCGGTATTGCACGGATCAGGATCGAACGGATATTACTAGCCGGCTTTGGTTTAAGCCGGATCCTAGTTTAGTACAGTGTAGATTTTGTCTCATTGCATTTGTATCCGGTCGGAATACAAATGCGGGCATGTATATGCAGTAGCGGGGTTTTCCTGTAATTTATTACGGGACCAGTTTTCTGGAGTTGCCAGTTTGCATTCCGTTCCGGCCGGTTTTCCTTTGTTCTTTCCCGGCCGGACTTTTCCGTTGGAGGGGGTTATTTGCAATTGTGCAAATAACATTTTGTGGAGGGTTTATTTGTGAGATGAGAGATTATGATAGCATCTTTAGATTCCCTTTCCATCTTTTCTTTTGATGCACCATCACTTGCATTAATTGAGATAAGAGAGGGTATGGGTTTGATGTGAATTTGTTATGATGATGTTTGGATATGGTCACCTCTTCTCTTCTCCTACCATCACCTCCCTTCTTGTTATGTATATGTATTTGATTCCTCCACCATTCTCACATGAGATGAGGGCCGGCCACTTTTAGATGAGAGGAGAAAATGAGAGTTTCATTTTGTGAGCTTGTGGCATTTTATCTTCATCTCAATTTCCTTGCATGAAAAATAAAAGCACCATTTTTCTTAACCTCATTCCTCCATCTACAAAGGCAACAAAACCCCAAATGAGACACAACCCTACACATTCTACAGCAAATCTTGGGCATGTCGACTTGCCAGCTTCATGCCCGAGTTGCCTCGGTATAGAGGCGGGAGCCCGTAAAAGAAACAGGCGACGTGGTGCCCTTCCGGCGAGGAGATGGAGACCGGACTTTCCGCGTGAGATCGGGACGACGACGAGAAGACCGGAGGACTCGGATCACTCGGTATATCTCTTCCCTATCTTGTTAGTTAGCTAGGACAAGTTTAATGGCCCGATCCGGGGTTTAGTGCGCGGTGGTTCCGATTTGCTAATTTCGCAAAATTAAAGTTTGTCACCGTTTCCGCATTTGGCCATCGGTTTGACGGCCGGGGCGCCGCCGTGCACTTACAAAATGTAGTATGGGAAACATAAGAATATGGGTGAAATACAGAGAGTGGTGCTCGGATTTTGGCCAAGCACCAAGGCATAAATTCCGGCCTGGCCGGCCCCTTAGGCTCCTCTGCACTTCGTATTTCTTCTGTGCTCTTTTCTAATGTATTTGGGGTTTCTAGTATTGTTTGTTTAGCCCAATTCTCATGTGATGATTAGTTTGACCTGGGGCTAATTCGTAGTGATTCGTAGTCGTAATATTTAACACTGTTTTGGTAACCTTGACATTGTTTTGCAGTTCGAACGAACTTCGAACACCACATTTTGTATCCCGCTGAAATTTCCAAGTGTTGTAATTTTCCGAAGTTGATTGTACTCGTAAAATCGTGCAAGTACCCATATGGACCTTCTAGAAGAATATACTAACCTTAACTCGATTCTATTCCCACGAAACCGCAATCGAACCTTAGGGTTTGCCATAGTTCCGTGGTGTCATAGGTGAGGCATTGGTTAACTCCTTCAACGGCTGGTCCATAGACACTGTGGCACGGTTTTTGAGTGTTTTGACTTTGCTCAAGTGTTGAGCTCACGGGGGTAATTTGTGAGTGTATGTTGATTCGATCGAAATGTTAAACATTGTCCTTATATATTATTATGAATGTGATTCAATATGTGGAATTCAAATCGTTACGCATGAAATCCGTAATATGTGATATTTCGGGTTTACGATGTTTAAGGTGTTTATGAATTCCAAATGTTGTGGTTTTTCACCGTTATTTTCTGCGACCGTAAGTGTAGTATGTGGGGGTATTACAAGCTTCGTTGCTATACATCAACGACAATCGGGATACGCATACTTTCTTACGTTGATGATATGAGATATTATGTGTTGCTGTGATATGTTATATTGGATCGTCGTGTTTCTGAATAGCCGGGGTTTTTATGTGAGATGAGAGTTTTTATTTTCATTCATGTAAAATTCAATTTATGTAATATTCTTTTATTGGGGCACTTCCGGGTTGAGGATGATGCCACCATTGTACATTATTTACTTTTCTGCATTAGGATAGACCCAAGGCGGGGAGCACAAGTAATCGGGTTCTAGGGTCCAGTAGGAGGCCATCTCGAGCAGTCGAGACTGGGTCTTCTAACCCTAAAATTGGCAGTGTTACTTGCCGCTCTCGTAGGGGTCTAGGGATGTGGGTTTGGCTATTCATCGCGACCGTGGAATCCGTGTTTTATACAATCTCGAAATAAAACACGGACCTCCGAGTATATCCAATATTTCATATGTTTTTTTTGCTGCTAATATACTGTGATGTTATCATATTATATGTGTGAGACGAATGCTTTATTATTGTGCATATGATATATAATAAACACTGCTTATATTTTACACCCGCGCTAGTCCCGTCCCGGTATGCCGTTAGTTAAGTAACCTAACGGTGCATAACGGAACATTGTGGTGAATGCGGATGGCATAAGCGTACGTTGTATTTTCGTTTCTTCTGTGATTCTTAGGAAGCATAAATGATGGGATTTATTAATGAGATTAATAAAAGAAAAGAAACCTAAAAGATGTTATAGAATCAAATTTATAAAAAGGCTAGCTACATTTTTTGCTTTACATAGTGGTATATGTGATATACCCTGCACCTTATTCGATGAGGAAAGAGCCGAGATCCCTTCACCAGGAGTGACCACTTTAGCAAAACTGGCAGATGCCACAAACTCACGGTTTAGTTTTTGATTGCTTCTATAGTTCTTGCTTTGCACCGCGGTATTTGTGAAATATCCCGCACCTTATTCGATAAGGAAAGAGCCGAGGTGCCTTCACCGGGAGTGACCTCTTTAGCGAAACTAGAAAAGCCTAAAAAAAACTCATATTCAAAATCGCTTGTTTCTACAACGATATCGAGTTCGTTACGCTCATGGTTTTCTGAAAAACCTACGTAGCCTTCCGTCATTTCAGATAAGTAATATTTAGTATTCGTGCTACGTTTGTTGGTTTTCGTCAAGGCATAGTGTGCGGTAACTGTTTACTGCTTATCTGCAAGCAAATGATGCGATTGGATTAGGGTAGTCGTACGGCTTTGTTGGCTTTCATCAAGGGTCGTACGGGTGGGTTTAATTCAATTAAGAAATGTACGGGTTGAACTTTACTAGAGGACTATGGTTTGTTGGCATTCGTCAAGGTCATAGCATGTTAGGGGTAAAAGAATTATCGGGAATTTCAAGTGTTGAAATTTGCATTGAGATTGCATACCTCCTATGAGATAATTGGATCCCGATACCCACTGCGAGTTAGAGTTACTCCTAGGAGAATTCTACACATGACAATTAGCCGATCAAGTATGTGTCTAGAAAGGTGTTAACGGGGTTATGCCTCTGGGAAAATGAGGTTTATTCCAATTAGGTCCGTGCGAAAGCACGGGGAACCTCCCTCAAAGTACCAACACTGGCCTGGCTGAAAGATTTGCGAACTTGTAAGGTGTAATTAATCCCGGATAATCTTACCTTTTAGGGTTTTAAAGAAGATTTGATAAAAAGTAGTGGGAGCCACCCTGATTAGATAAGATAATAACCAATCTAATCTTGCAAGAGCATACACTAAAGTGTTTTCTTCTCTCTCTCTCCAGGTAGCGACCATGTCAGTGTAGGGTTCCTAGGCACTCTCAAGAGGTCTCACAAGGCATCAACCATGCCAATTTAAAATTTAACGGTGCCGAGAAACCCTAAACTACGGATCGTTGGCTAGAAATCTAGGCGAAAATGAAACTAGTTAACAACTTAACTAAAGTTTAAACGGAAATACAACCTTTGTAGATCCGGTGCTCCACCTCCATAGCTCCGCAACGAAGTCCCCTCGCTGTCCAAATGAATTCCCGGGCTCTAGCGTCGGCTTCGTCGGAGAAATGGCGAGCTAGGTCGTCGATGTCTATGCCGAAGATGATCTACGTCGAGGCATCGCTAGATCAAGCTCAACCTTCACCAAGCCATGAAAACTTGTGAAGGAAACACCTTATACTACTTGGCAAGAGGTAGAGAATGAAGAAATAGGAAGTGGGTTCACTTTAGAATTGGATTTCTCACTCTTTATCATCACTTGCCATTAATGGAGCAAGCTTTCTTCCATGAAGAAATGAAGAAGAAGAAGAAGAATGTTATGATAAGAATTAATTAATATAGAAAAGAAAATTCATTCTTATCATAACTCTTACCATGGTTAAGTGTAGAGAGAGAACTATAGTTAAGTGGAGTGGTTAGGTTTTAACATGAGACAAAATGGTGACTTAATGAAAGCTTCATGAAGCTTCATATACAAACAAAGAAAAGCCACCATTTTCTCACTCTTTTTCTTTTTCCAAATGAATAACTAAATAAAATAAATGAATAAGAAAATAATAAACCCTAACCACTCATAAAACCATGGTTCAATCTTTACACAAACCTAAGTTAGCATGCATCATCAAACATGATACAAGCAAGTGCACAAAATCATATCGCATATGCAATGCGCACATCCGAGCGAGAAAATCCATTTAAAGTGAACCGATACTAGTTAATGCAAAGTAATATATCAAATATATAATTATGCATTAAATCATTAAATCAACACTTGATTTAACGATCCGGTCATATCGCATATAACCGACTAATATCCAATGTATCGATTTATCGAATCAATCCTTGATTCGATAACTAGGTTATATCGCATACAACCATTCGACACATTCATCGCGAGAATAGAATACGGTATCACATACACGTATTATTCTCGGTCCCGCACATATCTTATATGCGCTCCTATTTCGTTTCTCTTGAGCCAGGAAACCTCTGTGTAGGACTCTAAAGACTCGTCAATACGCCGGCAGCAGGTGATGATCATATCAAACACCCACAAGCCGCAAGCGGTCTGCTAAACGTAACGGCCACCCGGGTATTGAGCGATCAGAAGATCGACGAGCAAGCCCGCTCACACTCCTGTGAATCCAACCAGTAACACTTACTGTACAGTCCGGTCTGATCGTCTGATATGTCGCATATCTCGCCTAGGGGTGGTAAACGTCAGACCCCAATAGCTCGGTAAGTCGTGTCGATATGAGGTCTATAACAATTCGAGAAACTACTGGTAACACTTACCTGTAAATCTCAGCAACCCTGGCCAGGGATTTCCGGTTATAGCTGTAAGTGCACGGCGGCGCCCTGGCCGTCAATCCGACAGCCAAGTGCGGAAACGGTGGTAAACTTTAATTTTTGCGGACTTAGCAAACCGGCACCACCGCGCACTAAACACCCGGATCGTAACCATTAACAAGTCTAAGCTAACTAGAAGATGGGTTAGAGATATACCGACGATCCAAGTCCTCCGGTCTTCTCGTCATGGTCCCGATCTCCTGCGGAAAGTCCTGTCTCCTCCTCGTCGCCGGAAGTGCACCACATCGCCTTCTTCGTTTACGGGCTCCCACCTCAATGCCGAGGCAACTCGGGCACGAAGCCGGCTACTCGACGTGCCCAAGGTTCGTTGTAGAATATGTAGTGAGCAAGTCTCATTTTTGGGGTTTGTGGAATTGCCATTGGTGAAGGAAAAGAGAGCTTGGAGAGAGGTGAGAAAAATGGAGCATACTCAAGAAGGAATGTATCATATTTTTCTCCACACATCAAAATGAAAATCAATCCCATTCCTACAAGGAATGGCCGGTCCCCCCCCCTTCATGTGTGATTGGAGAGAGAGAGAGAGAGCAAGGTCAAGGGGTGGGTGGAAGCAATGATGCAAGAGGGCATCATGAAAGAATATGATCATAAGCAAAAACCACACACAACCACAACCATCATCAACAACCATGATGCTAACAAAGTCAAGCCATCATGAAGTATGAAGTCAAGCAAGTCAAAGGAGGGTGCTATCATGATACAACAAAATGCAAAGACCCCCTTCCACAAATGCCTATTTGCAACAATGCAAATAAGCCCTCCTCCACCAATCTTCGGCCAATGAACGGAACAATGGAAATCGGCCGAAACGGAAAGCAAACTGGCAACTCCAGAAAACTGGTCCCGTAATAAATTACAGGAAAACCCCGATACTGTGCATACACACCCGCATTTGTATTCCGACCGAAATACAAATGCAATGAGACAAAATCTACACTGTACTATACTAGAATCCGGCTTATACCAAAACCGGATAGTAATATCTGTTCGATCCTGATCCGTGCAATACCGCACGTATCTGATCGAACCCTGCCATATAACCATACGGCCTATAGTACAAACTGTCCGATCCTGATCCGTGCAATACCGCACGTATCTGATCGGACCTTGCCATATCTCCATACGGCCTCTACAACCTTTCGCCCGAAAGCTGAGTAACTGTAAATGTGGTGGACTCTAAAGACTCGTCAATACTATGGCTGTGGATTTAACCACTAGCACGTCAGAGGTATATGCCAATACGTGACGGGCCACCAGCTATTGACCAAAAGGGACGTCGATGAGGAAGCTCACCCCGACACCCAACTGAGCCTGTCAGTGACAATATCCGTGCAGTCCGGTCCGTTCGTCTATGAGCATCGCATGGCGGGCCTAGGGGGTTGGTAAAAGTCAGACCCCCAAAAGCGGTACAAGTCGTGTCGGAGTGTAGCCCAGAACACCCTGAGATACTACTGGAATACCTACCAGTAAATCTCCTTGCCTTGGCCAAGGACTTTGTGTAATGGCTCTCCTAGACACAGCACGACCTCACCCCCAATACCGGGAGAGACGAACCCCTGAAGATACGCTCACTGCCTCCATGTGGCTCGGGACTGTACCCAACTAAAACCTGTTTGCACGACTCCTTTGAGCCGTGGTAGGGTAGTAATCAAAGTACAGTGGGAACTCACACGAGACAAATGACGATCCCCAGGTCGATGAACTAACCTGCACACATGTCACTAGGGAACTGCCATCTGACGTCTGGTATATGACCAACTAGCATGTTCCCGGCGAGTCCTGTCCGGTGTACTCATAACCCAATGAGCACCTGTATACATCTTAGGTGATCCAACTGACACCAGTGGCTTGTGAGACCGGCCACCGCCCCTCGTCGGGGTCTCGACTGTATACACTAGTCTACTAATGGAGTATCGATGCCCAGTCTCGAAACTCCCACGACTAGGGACCTTTTAAGGATATGCTTGTAGACCCCCAGCTCCCACTTATATGATCGCCCTTATACTGCTGGTGGTCAAGCAAGAATCCTAGGGGCTCTATCAACGTGTAATAGCGACATGTCAGGTCACTTAAAGCAGTACACGATGATAAAGGTAAACCAGATAGCATACTATCATCTCGAGTAAGACTGTCCTACCGGGATAGGTCCTCCCTCAATCATTACAATCACGTACCTGTGACCTAATAATTGACTCTGAGGGCACTATCTCCAACAATCTCCCACTTGCACTCAAGGCTAATTATTGCGATGTCGCCTACTCACAGCCCGTGTGATACCGAACATCCAACTCCTCTACTAGTCAGTCTCACAAAGCTCGTTTGCGGAACTATTGCGTTCGAGGAATAGCCTCAGTGAGTGGATCCGCTTAGTTGTTTCTTTCTATGTCTCTCTCAAAATCTCAAGTTCGCGGAGAAAGCCATCTCCCGAAAAGAGCAATACCTGTCTCAGAATATGTCTGGATGTCTGATGGGACCTAGCTCATAAATGAACTTCAAATCCAAACTTCTTAGACTGTATCGTCAACTGAACTTAATCAGTATCCTGCGCCATGCCACCCTCAGTATTGCCTTGGACCACCTGTCCAAAATACTGCCCCTCATCAGAAGGAAAACTATAACTCTGACAACCTCCTTGTCGTCCATGTCACCTTGGAAGCCTGGAATGATAACTGTCTCCTGAATGAGGCTGTCGTTATCATATCCCTAGAACATCCACTTATGTTCTAAAACTGCTTCCGACTGTTTCTCCAGGATTGGATTAATGTCAACTTATTGCATCTAGTGCAAGAACAACATCTGGTGTGGTACTTGACATCTCATGATTGACTCAATTGCCTGAGCAAGTGATCTGCCAATCATGCACGTCCCTCTCCCCTTTAGTCTGTAAGACACCTTTAGAGAGGGTGACTCCATTACCTGCAGGTACACTACCGTGCCAGGAGTCGTCCATCCTAAATACTCTTAGAATGCTGTCAAGTACCCTGATTGGGAAACCACCCAAATCTAGATCTAAAACCATAGATCTAGTAACCAGTATGTCTGATATAAAATCCATTTCCTTTGTGGAGAAACAACTGTGTGACGACCAAAGTATAACCGATTGTAGTATAGGAGTTTCCTTTCCTATTCTGTGTATGTCATCCAGATACCAGGACATCACACCCTACTACCTTCTCAACAGATCCATCCCCTATTCTGATGAAGTCAAACCTATGACTGTCACGTCAGAAATAGATGATCTATCTCCGCTACATCTGCTTTAGTCTATAAATAGACATAAGCTACCTGTCCACCAATGCTTCCGCTGCTCCCACTGACTACGACAACCCTCTGGCAGAGTCATATAGACGTACACTTCTAAAACTGGTTTAGAACGACGCTATACTCATCCTCCCGCCGGGTCTCGCACCCTGGAACAACAGCAATGGTAATTGTGGGTAAACAAGAACTTCCCTGTCACCGTCCTTGAGGCTACCGTAGTACCTCTCGGGTGCCTGAAGTTACCCACCTTATCTGCGGAGTGGCCAATGGAATGTCAATCCAGATTGAATCTTTAGGTTCCTTATCAAATCTTCAGTAATCGTTTGTGGTTCTGGAATCACTTCCAGTTCTACCATACTCCCACTACTGTTTTCTGAAAAAATCCATTTTTATTAAAACTGTGGCGAGTCTAGAACAATATCGCTATTGTTCATCCAGATGGTAGAAAATCAACCCTCGTCATAGCCTGGGTCAACCCACAAACAGCCATTACAGAAACGTGCCTTGAGTTGTCCAGTGTCTGGTTTTAATCATAAACCGGACAACTCCCCGTACCTTAACATCGTTAAGATATGAACTGTTCTATATCCCATATAGGACCAGAGGCACTGATTTAATTGAACCAGATCCAAATCATGCAACTGTCTCCAGTGCATGTCAACTAAATGGAAGGAGGCCAGATCAGCGTTACTCAACTTAGGAATACTTCCAATTATGAGTAACCTGAAAGAGAAGCAATTTCTCTTAATCATTACTATCAACTGAACACCATACACAAGTATCTACATCTTCGATCTCTTTGAAGAATCCCGATACTTGCTATACCTGGTTCTCTACTCTATTCAAATACATATAACTTCTCCAAATTCAGACCCTGTGTTTCCACGAAACACCTGTCTAAAAATTAGAGGAGTCATAAGTAAACCGAATATAGTACGAGGACCATCCCCTCTGTCCTGATGGACTCAGGACAACATACAATACTCTGTAAAAGTCCCTTGAGTCTGATTACTCATTCACTGTGTGTCGTAGGTTGAAAACTGTACTTATGGTTAAGAAGAATTACACCGCTGTTTAATGCTCCTTACCTAACCATCCACTGATATAGGTAAATGTCGTAGACATAATTTCAGAAAGGTATATCTCACTCTATGAAAATAGACGTACAGATATATCAATTTGAAATTGGTGCATAACAGCGGATATTCAAAACCAAATATTTGCCGACCGGCAAACAACCCAGGTGATTTCCTCAAATATCACCGATTACAACGAATCCCGATATAATGAGGATAATCACCCAATTCCCAATAACTTACTCCCACTCATCATCTGTAAAACCATACAGATGTGAGAATCGTATCTGGTAAATACATACCCTGGAGTAAGTATCTAATCGGGAAATCAGTTTTCTATTAACAGTACACAGTGAAACTGAAACATTGAAATGTTTCGATGGGGTATCCTGGTATTCCTAGTAATGCCTCTTCCAGATTCACGACTGTAACCGTATAGTTCTTTGCCACCTCTCCAAATCCCTTCATATGTCTTTAGTCTTTACCTTCTGCACACCCCTTTAGGCCAAATGGTTTTCTTCCTTCCCTACCGTTCGGCACCAGCCTATGGTTTGGAAGAAGACTATCCAATAAGCATAATGGGTGTACTGTCCCAATCCTAGGAACACTCGCAACACGAGAGAAGGTGAAGATAAAAAACACCTGAATGTATTTTATTCCTATTTCTCCTGAACCAGGATCCATCCCCGAACTGGAACAAGTTCCTTTCGAGTTCGTATATAACCATACGATGGAATATCCAAATAAACTGTGGATCTTCGTAGTGATACGGAGTGTCCTGGAGAAATACAAAGGTGATGTGGGAGTGGTAACGAAATATTTGGTTTGGTCGTGAATATCTGTTGCAATTTACTTTGCCCTCCTACTAATCCCTTGCTTTGTCTGAACTTAATACCTTCTGCACACCATCGTTATGCTAATTGGTTTTCTTCATTCCCTACCGGTCGGCACCAGCCTAAGGTTTGGAAGAAGACAATCCAATTTGTGTAATAGGTGTACTACCCCTAAACCAAGGAGTACTCGTAACCTGAGAGAGGGTAAAAGGAAAAGACAACTGAATAATCCTATCCGTTTTCTCCAGAACCGGAAACCATCCTCAAATAAATTCTTTCGAGTTCGTATCTAACCATACGATGGTTTTGTCCAATGGAAGTGGACGTTCGTAGCAATACGGGGTGTCCTGGAGAAAAGGGTAAAAGTAGGAGTGGCAATGAGGTCTGCAACTCTGACAATCCAAAAGCCAGTGTTAAGTAAGTTCGGTCAACTTGGTCACGGAGTCATAGTCTAGGGTCGGGTCAATGGTCGCTGCCAGAGAGAGAGAGAGAAGAAACACTCAGCGTGCACTCTATCCTAGATCAGAATGGTTACCAATTTATCTAATCTGGAATCCTCCCACTGTACCTCAAATTCTCCTCCAAACCTGAAAGAAGAATTAGTCGGGGTTACCCGAGGAGTATACCAACTCATCAGTGGGAATCGGGATCCAACTCTCATCGCATGACAACGTGACGGAATCCGCTCATGCTACCACACTCCAGAAGGTATGCGCATATCTGGCAAGTTTCAGTTCTTTTGAAACTCCCGATGTGATTTTTACCCCATGCTCTTATGACCTTGACTAAGGCCAACAAATCATAAGTCACATGTCAAGTTCTACCCGTCATTATCCAGGTTAATTTGAATCCACCCGTACAAGCCCTTGACTAGGGCCAACAAGGCTATACGACTGTCCCAAACCAACGCATCTATCTATGCAGCATATGAATACCCAATAGCTACCAAACACTGTGCCTTGACTAAGGCCAACAAACACAGCTTGAATACTATTGACTACCCATATGAAACGACGGAGGGCTACGAATGGTTTCTGGCGAAAACCTTTAACGTAATGAACTTGATATCGTCGAAGGAACGGATAGCTTTTTGAAAATATAGTGACGAAAACCGTTGCTAAAGAGGTCACTCCCGGTGAAGGGATCTCGGCTCTTTCCCCGTAGAATGGGGTGCAGGATATTTCAACTGAATACCACGGTGCAAAGCAAAAGTAATCGGCTATAGTGAAGTCATTGCCCTGACGCAAACTTTTGTCCAAGGGGTCACTCCCGGTGAAGGGATCTCGGCCCTTGCCTCGTCGACTGAGGAGCAGGATATTCCAATGAATACCACGATGCAAAACAAAAGTAAACGTCC
The DNA here is from genome assembly GCA_030015575.1 of Agapanthus africanus. NCBI lineage: Eukaryota > Viridiplantae > Streptophyta > Magnoliopsida > Asparagales > Amaryllidaceae > Agapanthus > Agapanthus africanus. Next base: position 514,715,570 of record CM057337.1, read on the forward strand.
TTGCAATAACAGCTTTTTGAAAAGTGTTCCAACAACATCAGATTAGGTTTGTTTTTAACTTTGCATTGATCCGAATCAATGCAGTCCCATCAATTGATCACACCACAAAGAACGAAAATATACTGATGTACGTATATGCCATCCGCATTCGCCACTGGGTCCCGTCATTACCCGTTAGGTTAGCTTACTAACGACAGAGCGGGGACTGGACTAGCGCGGATGCAAAACATATACAACATCTACTAATATATATACCAATATATTATATTTCGCTCAAGGCGTGAATAAAATGCAACATCACAGAAAATGAACAGCATCACAGAAACAATACAGATATCTGGGATCCCCGGGTTTCACAGAGCCGCTGAAACCCGACGTTCCCCTGGTCGTGTGGATAGCCTGTGCAATGAAATCCTAGACCCCTACGGGCGCGGCAAGTCACCCGCCAAAACCTGAAGCGAGGCAGCCCCCTTCAGCGCCGTGAATGGACCACCCAGCACTTCACGGAATCCGGCAACTTGGGCACCCCTCCTGGGTCAACCTGTACCCCCTACGAGTGCGGCGAATAGCCCGCCAATCCTAGAGCGAAGCCCCCTTCCGCCTCAATGCCATGAGATGCGGGCTTGTTGCCCTCCAGAACCCGGCTATCCGTGCACCCCTCCGCGGGGCAATCCTAGTACAGAAAGTAAAATATACATACACCGGGTACATCGACCGCAACCAGGTCGTGCCCCAAAATAATAATACAATCCGGCAGTGACGGCAGTCCACAAGTCGGACGCTCGCCCCGCAATATCAAATGTACATAATACAACAAAACTGTACTAGCATTGCATCCAGGCTATCCCCACGACCGATCCGCAACATCACAGCAAAAACAAAAACATCAACGTGAAAGTCATGTTCGCAAATCCGTCTAACCGGGCTATAGCAGTTAGACCGGATTTACCGATCGAGTGACATTCACGGTCGCAGATATAATGTAAATACTGTGAAAAATGTGTTTAAAATTTTCCGATTGACCAAAAATTAACAAGTGGGCCCCAAACCAATACTGCAGCACTCACAGAAATAATTGGCCCAATTTTAATATTCCAAAACCCCTAATTACACCCCTGAAGCCCACTGGAAAAAGATGGCCCACTGAACTCTCAAGACTGCGGCGGAATAGCGGCCCAATAGAAGGGTGGGGCCGCGGATCCGCGCTCTGTGTGAGAGATCAGAGTGTCGAATTTTCCCAGAGTTCTTAGAATCTCCTGCACATCATTCTGAGACCACCAGAAAAATTTTTAGACACCAAAAATTCTTAACAGAAAACTGATGTGAGGTAAAAATGAGTTTTTGGAATTTTGGTCGATCGGAACCGCAAAACACATCAAACGAAGCTAGACGAAGTTAATGGCGAGGCTCTGATACCACTGTAAGTGCACGGCGGCGCCCTGGCCGTCAATCCGACGGCCAAGTGCGGAAACGGTGGTAAACTTTAATTTTTGCGGACTTAGCAAACCGGCACCACCGCGCACTAAACACCCGGATCGTAACCATTAACAAGTCTAAGCTAACTAGAAGATGGGTTAGAGATATACCGATGATCCAAGTCCTCCGGTCTTCTCGTCATGGTCCCGATCTCCTGCGGAAAGTCCTGTCTCCTCCTCGTCGCCGGAAGTGCACCACATCGCCTTCTTCGTTTACGGGCTCCCACCTCAATGCCGAGGCAACTCGGGCATGAAGCCGGCTACTCGACGTGCCCAAGGTTCGTTGTAGAATATGTAGTGAGCAAGTCTCATTTTTGGGGTTTGTGGAATTGCCATTGGTGAAGGAAAAGAGAGCTTGGAGAGAGGTGAGAAAAATGGAGCATACTCAAGAAGGAATGTATCATATTTTTCTCCACACATCAAAATGAAAATCAATCCCATTCCTACAAGGAATGGCCGGCCCCCCCTTCATGTGTGATTGGAGAGAGAGAGAGAGAGCAAGGTCAAGGGGTGGGTGGAAGCAATGATGCAAGAGGGCATCATGAAAGAATATGATCATAAGCAAAAACCACACACAACCACAACCATCATCAACAACCATGATGCTAACAAAGTCAAGCCATCATGAAGTATGAAGTCAAGCAAGTCAAAGGAGGGTGCTATCATGATACAACAAAATGCAAAGACCCCCTTCCACAAATGCCTATTTGCAACAATGCAAATAAGCCCTCCTCCACCAATCTTCGGCCAATGAACGGAACAATGGAAATCGGCCGAAACGGAAAGCAAACTGGCAACTCCAGAAAACTGGTCCCGTAATAAATTACAGGAAAACCCCGATACTGTGCATACACACCCGCATTTGTATTCCGACCGAAATACAAATGCAATGAGACAAAATCTACACTGTACTATACTAGAATCCGGCTTATACCAAAACCGGATAGTAATATCTGTTCGATCCTGATCCGTGCAATACCGCACGTATCTGATCGAACCCTGCCATATAACCATACGGCCTATAGTACAAACTGTCCGATCCTGATCCGTGCAATACCGCACGTATCTGATCGGACCTTGCCATATCTCCATACGGCCTCTACAACCTTTCGCCCGAAAGCTGAGTAACTGTAAATGTGGTGGACTCTAAAGACTCGTCAATACTATGGCTGTGGATTTAACCACTAGCACGTCAGAGGTATATGCCAATACGTGACGGGCCACCAGCTATTGACCAAAAGGGACGTCGATGAGGAAGCTCACCCCGACACCCAACTGAGCCTGTCAGTGACAATATCCGTGCAGTCCGGTCCGTTCGTCTATGAGCATCGCATGGCGGGCCTAGGGGGTTGGTAAAAGTCAGACCCCCAAAAGTGGTACAAGTCGTGTCGGAGTTAGCCCAGAACACCCTGAGATACTACTGGAATACCTACCAGTAAATCTCCTTGCCTTGGCCAAGGACTTTGTGTAATGGCTCTCCTAGACACAGCACGACCTCACCCCCAATACCGGGAGAGACGAACCCCTGAAGATACGCTCACTGCCTCCATGTGGCTCGGGACTGTACCCAACTAAAACCTGTTTGCACGACTCCTTTGAGCCGTGGTAGGGTAGTAATCAAAGTACAGTGGGAACTCACACGAGACAAATGACGATCCCCAGGTCGATGAACTAACCTGCACACATGTCACTAGGGAACTGCCATCTGACGTCTGGTATATGACCAACTAGCATGTTCCCGGCGAGTCCTGTCCGGTGTACTCATAACCCAATGAGCACCTGTATACATCTTAGGTGATCCAACTGACACCAGTGGCTTGTGAGACCGGCCACCGCCCCTCGTCGGGGTCTCGACTGTATACACTAGTCTACTAATGGAGTATCGATGCCCAGTCTCGAAACTCCCACGACTAGGGACCTTTTAAGGATATGCTTGTAGACCCCCAGCTCCCACTTATATGATCGCCCTCATACTGCTGGTGGTCAAGCAAGAATCCTAGGGGCTCTATCAACGTGTAATAGCGACATGTCAGGTCACTTAAAGCAGTACACGATGATAAAGGTAAACCAGATAGCATACTATCATCTCGAGTAAGACTGTCCTACCGGGATAGGTCCTCCCTCAATCATTACAATCACGTACCTGTGACCTAATAATTGACTCTGAGGGCACTATCTCCAACAATAGCCAATCGAACACAGCGCAACATCAACTCCCTATACCGGGAGAGACGAATCCCCTCCTATCGCTCATTGCCTCCATGTGACTCGGGACTGTACCCAAAAACCACCGTTTTGCATGCCCTCTTGGACGTGGTAAGATGGAAATCAAAGCACAGTGGGAACCACACAAGACTCTATGACGATCTCGGGTCAACAGACTACTCTGTACCAGTGTCACCAGAGAACTGCCATCTGACGTAAGGCATAATACCATCTGGGAGTTCTCGGCGAGTCCGTCCAGTGTACCCAGTCTCCACTGAGCACCCGTATATCATCTCTGATGTCAAACACCAATGGATATGGGATCATCCATCGCCCATCTGTATGGGTCGAGAAGGTATACGCTAGTCTACACTGGTATATCGATGCCCTGTCTCGATACACCCACGACTAGGGACCTTGAAGGATGTACTTATGGACTACCATGTCCCCACTAGTATGATCTGCATCATAGTCCAGGTAGTCAAGTACACATCCTAAGGGCTTTACCAACATGTATCAGAGAGACAATCAATGTACACGTTAAGGTAAAGAGCAACCAGATAGCATACTATCATGTCGAGCAAGAAAGTCCTCCCTATATATGTCCCAGCATCCACTACAATATACATCCTATGTATAGTAATGGCCTCTAGGGCATACATATAACTAACAATCTCCCACTTGCACTAGGGCCATCTGTAGCAGTGGTTGTAGTATCTCATACTTAACCATCCCATAAAAGTCTCTCTCTGGGAACAGGCCTTTGTGAGTGGATCCGCTGTGTTGTCCTCTGAGTCTACTCTCCTAACCTCGATCTCCTTGGAGATCAACCATCTCCATGATCAGGTGATACTGCCTTAGAATATGTCTGGATCACTGATGGGACCGGCGTTCCTTGGCATAAGCCACAACTCCATTGTCACACAATGGGAGGAACGTAGTTCATCTCATGAACCAATATACACCCAAACAGCCTCTTTGGTAGCATGTTAAGTAGCAATGTATCCTGCCTTTATCGTCTAGTTTGCCACGGTATCTAGCTTGGAACTCTTCCAACATACCGTCCCTTCAAAGAGGGTAAAGACTGTTAGTGTTTATGCCCTAGAAGGCCATTACTGTATCATACTAGTTTGTATATTACTTAATGGAAGCTTGGGATATTCACATGTGTATAACAGTCTTGCTAAACATGGTAGTATGCTACTTGGTTTTTCTATCTTAATATGTGAGTGTACGTATTGATAGAGCTCTTAGGATCTTGCTTGTCTACCAGCGTTGTGATGGCAGTCACACTAGTGGGGGCTGGGTAGTCTACAAGCACATCCTTATTCAGGTCCCTGGTCGTTGGATTATCGAGACAGAGCATCGATACTCCGGAGTAGACTAGTGTGTACGCTTCTCATCCCAGTTGGGGAGATGGTCTGTCCCACAGCCGTCAGTACGTCGTACTGGAGATAGTATGCAGGTGCTCATTAGGTTACGGATACACCGGACAGGACTCACAGGGAACTGTTGGTTGGTTTTATACCAGTCGTCAGTGAACAGTTCCCAGGTGACATGAGTACAGCATAGTCCGCAGACTTGACACTGCTACTTCGCCTCGAGTGTGTCCCACTGTTCTTAGATTGCTACCCTACAACGGCTCAAAGGAGTCGTACAAACAGGTAGCAGTTGGGTGCAGTCCCGAGCACTTGGAGGCAGTGGCGGTTAGACAGTATTCGTCTCTCCCGGTATTGGGAGTTGATATCGCGCTGTGTCAGAGAGCCATTACGCAAAGTCCCTGGCCAGGGCAAGCGAGATTTGCTGGTAGGTTCCAGTAGTTTCTCAGGGTGTAATGGGCTTCGCTCCGACACGACTTATACCGCTATTAGGGAACTGACGCTTGCCGCCCCCCTAGGCCCGATATGCGATAGTCTAAGACGAACGGACCGGACTGTATGGAGATTGTCACAGCAGGCTCAGTAGGAGTTCGGATGGGTTTTTCTCATCGGCCTTCTTATTGACAACTACCTGGGGACCGTTACGTACAGCTAGTGCCGCTTGCGGTCTGTGGTTAAACCCACTGCCAGCGTAGTAGTCGAGTCTCTAGAGTCCCACACAGAGAGTTTCCTACTCCAGGCGAAACGATATAGAGGTCGTATGGTTTTACGACAAAGGGTTCGGACGCATACGTGTGTTTACGCACGTACGACTTTCGGACAGTTTTTACCAGTCGGCTTTGGTTTAAGTCAGTTACTGGTATCCGGTTATTGGATTTATACAGTCTAAAGTTTTTCCGTATTTTTGCGGAAAGGAGGGGCGTTCTCATAATTGTGCGAGAAGCTTCTAGAAGATGGTGACTAAGGAGGTTTAGGTGTCATATGCATTGAATGAGTTTAGTGAGTCATGAGAGTGATTCATCCATATCATTAATGCACAATAAATGATTAATGAGTCATGGTTATGAATCACCATTAGATATTTATGAAACTTGATTATTCATCATTTGTTTTTTCTTTTATTGATGAATTTTAAAGTTTCATATATATTATGATAACTTACTATTCTCACTTCATAATATCATTCACATTCTCTCTCCTCAAGCTCACTCTCTTCAAACCCTAATCCTCATCTCTCATGTGTTGAGAACAAGGATTAGTTAGACTAAACAATCCATAACCCTCACTCTATCTCATCTATCTTCTTTGATTAGCAATCCAAGAAGGTTAGTTGCCTCAAGTTTAGAGGCTAAGCTTGGAGTTTTGCTCTCGGGTGGATCATCTACTACATCGAGAAGGCCGAGGAGGACGAGGAGATCGTAAAGCCGAAGGACTTGGTTCGATAGGTATAATCCCTAAGCATAGTAGTTTAGAACAACTATGTGTTTGGTTAGTTATCGTTTAGCTTCGATTCAAGTGGTTAGTCGATGTTTGTTCACTAAACAAGTTCGTTTTTGAAAATTCTGCCTCCCCACAAGTATTGGGGTGTTGTACATCGACTTACAGTGGTATCAGAGCCTCGCTAAACAATAAATAACCTTTTTGCAAATTTGTATGAATTTCGAACGGAAAAAACGAAACCGGAAAACCCTAAAATATCATGTTTCTGTCGATTTATAAATGAAGTCCAAAAATTTTTCAGGGATGTTCAGAAAGCTTAAAATGATAGTAGTAGAACACACAAAAAATTTGGTGCCCTGAATCGCCTACGGCGCCGCGGATCCGCGGCGGATAGCACTGATCTCGCCGCGCTTCCGCCGCCGATTTGACGATTCAGGGACCCATTTTTCTTGTGGTGGTTCTCTGTGATATTTGGGATTTTCTGGAATATTTAATTTTTGCTCAGGTTTCAGATTTGCAGAGCATTATTGGAGCAAAATTATAAGTGTTTAATCGATCGAAATTATACAGTATTTGCTTGTTGGATTATATCTGTGTTTGTATAATGTGTTCGTAAACCTCCCCTAACTGCTAGTATGTCGGTTGGCAGGGGGTTGCACATTTCTGTAATGGTTTTTACTGTTTGTGGATATGAACTGTGTTGGACTGTTGTGATGTATAGCCGGGGTTATATGATGGGTTATTATTTAATTCATTTGATGTAAATGTAATTTGTTGTAATATTATTTTGCGGGGCACATCCAGGTTGCGGTTGTAGCCACCGTTGTATTATTTCATTTTATTGTTTTTGCTCCTAGGACAGACCCAAGGTGGGGTGCACAAACTGCCGGGCGGGTAGTTTGCCGTACCCGTTGGGGTCTTGGGTGGGGTAATGGCTATTCATCACAACTGTGTAATCCGTCTTTTGTTGCAGGCTCGAAACAAACACGGATTACTTGCAAATCCAATAAAGTTCATCTGTGATCTGGAATGCCTATTATTGCGTCTGACGAATATACAATATCTATATATGATAGCTATTTAGACGTCACTTATGTTTTACACCCGCGCTAGCCCAGCCCCCGCTCTGTCGTTAGTTAAGTAACCTAACGGGTGATGACGGGACCCCGTGGCGAATGCGGATGGCATAAGAGGACGTTGTATTTTCGTTGTTTTCTGCAATGATAGGTTAATGATGGGACGCATTATCTATAATGCAAAGAAAAACAAACCAAAGTTTAAATCGTTGGAACAATTTAAAAGAAACCACTCGGTTAATTTTAAAAACAGATATTTTTAAATGCGGAGCTTTAACCACTCCTTTTAAAAGCTATCAGGTTCCTTCGATTATATCAAGTTCTCTACGTTCACGGTTTCGCCAAAACCAGTCATAGCCCTCCGTCATTTCTTATGGATGGTCAGTAGTATTCAAGCTATGCTTGTTGGCTTTCGTCAAGGCATAGTGTTTGGTAGCTGCTGGGGTATTCATTTGTTGCATAGATAGATGAGTTGGTTTGGGACAGTCGTATAACCTTGTTGGCTTTCGTCAAGGGTATATACGGGTGGGTTCAAATTAACAAGATAATGATGGGCAGAACTTGACATGTCTTTTATGATTTGTTGGCTTTCGTCAAGGTCATAAGAACATGGGGCAAAAATTTATATCGGGAATTTCTAAAGAAACTGAAATTTGCAAAGAGATGCATACCATTTGGAGTTTGATGAATGTTGGTAGGATTCCTTCAACATTATCATACGATGATATTTGGATCACGATCCTACTGTGAGTATATGCTACTTATCAGGATATTCGTCACTTAACGATCAATGCCATAAACCAAGTAGGTGTCCAGAAAAGTGTCAGCGGGGTTACGCCCCCAGAGAAAAGAGGTTATTTAATTAAGGAACTTCGCGAAAGCGTTGGAAAACCTCCCTCGAAGTATCGACACTGGCCTGACTGAATGGTTAAGCAAGTATTGTACGGTGAGAATAGTCCTGGCTAATTCTTCTTTTATGGTTTGAGGAAGGATTCGAGAAACAGTGGAAGCCATCCAGTTTAGATAAATTAAAAACCAATCTAAACTTGCAAGAGCATCATGCTAAAGTGTTTTCTTCTCTCTCTCTCATTGCAGCGACCCTGTGACCATGACTAGGTTACATCTAGATAACAAATTGACTGAATCTAACTTATTTGACTGGCAAAAGTCTGTCCAGATGACCATTGCCTATGACAAGCTGGACCACCCTATTACTACTCAAGATCCCATCGTCGCAGGTCCAGTTTCCACCGTCACGGATATGGATATCCGTCAGACAAAGGAAAAGAATAAAGCGAAAGCCAAGTGCCTCGTGTTGGCTTCAGTTGATGGTATATACCAGAAGCAGCACGAGAAGATGGACTCTGTTTCCATCTTTTTCCATAACAAAGATTTATATGGAGAGCAATCTCATATCGCAAGATATGAGGCCTCGAACGAATTGATTCAAGCGAGGTCGGCTGACGGGTCATATGTAAGGGACGACGTCCTTACGATGACTAGCTATATTGATGAGCTCAAGGACCTGGAGACCACGTTGGGAAACAGGTCATATACTGACTTATTTCCACAGTCCCTACCCTCTACTTACACCCTGAAAGAAACCAGGGAGACACAAGCTCTGCTTAATAGGGGACCTTCTTCTTCTTCATCCAAGGCGAAAGCAAAGGGTGAAAAGAAGAAGACCTCTACAAAGCCGATATACGGTGTCAGCAAAGTAGGAGGAAAGGGAAGAGAAAAATTTTTGGGACTTGGTATAGGTAAGGAGGGACATTCCTATTGTTGTGGGAATGGACATTGGCAGAAGGATTGCAGGGCTTTGGAAGCCAGTAGCCAGGATACGAAGCATGTTGTGGCTTCAGCCTCAAGTGTGTTTGTAATTGAGAACTGTTTGTCAATTAACTCTACTTCCTGGGTACTAGATACCGGAGCAGGATCTCATATCTGTAATTTGTTACATGCTTTGAGAAACCGTAAAGTTATAAGGATAGGTGATTTGTCTCTCAGAGTTGCAAACGGAATGAGCGTGGACGCTGAATCCGTGGGAGAATATCGCCTAAGTTTGACAAGTGGGCAGATTTTGATTCTACGTAACTGTCTGTATGTACCTAGTTTGACTTGTAATATCATATCAGTGTCCTCACTTTCAAGAGAGGGATATGACTTTACATTCATAAGCGATGTAGTTCACATCCACCTAAATCAAGTTCTGATTGGGTCCGGTACATTAGATGACGGTATATACGTATTAAATCAAGCTCAGGTTTTCAATGTCCAGAACACACTTAAAAGAAAGTCTCCAGAAGTGAATCAGGCTTTCTTATGGCATTGTAGACTAGGTCACATCAATGAAACACTGTTAACGAAGTTACATAGAGAAGGATATTTGAATCCGTTCGAATATCAATCTTATGCCACTTGTGAATCTTGTCTCATGGGAAAGATGACAAAGACTCCGTTTTCTGGACACGGAGTAAGAGCGAGCGAGCTCTTAGGACTCGTACACAGTGACGTATGCGGTCCGATGTCTACACATGCGCGAGGTGGTTATTCCTACTTCATTACTTTTACGGATGATTTCTCTAGGTATGGACATATCTTCTTGATGAAGCATAAATCCGAGGCCTTTGAGAAATTCCAAGAATACAAGAATGAAGTGGAAAACCAAACAGGCAAAAGTATTAAGACACTGAGATCTGATCGAGGTGGTGAATACTTAAGTGCCGAGTTCCTGGGTTACTTAAAAGAGAAAGGAATTCTCTCTCAGCTTACTCCTCCATACACACCACAACACAACGGTGTATCGGAAAGGAGGAATCGAACCCTATTAGATATGGTTCGTTCCAAGATGAGTAAGGCTGAGTTACCGCGATCATTCTGGGGTTATGCGCTAGAATCAGCAGAATATCTTTTGAACAAGGTTCCAACCAAGACTGTGCCAACCACGCCATATCAGATGTGGAGTGGGAAGAAACCCTATCTTCAGTACCTGAAGTCATGGGGATATCCAGCTTTTGTAAAAAAGCAGCATCCGGACAAGCTCGAGGCACGCTCAGTAGAGTGTAAGTTTGTGGGATATCCAAAGAATTCAATGGGATATTGCTTCTACTACGCAGAGGAACAAAAGGTTTTTGTTTCTCGTCATGCCCGCTTCTTAGAAACTGAATTTTTAGAAAATCAGAAGAGTGGGAGCGCAGTAGAACTGGAAGAAATTCCAGAACCACAAGCTGTTACTGAAAGATTGGTGGAACAAGAAGTTTCAGAAGAAAGGGACATACCAGCGCCTATCCGCAGAAGTAGTAGGCAGTCTCATCCGCCCGAGAGATACTACGGTTTTCTCATAGACGGGGATAGAGAAGATTGCGTCATTGATAATGACGACCCTAATAGCTTCCAGCAGGCCATCGAGAGCGGCGACTCGGTACGATGGCTAGATGCAATGCGGACCGAAATGGAGTCCATGTACACTAACAAAGTATGGACTTTGGACACTGCTCCAGATGGGGTGAAACCCGTAGGATGCAAGTGGATCTTCAGAAAGAAGATTGGTGTAGATGGACAGGTTGAAACCTATAAGGCTAGACTTGTTGCAAAGGGTTTCCGTCAAAGACCTGGTTTGGACTATGATGAAACCTTTTCTCCAGTGGCTATGCTGAAATCCATTCGGGTCCTTCTTGCTATTGCTGCCTTCCATGATTATGAAATCTGGCAGATGGACGTAAAGACGGCCTTTCTAAATGGAAATTTAGAAGAGAGCGTCTATATGGATCAGCCAGAGGGATTCATTCAGAGTGGGAGCAGCGGTAAAGTATGCAAGCTGCTTAAGTCCATTTATGGACTAAAGCAGGCATCGCGGAGTTGGAACATCTGTTTTGATGATACTGTCAAAGAATTCGACTTTATCAAAAATCCAGATGAACCATGCATATACAGTAAGATTGTAGGGAGAGTTGTTGTATTCCTCGTCTTGTACATGGATGACATTCTCCTAATAGGAAATGATATTCCTATGATACAGTCAGTCAAAAGATTCTTGTCACAGAAATTCTCCATGAAGGACCTGGGTGATGCCACCTACATTCTGGGGATCCAGATCTATCGTGATAGATCAAAGAGGATGTTGGGACTTTCACAGTCCAGGTACATAGACACCATATTGAAGAGATTCAGTATGGAAGATTCAAAGCGCTGTAACCTACCGGCTTGTCACGGAATCACCCTCTCCAAAGAGATGTCTCCCAAGACTGATTTGGAAAGGGAACGCATGTCGATTATACCCTACGCTTCTGCGGTAGGCTCTATAATGTATGCGATGTTATGTACCAGACCAGATGTAGCATACGCATTGAGCGTTGTAAGCCGGTATCAGGCAAACCCAGGGGAGAATCACTGGATAGCAGTAAAGAACATTCTCAAGTACCTGAGAAGAACTAAGGAAATGTTCTTGGTTTACGGCGGAAAGGACCTCAAGATGGAGGCCTATGCTGATTCCGGCTTCCAGAGTGACAAGGATGACTCCAAGTCCATGTCGGGTTATGTCCTTACCCTCAATGGAGGGGCGGTCTGTTGGAAGAGTTCCAAGCAGGACACCGTTGCTGACTCAACGATGGAAGCGGAGTACATAGCTGCTTGCGATGCCGCAAAAGAAGCTGTCTGGATGAAGAAGTTCCTCACAGAACTTCAGGTGGTTCCTACCAGTGTTGGTCCAATACCTCTGTATTGCGACAACAACGGCGCTATAGCTTTAGCGAAGGAACCCAGGTCTCATCAGAAGTCCAGACACATCTTAAGGCGGTATCACCTGATCAGGGAGATCGTAGATCGCCGGGAGATCGAGGTAAAGAGAGTAAATACAGAGGATAACATTGCTGATCCATTCACTAAGGCCCTACCTCAGATTCAGTTCGAGAGGCTACTCGAGATCATCGGTCTACGATACGCCAGTACATGGCCCTAGTGCAAGTGGGAGATTGTTAGTGTTTATGCCCTAGAAGGCCATTACTGTATCATACTAGTTTGTATATTACTTAATGGAAGCTTGGGATATTCACATGTGTATAACAGTCTTGCTAAACATGGTAGTATGCTACTTGGTTTTTCTATCTTAATATGTGAGTGTACGTATTGATAGAGCTCTTAGGATCTTGCTTGTCTACCAGCGTTGTGATGGCAGTCACACTAGTGGGGGCTGGGTAGTCTACAAGCACATCCTTATTCAGGTCCCTGGTCGTTGGATTATCGAGACAGAGCATCGATACTCCGGAGTAGACTAGTGTGTACGCTTCTCATCCCAGTTGGGGAGATGGTCTGTCCCACAGCCGTCAGTACGTCGTACTGGAGATAGTATGCAGGTGCTCGTTAGGTTACGGGTACACCGGACAGGACTCACAGGGAACTGTTGGTTGGTTTTATACCAGTCGTCAGTGAACAGTTCCCAGGTGACATGAGTACAGCATAGTCCGCAGACTTGACACTGCTACTTCGCCTCGAGTGTGTCCTACTGTTCTTAGATTGCTACCCTACCACGGCTCAAAGGAGTCGTGCAAACAGGTAGCAGTTGGGTGCAGTCCCGAGCACTTGGAGGCAGTGGCGGTTAGACAGGATTCGTCTCTCCCGGTATTGGGAGTTGATATCGCGCTGTGTCAGAGAGCCATTACGCAAAGTCCCTGGCCAGGGCAAGCGAGATTTGCTGGTAGGTTCCAGTAGTTTCTCAGGGTGTAATGGGCTTCGCTCCGACACGACTTATACCGCTATTAGGGGACTGACGCTTGCCGCCCCCTAGGCCCGATATGCGATAGTCTAAGACGAACGGACTGGACTGTATGGAGATTGTCACAGCAGGCTCAGTAGGAGTTCGGATGGGTTTTTCTCATCGGCCTTCTTATCGACAACTACCTGGGGACCGTTACGTACAGCTAGTGCCGCTTGCGGTCTGTGGTTAAACCCACTGCCAGCGTAGTAGTCGAGTCTCTAGAGTCCCACACAGAGAGTTTCCTACTCCAGGCGAAACGATATAGAGGTCGTATGGTTTTACGACAAAGGGTTCGGACGCATACGTGTGTTTACGCACGTACGACTTTCGGACAGTTTTTACCAGTCGGCTTTGGTTTAAGCCAGTTACTGGTATCTGGTTATTGGATTTATACAGTCTAAAGTTTTTCCGTATTTTTGCGGAAAGGAGGGGCGTTCTCGTAATTGTGCGAGAAGCTTCTAGAAGATGGTGACTAAGGAGGTTTAGGTGTCATATGCATTGAATGAGTTTAGTGAGTCATGAGAGTGATTCATCCATATCTTTAATGCACAATAAATGATTAATGAGTCATGGTTATGAATCACCATTAGATATTTATGAAACTTGATTATTTATCATTTGTTTTTCTTTTATTGATGAATTTTAAAGTTTCATATATATTATGATAACTTACTATTCTCACTTCATAATATCATTCACATTCTCTCTCCTCAAGCTCACTCTCTTCAAACCCTAATCCTCACCTCTCATGTGTTGAGAACAAGGATTAGTTAGACTAAACAATCCATAACCCTCACTCTATCTCATCTATCTTCTTTGATTAGCAATCCAAGAAGGTTAGTTGCCTCAAGTTTAGAGGCTAAGCTTGGAGTTTTGCTCTCGGGTGGATCATCTACTACATCGAGAAGGCCGAGGAGGACGAGGAGATCGTAAAGCCGAAGGACTTGGTTCGATAGGTATAATCCCTAAGCATAGTAGTTTAGAACAACTATGTGTTTGGTTAGTTATCGTTTAGCTTCGATTCAAGCGGTTAGTCGATGTTTGTTCACTAAACAAGTTCGTTTTTGAAAATTCCGCCTCCCCACAAGTATTGGGGTGTTGTACATCGACTTACAAAGATAATGCCTGTGACTGACTTTCAGTCGTCTTTATCACCCTAGAACACATCCAGTGATTTTCCCCAAGATCAACTGATACCATCTCACTACAGCTAGTGAGTATTCTAACATCCATTTAGATCTATCTCATAGATCCAAAATCCAGGATTTAGTAGGTATCATTATGATCCTTTATGGAGAATCATTGTGATAAGCGGAGATTGACCGAGCGTAACTTAGGAAACTCCTTCCCTATCAAGAGTATGTCATCCACGTACTCTACGAGGATCGCCACCATACTCCCTACTACCTTTTTGTTTATACAAGGTTCATCTACCATTTTGATGATGTCAAACTCTTTGACTAACACATCAAAACAGACGTTCCAACTCCGCGATACCTGCTTTATCCTATAAAGCATCTTGTACACGTTTCCGCTACTCCCACTGTCTACGAAGCCCTCTGGCTGTGTACTTATAGACGTTCTCTTCTAAAACATCATTTAGAAAAGCAGTCATAGCACCCAACCACCAGATATCGTAGTCATGGTATGTAGTCGTGGCAGGTAGGATCTGCATGGACTTAAGCATAGCCACTTGAAAAGGTTTCATCATTATCCAAGCCTGGTCGATGACGAAAAGCTTTAATAAGTCTAGCTTTGAAAGTCTCAACTTTTCTATCTACACCAAGTAATCTTCTCAAGATATACTTGCTCCTGATGGGGATTTAACCCTTCAGATATAGCAACCAAAGTCCATACTTTGTTGGTGTAGAAGGATTCCATCTCAGATCGCTAAGCATCCAGCCATTCTTACAGAGTCTTACTCCTGATGGCCAGCTCGAAACTAGTTGGGTCATCATCTCATGATGCATTCCTCGCTCCCACTGTCATAGAGTAACCGAAGTATCTCTCAGGTGGGTGAGAAAACCCTACTAGATCGGCGGAGAGGCTGAGGTTCGTTGGTAACTATTGAATCCTTTGGTTCTACCAAATCTTCAGCTGTAGTTTGTATAGCTGGAACCTTTCCAGTTCTACATTACAGACCTTGCCTCGAGCTTGTCCGGATTTTGCTTTTCAGACATAGGCTGGAAAACCCCAAATCTTAACCAACTTAAGATATGGGCTCTTCCCTTATCATATCACATATGAAATGGTAGGCAGTGATCTGATTCGAACCCTATTCAATAGGTATGCAGCTTCTCAAGTGCATAACTCCCAAAAAGCAAATAGGTAACTCAGTAGTACTCATCATAGAGCACACCATATCGAATAGGGTGCAATTGCTCCGCTCCGATATACCATCGTGCTATGGTGTATACAGAGGAGTAATGCTGAGAGAGAATCTCATTCTCCTTTAGAAAAGTCCAGGAATTCCGTGCTCAAGTATTCTCCTCCTTGATCTCATCAAAGGATATAATACTTATACCCGTATTTTGGTTCTCTTCTTCTAACTTATATTCTGTGAATATCTCAAAAGGTTCGGACTTGTGTTTCAACAGGAACATAGGTCTGAATCTCGAAAGATCATCAGAGAATGTAATGAAGTATAAAGAACCGGTCTTGGCATGTGTAGACAGGGGACTTACATCAACATGTATCATCCCAAGAGTTCACTAACTCTTTCTCTGTTTCCAATAAACAGAGCTATGGTCATCTTATCTTTGTGACATGACTGGTAAGTTTTCATAAGATGTAAATTCAAACTGATTTAAATATGCATCTAAAATGTGACTTCAGCCAGTCGGATCGCATTGATATGACCCAGTCTATAATGCCTCAAGAAGGATTCGTTCATTTCTGAACTCTTCCTCTTATGTGTGTTCCATATACTAAGAACTGTAGTTTGATTTAGAACATCAATGCTTTTAGATAACGTGCCTGAACCGATCAACTTTTGATATAGGAAATGTTCAAAACATTATCCATCTATACAAAATTTTATCATTTCTTTACTAATAAAGAGATAGATATGATTTTGTATATCAGGATCGGTATCTAATAGCATTTGTTCAGAATCAATGTATTGGTAATACAGGGTGACAGTGACCAACAGACTTGGCTGCAACACTTGCCCCGTTTTCTGCCTCATGAAACTTATCACCCGTTCTCAGTTCTCTACCTTACTGTAGCCCTATGTAACAGATTACATATCTGGGATCCTGATCTGGTATCACATACCCAGGACGTAGAGGATACAGAGAAACAGTTCTTTGTAACGAACACACCCGAAGATGATGCATCAGCATGCACTCTCTTCGTTTGGGCGGCATGGGAATTCTGGTAATCCCTAATTTCCTGCTCTGTCTTATAACAATTATAAGTTGGAGCGGGACCAACATTCCCCAGCTCAGTATAACAAGCGGGTTCGGTCAATAATCCGTATTATTATCTTGATTAAGGCGTGATATGGTCGCTACCTGGAGAGAGAGAGAAGAAAACACTCAGCGTGCGCTCTTGCAAGAATAGATTGGTTTTTATTTTATCTAATCAGGATGGCTCCCACTGCTTTTTATCAAATCTTCCATCAAACCCTAAAAGGAAAGACTAGCCGGGATTAATTACGCACTATAAGTTTGCCAATCTTTCAGCCAGGCCAGTGTCGGTACTTTGAGGGAGGTGTCCCGTGCTTTCGCACGAACCTAATTAATGTAAACCTCGTTTTCCCAGAGGCGTAATCTCGTTAACACCTTTCTAGACACCTACTTGATCGGCTAATTGTAATGTGTAAAACTCTCCCAGGAGTAACTCTTACTCGCAGCGGGTATCGGGATCCAACTATCTCATAGAAGGTATGCAATCTTATTGCAAATTTCAACACTTGAAATTCCCGATAATTTTTCCCCTAGCGTCCTATGACCTTGACGGAGGCCAAACTACCCATAGTCCGCTAGTCAAGTTCAACCCGTCATTTCCTGATTGAATTAAACCCACCCGCACGACCCTTGACGGAGGCCAAACAACGCCGTACGAATACCCTAATCCAATCGCATCATATGCTAGCAGATAAGCACTAGTTAGCTACCGCACACTACGCCTTGACGGAGGCCAAACTACCGCAGCACGAATACTAACTAGTACTTATCTGAAATGACGGAGGGCTACGACAGGTTTTTCTGAAAACCTATTGCGTAATGAACTTGATATCGTTGTAGAATCAAATGATTTTAAAATGGAGTGTTTTTTTTTTTTGGGCTTTTCTAGTTTTGGTAAAGGAGTCACTCCCGGTGAAGGGATCGTCGGTCCTTTCCTCGTCGAATGAGGTGCGGGATATATCATATATATCACTGTGCAAAGCAGAACTCTTAAAAGCAATCAAAAGACAAACCGAGTGTTGTAGCATCTGCCAGTTATTGCTAAAGGAGTCACTCCCGGTGAAGGGATCTCGGTCGTTTCCTCATCGAATAAGGTGCAGGATATATCACATATACCGCTGTGCAAAGCAAGAACTGTAGCTACCAGTTTTAATTTTGAAATTCGATTCTACAACATCTTAGGTTTCTTTTATTTCATTAATCATATTAATGAAGTCCCATCATTTAAATACCTAAACATCACAGATAAATACGACGTACACTTATGCCATCCGCATTCGCCTCGATGTCCCCTCGTGCACCGTTAGGTTAGGTAACTAACGGCAGAGCAGGGCAGGGATAGCGCGGGTGTAAAACATAAGTAACGCCTATATAATATATCATATATACTATATATACTGTATCTATCACCAGAACATCACATGATCACATCACAGATATCGCAGCAGAAGAATCATATGAAATATTGGATATACTAGGACGTCCGTGTTTTCAATACGA
The DNA here is from genome assembly GCA_030015575.1 of Agapanthus africanus. Taxonomy (NCBI): domain Eukaryota; kingdom Viridiplantae; phylum Streptophyta; class Magnoliopsida; order Asparagales; family Amaryllidaceae; genus Agapanthus; species Agapanthus africanus. The sequence continues at coordinate 514,733,807 of CM057337.1, forward strand.
GCCAGTATAAAACACGGATTCCACGGTCGCGATGAATAGCCAAACCCACACCCCTAGACCCCTACGAGAGCGGCAAGCAACCCTACCAATTCTAGAGTTAGGAGACCCGGACTCGACTCCTCGAGTTGGTCTCCCACTGGACTCCAGAACCCGGTTACTTGTGCTCCCCTCCTTGGGTCTATCCTAGTGCGGAAAAGTAAATAATATACAAAGGGTGACATCTTCCGCAACCTGAAAGTGCCCCAATAAAAGAATATTACATACAAGTTTTTACATGAATGAAAATGAAAAACACTCATCTCACATAAAAACCCCAGGCTATTCAAACACGACGATCCAATATAACATATCCAGCAACACATAACATCACATGTCATCAACGTAAGTAAATATGCGCATCCCAATTGTCGTTGACATATAGCAACGAAACCGGCGATATCACATATTACACTTACGGTCACAGAAAAGAAAGTGTAAAACTACTACAGTTGGAATCCGCAACCTCTTTAGACATCGCATGCCTAATCAAATGAATTACTTAGACATCGCATGCCTAACAATTATAAACCCCGCATTTTAGTCCCATCATCGAAAACACTTTTCAATATCAAGTCGGGCAATTCAACAAGATTCCCGACATCCTGATCGAATGCTCGTCGCAAACTTCAGTAGACGGCCGCACCCCCGATACCGTCGACGAAGTGCACCAAGGCGGAACACCGCTACCGCGAGCACCCGAACGGATGCTTTCGGCGACGGGGTTCTCCTCCAGTCACTTGGTCGGGGCTATGGAGTGAGGCTGTCTATTAAGTTTACCCGGCGAGTATCCGCGTACGCTACGTGATTGCGACGGACTTTTGATCACATCAAAATTCCGTGGCAACCGATCAAGTGAGACTAAATTGCTAGATTTACAACATTCATTCAGTTATCTCATAACTACTTGTGAATTCCAATTATTGTATCCCATTCCGGATAAATAGAAAATGTCAAACTTTCCGATCGAACAATCGAACACCCAAGTTTTCCCGATACAGATCAACACATGAAACAAGTCTAAAAACATTCAGTTCGTGCCTCAGTACTAACGGTCCAGCCGTAGAAGGGTCAAGCCAACGCCTCACATGTGGCACGCCGTACTGCCCCAAACCCGAAGGTTCAAAGGGCAGTTCAAGACGGTCACATAATCGAGTTAAGGTTTGTTGTCTTCTAGAGGGTCCATCGCGTTACTTGCACTACTTAGAACGTCTTTAAACTTCGGAAAAATCCAACACTTGGAAATTTCCCGACAGGGGAAAAATTGGGTATTTATATCCGGTCGAACTTTTTAACATATTCTAAAATTTATCCGGAAAGCCTCATAGACAAAATCTGATACTCCGATCGAAACACCGAATCCCCAAAACAACCCAGAAAATAAAACTCTGGAATAAATATTAAAATATTCCCAGGAAAACCAGCACTGACTATTATTGATTATGGTGCAAATTTCGATGAACAATACGACAAAACGGCCGCGGATCAGCCGCACAAGCCATGCTCGTGCCGCGGATCCGCGGCGTAATGATGGAATTAGGTCATCCAAATTCACCATAACTCTTAGATATCCCTGCCGATTTTTCTGCATATTTTTAATGTTGAAAAATCCCAGATTTTAGAAAAAGGACAGAGAGCATTTTTTGAGTTGGGTTTCGGGTCGATCGGACTACAAACTCCGTCTAGACTTCGCCTAAGGCTCTAGCTTGGCTCTGATACCACTGTAGGGTTCCTAGGCACTCTCAAGAGGTCTCACAAGGAACAACCATGCCAATTTAAAATTTAACGGTGCCGAGAAACCCTAAACTATGGATCGTTGGCTAGAAATCTAGGCGAAAATGAAACTAGTTAACAACTTAACTAAAGTTTAAACGGAAATACAACCTTTGTAGATCCGGTGCTCCACCTCCATAGCTCCGCAACAAAGTCCCCTCGCTGTCCAAATGAATTCCCGGGCTCTAGCGTCGGCTTCGTCGGAGAAATGGCGTGCTAGGTCGTCGATGTCCATGCCGAAGATGATCTACGTCGAGGCATCGCTAGATCAAGCTCCACCTTCACCAAGCCATGAAAACTTGTGAAGGAAACACCCTATACTACTTGGCAAGAGGTAGAGAATGAAGAAATAGGAAGTGGGTTCACTTTAGAATTGGATTTCTCACTCTTTATCATCACTTGCCATTAATGGAGCAAGCTTTCTTCCATGAAGAAATGAAGAAGAAGAAGAAGAATGTTATGATAAGAATTAATTAATATAGAAAAGAAAATCCATTCTTATCATAACTCTTACCATGGTTAAGTGTAGAGAGAGAACTATAGTTAAGTGGAGTGGTTAGGTTTTAACATGAGACAAAATGGTGACTTAATGAAAGCTTCATGAAGCTTCATATACAAACAAAGAAAAGCCACCATTTTCTCACTCTTTTTCTTTTTCCAAATGAATAACTAAATAAAATAAATGAATAAGAAAATAATAAACCCTAACCACTCATAAAACCATGGTTCAATCTTTACACAAACCCAAGTTTGCATGCATCATCAAACATGATACAAGCAAGTGCACAAAATCATATCGCATATGCAATGCGCACATCCGAGCGAGAAAATCCATTTAAAGTGAACCGATACTAGTTAATGCAAAGTAATATATCAAATATATAATTATGCATTAAATCATTAAATCAACACTTGATTTAACGATCCGGTCATATCGCATATAACCGACTAATATCCAATGTATCGATTTATCGAATCAATCCTTGATTCGATAACTAGGTTATATCGCATACAACCATTCGACACAATTATCGCGAGAATAGAATACGGTATCACATACACGTATTATTCTCGGTCCCGCACATATCTCATATGCGCTCCTATTTCGTTTCGCTTGAGCCAGGAAACCTCTGTGTAGGACTCTAAAGACTCGTCAATACGCCGGCAGCAGGTGATGATCATATCAAACACCCACAAGCCGCAAGCGGTCTGCTAAACGTAACGGCCACCCGGGTATTGAGCGATCAGAAGATCGACGAGCAAGCCCGCTCACACTCCTGTGAATCCAACCAGTAACACTTACCGTACAGTCCGGTCTGATCGTCTGATATGTCGCATATCTCGCCTAGGGGTGGTAAACGTCAGACCCCAATATCTCGATAAGTCGTGTCGATATGAGGTATATAACAATTCGAGAAACTACTGGTAACACTTACCAGTAAATCTCAGCAACCCTGGCCAGGGATTTCCGGTTATAGCCAATCGAACACAGCGCAACATCAACTCCCTATACCGGGAGAGACGAATCCCCTCCTATCGCTCATTGCCTCCATGTGACTCGGGACTGTACCCAAAAACCACCGTTTTGCACGCCCTCTTGGACGTGGTAAGATGGAAATCAAAGCACAGTGGGAACCACACAAGACTCTATGACGATCTCGGGTCAACAGACTACTCTGTACCAGTGTCACCAGAGAACTGCCATCTGACGTAAGGCATAATACCATCTGGAAGTTCTCGACGAGTCCGTCCAGTGTACCCAGTCTCCACTGAGCACCCGTATATCATCTCTGATGTCAAACACCAATGGATATGGGATCATCCATCGCCCATCTGTATGGGTCGAGAAGGTATACGCTAGTCTACACTGGTATATCGATGCCCTGTCTCGATACACCCACGACTAGGGACCTTGAAGGATGTACTTATGGACTACCATGTCCCCACTAGTATGATCCGCATCATAGTCCAGGTAGTCAAGTACACATCCTAAGGGCTTTACCAACATGTATCAGAGAGACAATCAATGTACACGTTAAGGTAAAGAGCAACCAGATAGCATACTATCATGTCGAACAAGAAAGTCCTCCCTATATATGTCCCAGCATCCACTACAATATACATCCTATGTATAGTAATGGCCTCTAGGGCATACATATAACTAACAGTCAGGCCTTAATCAAGATAATAATATTGATGTATTGACTGAACCCTCTTGTTATACTGAGCAGCGGAACGTTGGTCCTGCTCCCACTTATAACTGTTATAAGTCCGAGCAGGGAATAGGTGAATATCTGGATTCTCAGGCCACCCAAACGAAGAATAAGTATGTTGATGCATTTTCTTCAGGTGTGTTAGTTATCGAGAACTGTTTCTCAGTTCACTCTACTTCCTGGGTATTAGATACCGGATCGGGATCCCATATATGTAATATGTTACATGGGCTACGAAAAGGTAGGGAACTGGGAGAGGGTGATCATTCCGTAAGGGTTGGGAATGGTGCAAATGCTGCAGCCAAAGCTGTTGGCGAATATCACCTTGTGTTGCCAAATGGTAATACATTGATTCTGAACGAATGCTATTACATTCTGAGCATGATATGTAATATTATCTTTATTGAGTAAAGAAGGATGTAATCTTGTAGTACAGGATAATGTTATGAACATATTCCTGAATCAAAAGTTGATTGGATCAGGCTCGTTATTTAATGGCATATACATTCTCAATCAAACTATAACACTTAATGTACAAAACACACACAAGAGGAAAAGTTCAGAAATGAACGAATCCTTCTTGTGGGATTGTAGACTAGGTCATATCAATGCGACACGACTAGCTAAGTTGCATAAGGATGGATATTTAAATCCGTTCGAATTTTTATCTTATGACACTTGTCAGTCATGTCTCAAAGGTAAAATGACCAAAACTTTGTTTAGTGGACACGGAGAAAGAGTTACAGAACTCTTGGGACTGATACATAGTGATTTATGTGGTCCCATGTCTACACATGCCAGGAACGGTTCTTCCTACTTCATTATATTCACTGACGATCTCTCAAGATACGGACATGTGTTCCTGTTGAAACACAAGTCTGAAGCTTTTAAGAAATTCAGAGAATATAAGAACGAAGTAGAGAACCAAACGGGCAAAAGTAATAAGATCCTTCGATCAGATCGAGGAGGAGAATACTTAAGCACTGAGTTCCTAGACTATCTAAAAGAGAATGGGATTCTCTCTCAGCTTACTCCTCCCTATACACCACAACACAATGGTGTATCAAAGCTGAGGAATCGCACCTTATTAGTTATGGAGCGCTCAATGATGAGCACTGTTGAGTTGCCTATTTCCTTCTGGGGTATGCGCGTGAGACAGCCATACACCTATTGAATATGGTTCCTACAAAATTAGTGCCTACTAATCCATATTAGATATGGAAGGGGAAGAGACCAACTCTTAAGTATGTTAAGATATGGGGTTGTCCGGCCTATGTCAAAAGACACAATCCAGAAAAACTCGAGGCAAGGTCTGTCATGTGCAAGTTTGTTGGATATCCCAAGAACTCACAAGGGTATATCTTCTACCATACTGAGGAACAAAAGGTGTTTGTTTCTCGACATGCCATCTTTTTAGAAAAGGATTTTCTTGCAAAGGAAATTAGTGGTGAGGAGGTAGAACTGGAAGAAGTTCCAGTAACACAAACTACGACAGAAGATTTGGTGGAACCAGAGGATTCAGTAGCACCCGACGAACCCCAGCCGCAACGCCGATCTAGTAGGGTTCCTTATCCACCTGAGAGATACTACGGTTTTCTCATAGACGGTGGAAGTGAGGATTGCATCATGAAAGATGATGACCCAACTATCTTCGAGCAGGCCATCACAAGTGGGGACTCTATGAAGTGGCTGGATGCAATGCGATCTGAGATAGAATCCATGTACACCAACAAAGTATGGACTTTGGAAGTTGCTCCTGAAGGGGTAAAACCCATTGGGAGCAAGTGGATCTTTAAGAAGAAATTTGGTGCAGATGGAAAAGTGGAGACTTTCAAAGCTAGTCTTGTTGCAAAGGGTTTTCGTTAACGACCAGGTGTGGATTATGACGAAACCTTTTCTACAGTGGCTATGCTTAATACCATGAATACAAAATCTGTCAAATGGATGTTAAGACCGCCTTTCTAAATGGTGATTTAGAGGAGTGCGTGTACATGATTAGCCAGAGGGCTTCGTAGATAGTGGGAGCAGCGGATAGGTGTGCAAGCTACATAAATCCATCTACGGGTTAAAGCAGGCATCGCGGAGTTGGAACATCTGTTTTGATGTTGTAGTCAAAAAGTTTGACTTCATCAAGAACATAGATGACACTTGTATTTACAAGAAGGTTGCAGAAAGTAAGGTTGTCTTCCTCGTATTGTACGTGGATGACATACTCTTGATAGGAAATGATATTCCTATGCTGCACTCGGTCAAGCTCTTCTTATCACATAGATTCTCAATGAAAGATTTAGGTGATGCCTCCTGCATTTTAGGCATTAAGATCTATAGAGATAGATCTAAACGGATACTGGGATTGTCCCAATCCAGGTATATTGAAACCATACTAAAGAGGTTTAGAATGGAAGAATCCAAGCGTAGGAACCAACCCACGATCTTTGGACTCACTTTCTCCAAAGAGATGTCTCCCAAGACTGATTTAGAGAGAGCTCGCATGCAAGGGATACCTTATGCTTCGGCAGTAGGCTTTATCATGTACGCAATGCTATGTACCAGACCTGAGGAAGCATACTCACTAAGTGTAGTGAGTAGGTATCAAGCAGATCCAGGAGAGAGTCACTGGACAGCTGTGAAGAACATTCTCAAGTACTTGAGAAGGACTAAGGAGATGTTCTTGGTGTATGGTAATGGAGAACTCTAAGTGGGGTCCTTTACCGATTCGAGCTTCCAAAGTGATAAGGATGACTCTAAGTTGTACTCAGGTTTTGTCTTTACCCTGAATGGAGAGGCGGTTTGTTGGAAGAGTTCCAAGCAAGAAACCGTGGCACACTCGATGATGGAGGCTGAATACATCGCTGCCAACGATGCTGCCAAAGAGGCTGACTGGATGAAGAAGTTCATCACTGAACTTGGTGTGGTTCCATCCCCTGATCATCCAATACCATTGTATTGTGATAACAATGGAGCGGTGACTTTGGCCAAGGAACCCAGGTCCCATCAGAAGTCCAGACATATTCTGAGGCCGTATCACCTGATCCGAGAGATAGTTGATCGCCGCGAGATCGAGGTCAGGACAGTTGACACGAAGGACAACACTGCGGATCCACTCACGAAGGCCATTCCCCAAATACAATTTGAGAGACTCTTTGGGATGTTGGGTATGAGATAGTACAACAGCTGGCCTTAGTGCAAGTGGGAGATTGTTAGTTATATATATGCCCTAGAGGCCATTGTTGTAAATACGATGTATATTATAGTGGATGCTTGAATATATATAGAGAGGACTTTCTTGCTCGATATGATAGTATGCTATCTGGTTTCACTTTGTCTTAACATGTTGACTTGTATTGGTTTATTGTCTTGCTCTCACATGTTGATAAAGCGCTTAGGATATGTACTTGACTACTAGGACTATGATGAGATCATACTAGTGGGGCCAGGGTAGTCAACGAGTACATCGTATAACCGTTCCTAGTCGAGGGTGTATCGAGACAGGGCATCGATACACCAGAGTAGACTAGTGTATACGCATCTTGACCCATATGATGGGTGATGGATGATCCCATATCCATGGTGTTTGACATCAAAGATGGTGTATGGGTGCTCAGTGGAGACTGGGTACACTGAACGGACTCGCCGAGAATTCCTAGATGGTATTATACCTATCGTCAGATGGCAGTTCTCTGGTGACACTGGTACATGTTAGTCTGTAGACCCGAGATCGTCTTAGAGTCTTGTGTGATTCCCACTGTGCTTTGATTTCCACCTTACCACGTTCAAGAGAACGTGCAAAACGGTGGCTTTTGGGTACAGTCCCGAATCACATGCAGGCAATGAGCGATAGGATGGGTTTTGTCTCTCCCGATATTAGGGGTTGATGTTGCGCTGTGTTCGATTGGCTATAACTGGAAGTCCCGGGCCAGGGCTGTTATGGAGATTTACTGGTAAGAGTTATCAGTAGTTTCCCGACCTATTATGAGCCTCACATCGACATGACTTATTGGTTACTGGGGTCTGAAGTTTACCACCCCTAGACTGGATATGCGACATATGAGACAAAGTGACCGGATTGTATGGTAATGTTACTGATTGGCTCGACGGGAGTTTTGAAAGCTTCGCTGGTTTTTTTCTGATCGCTCAATACACGGGTGGCCGTTACGTTTAGCTGACCGCTTGCGGTTTTTGGGTGTTTGATACGATCATCACCTACTGCCGGCGTATTGACGAGTATTAGAGTCCCACACAGGAGTTCCCTTGCTCAGACAAAACGATGTGGTGTGCATATTGTTAGTGTTTATGCCCTAGAGGCCATTACTGTATCATACTAGTATGTATATTACTTAATGGAAGCTTGGGATATTCACCTTGTAATGACAATCTTGCTCAAAATAGTAGTATGCTACTTGGTTTGTTTCTACTTCAATGTGTACATGTGTTTATTTTAGTATATCGCCTATACACATTAGTGGAGCCCTTAGGATCTTTGCTTGATTACCAGCGTTGTGATGGCAGTCACACTAGTGGGGCTGGGTAATCTATAAGCACATCCTTATGCAGGTCCCTGGTCGCAGGACTATCGAGACAGGGCATCGATACTCCGGAGTAGACTAGCGCATGCGCTTCTCATCCCATTGTGGGAGACGGTCTGTCCCACAGCCGTCGGTACGTCGTACTTGAGATAGTATGCGGGTGCTCGTTGGGTTACGAGTACACTTGACAGGACTCGTCGGGAACTGACTATTTGGTATTATGCCCATCGTCAGTTATCAGTTCCCAAGTGACATGAGTACAGCTTAGTCCGCTGACTTGACACTGTCACTTCGCCTCGAGTGTGTTCCCACTGTACTTTGATTACTGCCCTACCACGGCTCAAAGGAGTCGTGCAAACAGGTAGTAGTTGGGTGCAGTCCCGAAGCACTTGGAGGCAGTGACAGTTAGACAGGATTCGTCTCTCCCGGTATTGGGGGTTGACATCGCGCTGTGTCTAGGAGAGCCATTACACGAGTAGTCCCTGGCCAGGGCAAACGAGATATACTGGTAGGCTTCCAGTGTTATCTCAGGGTGTTTTGGGCTTCACTCCGACACGACTTGTACCGCTATTGGGGGACTGACGTTTACCGCCCCTAGGCCCGCCATGCGATGTATCAGACGAACAGACCGGACTGTACGGAGAATGTCACATTCAGGCTCAGTAGGAGTTCAGATGGGTTTCGCCTCGTCAGTCTTCTTATCGGCATCTACCTGGGGACCGTTACGCACAGCTAGTGCCGCTTGCGGTCTGTGGTTAAACCCACTGCCAGCGTAGTGTCGAGTCTTTAGTGTCCCACACAGAAAGCTATTCGCCTTTAGGCAAAAGAGTAGAGGTCGCATGGTTTTGCGACAGGTCGCATGGTTTTGCGATAGGGTTCGGTCACATCCGTGCACTTGTGCACGTACAGTGTCCGGACAGTTCACACTAGCGGGCTTTGGTTTAAGCCAGATCCTAGTGTACCTTTGGGATTGGTTTTATCCAGTATGCGTTCGTGTTCCTCGGAACGCGGATGCGGGTGTGTATGCACAGTTGACGGAGAGACAGAGGCAGAGGATTCTCATTAGGGTTGTTGACCGTTGACAGTTGACTATTGACTTTTTGCTCAACCCTAATGAGAATATGATATATATATATATATATTTAGCAATAATATTAATTAAGTATTATAGTGACATGGTTGTTGGAGGGTTGACTTTGTTGACTTGTTGACTTTGTTGACCGGTTGACTAGGTTGGACTAGTTGACCATCATCATCACAATGGTTGTCATTTTCATGCAAAGACTTTTGCTTGCTTGTTGTAGTTTGCAAAATGAGTGCATGGAAATGATATTGCCTTTGTCATGATATGAACCATCACATAATACTTGATTGACATTATGGCTAATGATGCTTATGGATCATGAGAGGGTGAAAGACAAAAGAGAGGCTCAATTCTTGCTTGACCTTTCTCTCTCTTGGTTTTGAGCTCTCATGCTCTTGCTCTCACCCTCTTCCTCTTGCTCTCTCTCTTTAGTCTATGGTTCACTTGTCTCATGTGTTGAGAAGCAAGAACCATAGAGCAAAATCCCAACATACTCTTCTCTACTCATTCTAGCTCACAAGGCCTACCAAGCCAAGTGATCTAGTTTCTTCAAAGTCCGAAGAACAAGCCAAAGGTAGAATCTTTCGGGTGGATCCATTTTCGACGCAAAGAGACGACGAGGTGAGGCCGATCCGAACTCCGGGACGAGTTGAAGACGAAGGAGTTCAAGAAAGGTATAGCCCCCTAACCGAGTAGGTAAACTCTTGTTAGGTTGTTAGTTAGATGTTTAACAAAGATTCGGTTTTGAGTCCATGTTACCGCCTCTAGAAAATCGTTTTTCACCAAATTCCGCATGCCCGAAAGTACCGGGAGAGGTAGCATGGACTTACAGTGGTATCAGAGCCTAGTTAAACTCTATCTAACATGTTAGCAAAGTAGCTAGAAGATCAATCAAAGAAAAAGCCGCAAAACGAACCCTGGTTTTTAAACTTTCTGTCGATTTTAAAAGTGCTGGAAATTTTTTTTGAGATACACAAAAAATTGACTCAGGGTTTTCTGAAGAAACTGCAAAAATTTGACCCCCTAACTCGATCAAAGCGCCGCGGTTCCGCGGCGGGAGCTTGCTCCCGCCGCGGAACCGCGGCCGAGTTGACTCGGTCATGGGGTTTTTTCTTTGCAGTTTGCTCATAGGGGTATTTTGGGATTTTTGGAATATACATTTTCTGCCCAGATTTTCCAGAACGAAAATTTTATTTTTGGGGTCACGAAAATCCGTATTTTTGATCGAACTTCTAAAAGACTTAAGCTGACGGGTTTTTCTGTGATGTGATATTTGTATTGAACGTCTACTAATCGCTATATGTCGATTGGTGGGGGTTATACAAATCTGTGATCTGTAATGTTATTGGAATGTGTATATGAATATGTTGGATTGTCGCGGGTGAATAGCCGGGAGTTGTGAGACGAGAGTTTTCTTTTCTTTCAATTCCTGTAAATTTGTAAATTGATGTAATAATTATTTGTATGGCCGCACAACCGGGTCGGGGTTGTAGCCGTCATTGTATAATTTCTTTTTACTGTTTTTGCTCCTAGGATAGACCCATGGAGGGGGTGCAAAAACTACCAGGTATGCCGAAGTGCCGAGTGGCCTACTCACGGGGTTGAGGGAGGTTGCTTCGCTTCGGGTACTTGGCGGGTAGTTTGCCGCACCCGTAGGGGTCTTGGGTGGGGTATTGGCTATTCACCGCGACCGTGTAATCTGCTTTTCGTTACAGGCTCGTACGAATTGCGGATTCCTAGTATATCCAATGTGTTCATCTGTGATCTGAAATGGCTATCATTGCAATATATCTATATATGATATTATTTAGGCGTTGCTTATGTTTTACAGCCGCGCTAGCCCAGCCCCCGCTCTGTCGTTAGTTAAGTAACCTAACGGGTAATGACGGGGCCCCGTGGCGAATGCGAATGGCATAAGCGTACGTCATATTTTGGTTGTTTTCTGCAATGGTAGGATTAAATGATGGGACGCATTAAAAGAACTAATGCAAGAATATCACGCATTAAAAGAACTAATGCAAGAAAATAAACCAAGTAAAAATCGTTGGAACACTTTCGAAAAACCACTCGGTTCTTTTCAAAACTAACTTTTAAATGCGGAGCTTGAGCCACTCCTTCTAAAAGCTATCTCGTTCCTTCGATTATATCAAGTTCACTACGTTCAAGGTTTCGCCAAAACCATTCGTAGCCCTCCGTCGTTTCGTATGAATATTCAATAGTATTCAAGCTATGTTTGTTGACCTTCGTCAAGGCATAGTGATTGGTAGCTGTTGGGTGTTCATATGTAGCATAGATAGATGCGTTGGTTTGGGACAGTCGTATTACCTTGTTGACCTTCGTCAAGGGTATATACGGGTGGGTTCAAATTAACCTGGATAATGACGGGTAGAACTTGACATGTGACTTATGATTTGTTGACCTTCGTCAAGGTCATAAGAGCATGGGGCAAAAATCCGCATCGGGAGTTTCAAAAGAACTGAAACTTGCTAGCGTTGCATACCATTTGGAGTGTGATGATTCTGGTAGGATTCCTTCAGTTTTGTCACGCAATGATATTTGGATCCCGATCCTACTGTGAGTATATGCTACTCCTCGGGAAATTTCTCACTTAACGATCAATGCTATAAACCAAGTAGGTGTGTAGAAAGGTGTTAGCGGGGCTACGCCCACAGGGAAAAGAGGTTATTTAATTAAGGAACTTCGCGAAAGCGTTGGAAAACCTCCCTCGAAGTACCGACACTAGCCTGGCTGAACGGTTAAACAAGTATTGTACGGTGAGATTGATCCCGACTAATTCTTCCTTTATGGTTTGAGGAAGGATTCGAATTACAGTGGGAGCCATCCTGTTTAGATAAATTAAAAACCAATCTAAACTTGCAAGAGCATCATGCTGAGTGTTTTCTTCTCTCTCTCTTAATTGCAGCGACCAAGTGACCGCACCTAGGTTACATCTAGATAATAAAATGACTGAATCTGACTGTTATGACTGGCAAAGGTCTGTCCAGATGTCTATTGCCCATAACAAGCTGGGACACCTCTTAACTGATCATACCCCTACCGTCTCTGGTCCAGTTTCCCCTGTCACGGATATCTACATCCGTAGGATATCGGAAAAGGATTGTGCGAAAGCCAAGTGCCTCGTGTTAGCCTCAGTTAATGGTGCAAACCAGAGGCAGCACGAGAAGATGGACTCAGTTTCTATCTTCCTCCATAACAAAGATTTATATGGAGAGCAATCTCGTATCGCAAGATATGAGACCTCGAACGAATTGCTTCAAGCGAGGTTGGCTGTCGGGTCATCTGTAAGGGACAACGTCCTTACAGAAACCAGCTATTTTAAGCTCACGGACCTGGAGACCACGTTGAAGAATGGGTCAAGTACTGACTTAATTCTACAGTCCCTGCCCTCTGCTTATACCCTGAAAGAAACCAGGGAAGAAAAAGGAAAAGCAAGGGCAAAAGTTTCAGGACTGGATATAGTAAAAGAGGGACGTTCCTATTGTAACGGGAATGAACAATGGCAGAAAGATTGCAGGGCTTGCAAAGCCAGTAGCCAGAATTCGAAGCATGTTGTGGCTTCGGCTTCGAGTGTGTTTGTAATAGAGAACTGTTTGTCAGTTAACCCTACTTCCTGGGTATTGGATACCGGATCAGGATCTCATATCTGTAATTCGTTACAGTCTCTGAGAAACCGTAGGGTTATCAGGAAAGGTGATATGACTCTCAGGGTTGCTAACGGAATGAGCATGGATGCTGTATCCGTAGGGGAATATCACCTAGGACTGACAACTGGGCAGATATTGATTTTGCGTAACTGTTTGTATGTACCAGGTGCGACTTGTAATATCATATCTGTATCCTTACTTTCTAAGGAAGGATATGAATTTACTTTTGTAAGCGATGTAGTACACATCCACCTAAATCAAGTTCTGATTGGGTCAGGTACATTACAGAACGGTATATACGTGTTAAATCAAGCTCAGATTTTCAGTGTCCAGAACACACTTAAAAGAAAGTCTCCGGAAACAAATCAGGCTTTCTTATGGCATTGTAGCCTGGGTCACATTAATGAGACACGATTAACTAAGTTACATAAATAAGGGTACTTGAATCCGTTCGAGTATCAGTCTTATGCCACTTGTGAATCTTGTCTCATGGGAAAGATGACAAAGACTCCGTTCACTGGACGCGGAGAAAGAGCGAGCAAGCTCTTGGGACTCATACACAGTGATGTGTGTGGTCCAATGTCTACACATGCGCGAAGTGGTTATTCATACTTCATTACTTTCACAGATGATTTCTCTAGGTATGGACATGTCTTCTTAATGAAGCACAAATCCGAGGCCTTTGGGAAATTTCAAGAATACAAGAATGAAGTTGAAAAACAAACCGGCAAAAGTATCAAGATTCTAAGATCGGATCGAGGTGGAGAATACTTGAGTGCCGAGTTTCTGGGCTACTTAAAAGAGAATGGAATTCTCTCTCAACTTACTACTCCATACACACCACAACACAACGGTGTATCGGAAATGCGGAATCGGACCCTATTGGATATGGTTCGTTCCATGATGAGTAAGGCTGAGTTACCGCGATCTTTCTGGGATTATGCACTAGAAGCAGCTGCATATCTCTTGAACAAGGCTCCCACCAAGACTGTGCCTACCACCCCATATCAGATGTGGAGTGGGAAGAAACCCTGTCTTAAGTATCTTAAGGTATGGGGATGTCCAGCTTTTGTAAAAAAGCAGCATGCGGACAAGCTCGAGGCACGCTCAGTACTGTGTAAGTTTGTGGGATACCCAAAGAACTCCAGAGGGTATCTTTTCTATTCCGCAGAAGAACAAAAAGTTTTTGTTTCTCCGCATGCCCACTTCTTGGAAACTGAATTTTTGGAAAATCAGATAAGTGGGGGCGCAATAGAACTGGAAGAAATTCCAGAACCACAAGCTATTACTGAAAGCTTAGAAGAGCCAGTAGTTTCAGGAGAACAGGACATTCCTGCGCCACTGCGCAAGAGTAGTAGGCAGTCTCATCCGCCCGAGAGATACTACGGTTTTCTCATAGACGGGGATAGAGAGGATTGCACCATGGATTATGGTGAGCCTACTAGCTTCCAGCAAGCCATTCAGAGCGGTGACTTGGTAAAATGGCTGGATGCAATGCGGACCGAGATGGAGTCCATGTACACCAACAAAGTTTGGACTTTGGACTTTGCTCCAGAAGGGGTAAAACCCGTAGGCTACAAATGGATCTTCAGAATGAAGATTGGTGTAGATGGGCAGGTTGAAACCTATAAAGCTAGGCTCGTTGCAAAGGGTTTTCGTCAAAGACCTGGTTTGGACTATGACGAGACCTTTTCTCCGGTAGCCATGCTTAAATCCATTCGGATCCTTCTTGCTATTGCTGCCTTCCACGATTATGAGATCTGGCAGATGGACGTAAAGACGGCTTTTCTAAATGGAAATTTGGAAGAGTGCGTCTATATGGATCAGCCAGAAGGATTCATTCAGAGTGGGAGCAGCGGTAAAGTGTGCAAGTTGCTCAAGTCCATCTATGGACTCAAGCAGGCATCGCGGAGTTGGAACATCTGCTTTGATGATACTGTCAAAGAATTCGACTTTGTCAAAAACCCAGATGAACCATGCATTTACAGTAAGATTGTAGGGAGAAATGTGGTATTCCTCGTCTTGTACGTCGATGACATTCTCCTAATAGGAAATGATATTCCTATGCTACAGTCAGTCAAAGGATTCTTGTCACAGAGGTTCTCCATGAAGGACCTGGGCGATGCCAACTACATTCTGGGGATCCAGATCTATCGTGATAGATCTAAGAGGATGTTGGGACTTTCACAGTCAAGGTACATCGACACCATACTGAAACGATTCAGTATGGAAGATTCCAAGCGCGGTAATCTACCGGCTTGTCACGGAATCACCCTCTCCAAAGAGATGTCTCCCAAGACTGATTTGGAAAGGGCTCGCATGTCATCAATACCCTACGCATTTGCGGTAGGCTCTATTATGTATACGATGTTGTGTACCAGACCAGATGTAGCATACGCATTGAGCGTTGTAAGCCGGTATCAATCGAACCCAGGGGAGAAACACTGGATAGCAGTAAAGAACATTCTCAAGTACCTGAGAAGGACTAAGGAGACGTTCTTGGTGTATGGCGGAAAAGACCTCCAGATTGAGGCCTTTGGTGACTCCAGCTTCCAGAGTGACAAGGATGACTCCAAGTCCATGTCGGGTTATGTCTTTACCCTCAATGGAGGGGCGGTTTGCTGGAAGAGTTCCAAGCAGGAAACCGTTGCTGACTCAACTATGGAAGTGGAGTACATAGCTGCTTGCGATGCCGCAAAGGAAGCTGTCTGGATGAAGAAGTTCCTCACGGAACTTCAGGCGGTTCCTACCAGTGTTGATCCAATACCGCTGTATTGTGACAACAATGGCGCTATAGCTTTAGCGAAGGAACCCAGGTCCCATCAGAAGTCCAGGCATATTTTGAGGCGGTTCCACCTGATCAGGGAGATCACTGATCGCCGGGAGATCGAGGTAAAGAGAGTAAATTCAGAAGATAACACTGCAGATCCACTCACAATGGCCCTACCCCTGACTCAGTTCGAGCGGCTAATCGAGATGATAGGTCTTCGATACGCCAGTACATGGCCTTAGTGCAAGTGGGAGATTGTTAGTGTATATGCCCTAGAGGTCATTACTGTATCATACTAGTATGTATATTACATAATGGAAGCTTTGGATATTCACCTTGTAATGACAATCTTGCTCAAAATAGTAGTATGCTACTTGGTTTGTTTCTACTTCAATGTGTACATGTGTTTATTTTAGTATATCGCCTATACACATTAGTGGAGCCCTTAGGATCTTTGCTTGACTACCAGCGTTGTGATGGCAGTCACACTAGTGGGGCTGGGTAATCTATAAGCACATCCTTATGCAGGTCCCTGGTCGCAGGACTATCGAGACAGGGCATCGATACTCCGGAGTAGACTAGCGCATGCGCTTCTCATCCCAGTGTGGGAGACGGTCTGTCCCACAGCCGTCGGTACGTCGTACTTGAGATAGTATGCGGGTGCTCGTTGGGTTACGAGTACACTGGACAGGACTCGTCGGGAACTGACTAGTTGGTATTATGCCTATCGTCAGTTATCAGTTCCCAGGTGACATGAGTACAGCTTAGTCCGCTGACTTGACACTGTCACTTCGCCTCGAGTGTGTTCCCACTGTACTTTGATTACTGCCCTACCACGGCACAAAGGAGTCGTGCAAACAGGTAGTAGTTGGGTGCAGTCCCGAAGCACTTGGAGGCAGTGACGGTTAGACAGGATTCGTCTCTCCCGGTATTGGGGGTTGACATCGCGCTGTGTCTAGGAGAGCCATTACACGAGTAGTCCCTGGCCAGGGAAAACGAGATATACTGGTAGGCTTCCAGTGTTATCTCAGGGTGTTTTGGGCTTCACTCCGACACGACTTGTACCTCTATTGGGGGACTGACGTTTACCGCCCCCTAGGCCCGCCATGCGATGTATCAGACGAACAGACCGGACTGTACGGAGAATGTCACATTCAGGCTCAGTAGGAGTTCAGATGGGTTTCGCCTCATCAGTCTTCTTGTCGGCATCTAACTGGGGACCGTTACGCACAGCTAGTGCCGCTTGCAGTCTGTGGTTAAACCCACTGCCAGCGTAGTGTCGAGTCTTTAGAGTCCCACACAGAAAGCTATTCGCCTTTATGCAAAAGAGTAGAGGTCGCATGGTTTTGCGACAGGTCGCATGGTTTTGCGACAGGGTTCGGTCACATCCGTGCACTTGTGCACGTACAGTGTCCGGACAGTTCACACTAGCGGGCTTTGGTTTAAGCCAGATCCTAGTGTACCTTTGGGATTGGTTTTATCCAGTATGCGTTCGTGTTCCTCGGAACGCGGATGCGGGTGTGTATGCACAGTTGACGGAGAGACAGAGGCAGAGGATTCTCATTAGGGTTGTTGACTGTTGACAGTTGACTATTGACTTTTTGCTCAACCTTAATGAGAATATGATATATGTATATATATATATATATATTTAGCAATAATATTAATTAAGTATTATAGTGACATGGTTGTTGGAGGGTTGACTTCGTTGACTTGTTGACTTTGTTGACCGGTTGACTAGGTTGGACTAGTTGACCATCATCATCACAATGGTTGTCATTTTCATGCAAAGACTTTTGCTTGCTTGTTGTAGTTTGCAAAATGAGTGCATGGAAATGATATTGCCTTCGTCAAGATATGAACCATCACATAATACTTGATTGACATTATGGCTAATGATGCTTATGGATTATGAGAGTGTGAAAGACAAAAGAGAGGCTCAATTCTTGCTTGACCTTTCTCTCTCTTGGTTTTGAGCTCTCATGCTCTTGCTCTCACCCTCTTCCTCTTGCTCTCTCTCTTTAGTCTATGGTTCACTTGTCTCATGTGTTGAGAAGCAAGAACCATAGAGCAAAATCCCAACATACTCTTCTCTACTCATTCTAGCTCACAAGGCCTAGCAAGCCAAGTGATCTAGTTTCTTCAAAGTCCGAAGAACAAGCCAAAGGTAGAATCTTTCGGGTGGATCCATCTTCGACGCAAAGAGACGACGAGGTGAGGCCGATCCGAACTCCGGGACGAGTTGAAGACGAAAGAGTTCAAGAAAGGTATAGCCCCCTAACCGAGTAGGTAAACTCTTGTTAGGTTGTTAGTTAGATGTTTAACAAAGATCCGGTTTTGAGTCCATGTTACCGCCTCTAGAAAATCGTTTTTCACCAAATTCCGCATGCCCGAAAGTACCGGGAGAGGTAGCATGGACTTACACATATGAGATATGCGCAGGGATCCGATTGAATGCGAGTATGTGATACCGTTTGTTAATCGGGCGTTTTTCTATTGGTCGGGTCGTATGTGATTGTTCCCCTCCGAACGGCGGGCAAGACATGGACGTATTGCCTGTGATTCGGGGCAGATGCTATTTGGTTTTATCCGTCCACCTCTCCGAAGATGTCAAGTTGATTTATGGCATCATGTATCGGAGGTTTAGACGGATGCGGCCGATGTAGCAGATTTTGTCAGATTCTCCCTCGTTAGAGGGGTTTTTGATTATGGGGACTCTCTTCCCTGCAGGCGTAAGCCCCTGCAGTTAATTACGCTACCGCATCGCGGTAACAACTTTCTCCTTCTCCAGAATTTTACTTCGTGTCGTGAGGGTTTGTTTTGTTTGTGGTTGCCCGTGGATTGTATACGGAGACTAATTTATGTCGTCGCCCGTAGGACGTGGATTAGTCCAAATCCGTGTTTTCTTAGATTTTGTTTTGGGGGTTTTGATTTAAGGATACGTTAGCCGTATTTGAGGCTAAGATCAACTTAAACATTTGTTAAGGATACGTTAGTCCAGTTTGAGACTAAGATCAACTTAACGGGATCATTTAGATCCGACAAAAGAGCATTTGGGGGCTCTATTGTTCCAGTTTAGGGACATAGTGGTCCATTGAATGTATGGCCGTCGGGACCCGTCACCTCTCTGACGACGTTGAAGGATTACAACGGCAGATGTCAGAGGAGTTCAGAGATGTACCCTTGAACCAAAGTCGATTGGGGGGATCTATAGTCCAATTTGGGACTAAAGTCTGTTTGAAGATTTAAGGATACGTTAGCCATATTTGAGGCTAAGATCAACTTAAACGGGATCGTTTAGATCCGACAAAAGAGCATTTGGGGGCTCTATTGTTCCATTGTGGTCCATTATTCCAGTTTAAGGGCATAGTGGTCCATTATTCCAGTTTATGGACATAGTGGTCCATTGTTCCAGTTTAGGGACAGAGTGGTCCATTGTTCCAGTTTAGGGACAGAATGGTCCATCGTTCCCGTTTTGGGGACGGATATTAGTTTAAGGACGCATTAGTCCATGAGTTTAAGGACGCTTAAGTCCATGGGTTTAAGGACCCCACAGTCCGTATCGATTTGTGGTTGTCGGGACCCGTCACCTCTCTGACGTCGTTGAAGGATTACAACGATAGGTGTCAGAGGAGTTCGGAGATGTACCCTTGAACCGGATGTAAATTGATTTAAGGGAGCAGTCAGGCTCGGTCAATTTAATTTGAGCACTTACGGCCATGATTGGGCTAAGTCCAGTTGAAGATGTTCAACATTTTCATTTGTCTTTGGCTTATTTGGCCAATGCTAGGGCTTTGCCCCCGTTTAATAATGCACTGCATTTTATTTTGGCCTGTAAGGCCTTTTTGATTTGAGCTCTATCCCCTTTATAATGCAGGGCGTTTGTTCTGGGTCCATTGGACCTCTTAATTGGGCTCTGCCCCTTTTAAAATTAATGCATTGCATTTTATTAGGCCTGTTAGGTCTTTTTTAATTGGGCTCAGCCCTTCTTTAAATAATGCAGAACATTGATTAAACTGACAGAGTGCCACGTGGCCTGTCAGGCGCTTTGCGCCAATTAATGAGCGTAAGCGGTTAGTCTAGTTACTTCAGACTGAAGCGAAAGCATGTGGAGGTGACCCGTGTCACGCTCTGGTGAGCGCAAGCGCATTGCGCTGCGCCATTGCGCTGCGCTATTGCGCTGCTGACACGTGGCGTGCTTTGGTGAGTTGCGCCAATTTAAGAGAGAAGTGCTCTATTTTTAAAAACGCATAGCGCAAGTTATTCTGGACCTGGCGCGTAGCGCTCTCTGGTGGCTTGCGCCAACCCAGGAGCGCAATAGTGCAGATTTACAAGTGCAAGACACAGTTTTAATATCTTGATCCAATTTTTGGGTTCAAGAAAAGAATCTTTTAAGATTCCAGAAGCAGTGGTTCATAAAAAGGGCAATGCCTTTGTTCTTATTATATTCTTTATTAAAGATCCTTGATCTTGTTTTTAGATCAATGATCTTTTTAGAAGAAATTCTTCTTTTCAAAGGTTTACCTTTTCTTTTTCTTTCTGAATTCTTCTCAAACTTTTTTTAGAGTTCTGTGAATTCTCTCTGCTTTCTGTGTGTTTTAGACTTGGGGTTTAGGGGCCTTTATATAGTGCCAATTAGTTTGTTAAAATAGTTAAAGAGATCTTTCTCTGAGTGATTTAGGGATTTTTCCCTCCGTTAGATCTTTGATCTAAGGGCTTCTGTTTTACAGAAGACAATCTTCTTGTTTTAACAAGAACAGAAAGATCTTACTGGAATTTTAATTCTGTTTGGCGCAAGCGCACCTGCGCTCGACAGTGTCGCGCAGCGCAGAGCGCAGCGCAACTGGGCTGCCACGTGTCGCGCAGCGCAACTGCGCTAGCACAACTGCGTTGCCACGTGTCGCGCAGCGCAACTGCGCTGCCACTTGTCTCGCAGCGCAGAGCGCAAATCATCTGAAGCGTTGCTTCTTTTGTTTTTTACTTTAAGTAGAGCCTTGCTCTGATTGGGTGTGCTGCCTTGGGCGTTGCGCTGGCGTGTCAGCTTTTGACACGTGGCGCGTTGCGTGCAGCGCAAGGAATTTGAAACGTTGCTTCAATTTTTGAATTTTTGAAATTCAAATAGAGCTTTACTCTGATTGGGGAAACAAATGCCCCCCCACCGTTGCACTCACTTGGTGCACACGTGAGTGCATCGGTGTCAACATCCTGGCTGTTGGATCAACTGAGGAGTTGAAGGGGCGCAAGCGCCTATAAATAGGACCTTTGGCCCTCAGTAGATGATTACCATTTTCAGAACTTTTGTTTTCAGAGCCCTGCTCTTGCTTTTGAGAACTTTAGAGCCTTGCTCTCTTTTTTTCCAAGAACTTTAGAGTTCAGACTCTAGAAAAATCATAGGTAAAATTTAACTTAAATTAAATTAAATTAATTTTAGTCAACAGAGCCTTACTCTCATAGATCTTTGATCTAAAGAAAACCCCTTTAGGGTTTCACCAACAGAGCCTTGCTCTTAAGAATCCATAGATCTAAAGAGATCTTGTTTTAGGGTTTTCAACCCACGAACAGAGTTTTGCTCATGGACAAAAATACAGATCTTTTTGATCCAAAGATGATGAACTCTTAAGAGTTTTCTTGGATCTTCAAGATCCCAGAAATTTTTTTTAATTAATTTTTTTTTAATTTTTAGGAGTTAAATTTTTCTTTTGATGGATTTTTCCATCATTATTACAGAGCTAGGCAGTTTTAGGTAATTTTATTCCCTTGAGATTAGAGTTTGACAAATGTCACTCTGTGACAGAGCTTTGCTCTGAAAGAGGAGATTTTCTCCTTGTCTCTAGGGATTTCGCATTAATGATAATATTCTTTTGAGGATCTTTTTATTAATTGACAGTCTCATCCAATGATGGGGATGTCTTATTAACTGATGCACTGTCATCCAGATTTTATGGGTCCCCTTTTAGCCCTCTACCCACTGTATTGCTGTATGGTATAAATTTGAAAATGCTAAGCGTTGGAATTACAACACTGACGGCTGATTTTTGTCCCTCCGCAGGAAACATGTCTGCTGACCTGTCATTCCCGTTTGTTCGCTCGGAGGAAGGATTTCCGGCGGCACCAGTGGACCGAGAGGTGCTCGCTCTCATCAAGGATCATGACCCCGAGCATAAGAACCTTCACCTATGGGGTAGATGGTATATCGATATCATTAAGGGTCACCGAAGCTTCGGTTCCGCGAAGCCATCTGAGCCCATCTCTTCGATCCCCTATGCGGAAGAACCCCCGGTGAAGTATGCCGTGGAGGTCAAGAATTGGAATTCGGAGGATCTTCTCCAGCCCGCGATTGGTGCCATTCCCGTGCAGCCGCCGCCGGCCATAGACATTTTGGGGAGGCGAATATGTCAGGGTGAAGCACGCCCTTGGGGACAGGCTTATAACATTGGATTGACCCCACGACAACCGGCCGGATATTTGCAGTGGGCCAGGTACATCCTATCGGTGAAGAGAACTCATCTGATGAAGATTGGTTTGTACTCGGCAATCTACGCCTCGCTTTTTTAGTACCCCGCTCCTCCAACGTGGTGGATTAAGGCTTTCATTGAACAATGGAATATCCCCACACACACCTTTCTTATGACGAACCAGGAAGTCTCCATTTCCCTGGAAGAGTTCGCCGAGATCTCGGGCATGCCTGTGAGGGGGAGCATTACGGGGAGCTGCTTCCTCTTGACCAGTATGTCTTCGCCACCAAGCCGCTGGTGTTAGATTTGACGCCGGAGAATGCTATTCAGCACTAGTTTCCGGGCTTGGTGAAGGTGCTGACCATATACGAAGGGCTCTATCTGGAATCAAGAGTTCGGGGCTTCAGTTTCGCAGATTTTATCGCCCGCTTCCTTCGACCGGAGATTCTCTCGGAGCGGAATGAAAAGTTCGCCAAGCCCGATAACCCGTTCGGCTTTGGCTTAGATCGTCGACCAACAACGGAAGACGATCAAAAGGATTTTTATCTCCTCGACGTCGCCATCATGCCCTTGTCAGAAATCGCCGTCCCGGGCATGGATGAGGAGACCTTCTTTTTAGGGTTCCTGGGGTTGTGGCTATGCAGCTTCGCGCTCCCTATGCATCCGCGCTACATGCGGCCATCCTTTTTCTACCCAGCGCATCGGATGGTGGCTGGCCTGCAGTTGACAATAGGAATCGTCGGGTTGGCTCACCTATACAATGGACTTAGCGTGGCGGCGGACGCTAATGAACCTGGTGTGCAGCCTGCTAATTTCCCGATGCACTACTTCACCTCGTGGATGGAAATGCATGTGCACGGGGTGTTCGGCGTCCATAAGAGCCCTTCGTTTTTTGAGAGGTGCAGACTCCCAAGAGTCATGCGGCCGATTGGCGCCTCAATCGTGACTGCGCCTCCGCGGGAGGCTAGAGGGTTGCTCCTTCGTCCACACCTGGTCGGAGCAAGGATTTCTTTTATGGATAAAGTCATAATGATCGCCTCAGAAACCTCCAAGTCGGTGATCTCGCTGCATGTCGACTTCAAGGACGGGGCTTCCGTACTGAAAGCCCGGGAGATTCTTCACCTCTACTCCATTTGGCTGGGCAACCTGGTGTTCAGGCAGAACGAGATGGCGCTCTTCATGAGGTACTACCCTCAACGGTTCGCCCAACAATCCAGCTATAACCAGGGGATCCCGCTGGAGGCGTTTTTGGAAGAGCCCGTGGCCAGCACGGAGGGGATACGGAGCGCGATGCACCATTTCATGCGGCTAAATACGGGCTCCTACTTCTTCATCAGCGAGCCAAGCAGCGTTCCCCGGGTCCTCAACGTGTACATGGCTTGGTATGCGCATGCAATGGGTGCAGTCATCCAAATGGAGAAGCGCATGTTGGTTGACCGCAAGGGTGCGCCTCCCGGCGGCGACCGCAAGGCTCCCCTGAAGCCAAGGACCCCGGTCGTTCCTCCGCTGAAAGATTCCGGAGCTGGGCCACCGCGCGTGCTGAGCCCTCCGTGCAGATTGCCGCTCAGTGATACTGTAGATGCGCCACTAGCGCCCCGTACTCCAGTGGAGACGGTAAATGTGGTTTCGCCGGACTCCGGCGTGGGCACAGATATCGGGACCCGCCGCCCTAAAGTGCCTGCAAAGCGTAAGTTTATCTTGGGTGCACCCAAGGCTGGTGGGCAGAAGAGGAAGAAGTCGATCCTCTCAGCTGACGTCGCATTCGGTCAGGAACCTCATGCTCCCTATAGCGAGGGCTTGGGCGAGTACGGGACCAATAAAGGATTAGTTATGCCGCCAGACGACACTGATCTGGCGGTCGCCATCGCAGCTTCAGAGCGATTGGCGAGGCGCGACGCATGGCTTGCTAAGCTTGCACAATCGAGTAATTACTAGTCGCATTTTTTATTGCATCGTACTTTTATTATTGTCTTTGACTATTGCTTTTCCCCTCTTTTCGTCAAATAGGCATCACCACTGAAGAAGCCATCGCTGCCTCCCTCAAAATTTTTCAAGAGGAGGAACGATTCAGAGCATCCTTAGGCTTCGGTACATTTCGATTCATTAAGTCTTTATTCTCCCTTTATTATGGTCGATCTAACCTTCTTCCTCTGTCTCTTTGCAGGGGCTGCACCAGCCGTTGCGGGGACTATCACCGGGCCAGTTACTGAAGTTCCGGCCTCATCAGGGCTGCCGCGAGAGTCTCAACTTGAAGAGTCGGTGAGGGATGCCTTAAAGGACTTGGAGGCATCTCTGTACACAGACGATGACGCCTCAATGAAGGAAGCTTCGAAGAGGTCCGTATTAACGGCTCGGGAGGAGAGAAAGCGGTTGAGGCGTGAGGCGAAGGCACGCAGAGCTGCTTTGGCCGTGAGAGCAGGCCCAAGCACCGTTCCTCGTGCTGATACTCCTTCGGAAGAGCCCCCGGTCGCCTTGTCTACAGCTCACAGACAGGCGGCGCGCGCAAATAGGGAGGCTAACGATAAGTCCACCTCAGGTAATGTGTCTTTCAAGATTTTGTTGTAAGAATTGTAGACCTGTCGGTTCTAATATATCTTGTCCTGCAGGGCCAAGTCCAATCGAAGGGGAGGCGGAAACCGTCGAACCTAAGGGGACAGAGGAAGAGGCACTGGCTGAACCCGAGCAGACGGTGGGTGACGTCGCCGAGGTTGCTGAACCTGAGGTAGGGGATGAGAAAACTATGCCGGAGAAGGCAGCCGATGCCGAGCCCGAGGTAGCGGGAGATGAGACAGCTGCTACGGCAGAGTCTGAGGCAGCAGCGGATGGAGCACCTGAGACCGGCGACCCCATGGCAACGGCGGACGAGACATCAACGACCGCTGAGCCTGAGGAAGTAGTGGGCGAGACGGGCATAACTCTCAAGGACAAGCCAGCCGCTCTTTTTCAAGAGTCCGGCAATGCTCCAATCATTGCTCTCCCCGTCTACGGTCCTCCGCCGTCTCCTGGTCTCGCGAGCACGACGACGACTCCCGTAGAGTCGGGCGATGAGGCGTCGGGAGGTGGTCTCATGTCAATGGAGGGAGACGCCGCCTTTCCGTCCGACTCATCGTCAGGTAAATTTCGGGTTACCGTCTTTCTTTTATTCTGCAACCTTTCCTGACAGGGCTTATCTTGTTTCTAACGCAGGTGCGGCCAGTGCTATTGCTCAACTACTCGAGGGAGTGCCGTCAACTACTGTCTTGACGATGGCCACCTCTGTACCTTCTCTCGCGCTATCGCAAATGTTGGAAGGTATAAATTTATAACCCATTAGTTTTATCTTTCGGCCGCATAATTTGTGTACTAATGTCATATTATTGCGTCTTTGCAGGAGTGCTTTTTTATCACCTCTACCAGGTGCTGCACCCGCATTTCTCCTTCCCATCGGAGCTCGCTTCTTCCTCCAGCGGCGCTGGTGAGTATAGTTTCCAATTGATGCCTTTCTTTTTTTAGTAATGGAATTATTTCTGACTCTTCCTTGCCCTGATTGCAGTGCTACAAGTCGAAGGAGGAGATGAAAGATCGGTCGCGCCACCGTCCTTCCCGGCTTTGCCGCCTACTGCAGCTTGTATAGTAAACTAATCCATCGATGACTTTCTTATATTTCTTGAACCGTCATCTGATCGTGTTTTATTTTTTCAGCTGTCGTTCCGACTCCGGCGCCCTTCGAGTCTCACATCATAATGCCGGCAGGCCCCTTCCTGAGACGTCCATCTTCAAAGAACGCTACGATGAGTTTGGGGATGCTGAGCAGATACATTAAAGAGCTCGACGCGAGCGCTGCCTCACCTGCCGCAGATTTCGCTGTGGAGGTTAATCCGATTCTGGCGACGCATGTAAACTTTCATAATGAAGGCGTCGTCGAGTTTTGGGTTAATCACTGCAGGGAAATCGAGGCCCGCGTGCATCAACTGGAGTCTATGCGTCCCGCCCCCGAGATCTTGGCCGCGAGCACTCAACGGGCGGTATGGATCGAGCAGAGCGTTCCTTACTTCCGCCACCTCAAACAAGAAGTTGCTTCAAGGCGTAAGGAGTGCGGCGAGACTTCGAGCAGATCTGGCCAACTGCATGCTCAGGTGGAGAAAACGCTGCGCAGCTGAAGGTCATCTTTGAAGGCCTTCTGCGATGCCTCTCCGAAGGGTTAACACTGAGGCGGCAACTCGACATCATCGAGCGGGATGCACCTAATCAGGAGGCATCCCAGCAAGCAGCTGATGAGCAACTTTCATCCTACCTGCAGCAGCGGGCCCAGGTGGAAGCGGAAGTGGCTGCGGCAGCCGCTCAGGAGGAGGCGCTGAAGGAAGTGCGGGAGCAGCTCATGGATTTGTTAAAGCCACTTCCTTCTCAGTAGCTACTTTTTGTATCATTATACACTTGTAATCTCTTAATAAAATGTACCCATTCTTTATTCTTTTATACGATTCGCCTTGTACTTAATTGAATTCATGAATAAAGATATATATATTTTTTTGCAAAGTCTTATGTCATCTCTGCTCATTCTTCCTTCTTTTATTATCAGTATGCTGTCTTAGTAAACATGGTTGACAGGTGATAGAGCGAGCATCTTGTCTTGTCTTCTTCAAGAGGTAGCGATGGCTTAGGCCACAGGTTCAGATCTGTTGCCTAAAACTTTTCAACTTTATGTGCCGTGAGGGTCTCATAAAGACTTTTCTCCCTATGGATCGAGAGGATCTCGTAGGTGTATTTTCTCCTTAGGAATCGTGAGGATTCCTAAGTGTGTTTTCTCTTACAAGTCGTAAGGATATTATAAGTGAATTTTCTCTCTTACGAGTCGAGAGGACTCGTAAGCGGTTGTTTCCCTCATTGTCGAGATTCGACTTTGGAGAGTGAGACCCGTGGATAATATGCAAGAGACCGTTTTAGACCGACTTGCAGGGTCCCAGTGCTTAGGAAACAGGTTTTTTAATCCCTGCTGCCCAAGGCTTTATCTTGCAAGTCGAGATGAATCAGGAAGTAGTCGCGAAGACACTTATTTCCTCACGAGTCGGGACGAATCGAGCAGCTCTTGTTAAGGACACTAATTTCCCTGAATCGAAGTATTTTGCCGAGGACACTGGTTTCCTCGGGGTTGAAACGAATCGAAGTACTCCTGCAAAGACGCTGGTTTCTCTGCGGGTCGACGCGAATCAAGAAGCTCTCATCAAGGACGCTAGTTTCCCTGAGTTGAGGAGGTTGCCAAGGACACTGATTTCCCTAGAGTTGAAACGAATCGGAGTATTCCTGCAACGACGCTGGTTTCTCTGCGGGCCGACGCGAGTCAAGATGTTCTCGTCAAGGACACTGGTTTCCCTGAGTCGAAGTATTTTGCCGAGGACACTGGTTTCCTCGAGGTTGAAACGAATCGGAGTATTCCTGCAAAGACACTGGTTTCTCTGCAGGCCAACGTGAATCAAGAAGCTCTCATCAAGGATGCTAGTTTCCCTGAGTTGAGGTATTTACCAAGGACACTGATTTCCCTGGGGTTGAAACGAATCGAAGTATTCCTGCAAAGACACTGATTTCTCTGCGGGTCGACGCGAATCAAGATGTTCTCGTCAAGGACACTGGTTTCCCTGAGTCGAAGTATATTGCCGGGGACACTGGTTTCCTCGGGGTTGAAACGAATCGGGATATTCCTGCAAAGACGCTAGTTTCTCTGCGGGCCGACGCGAGTCAAGTTGTTCTCGTCAAGGACACTGGTTTCCCTGAATCGAGGATGCTGCCAAGGACACTGATTTCCCTGGGGTTGAGACGAGTCGAGGTATTCCTGCAAAGATACTGGTTTCTCTGCGGGTCGACGGGAATTGAGGTGCTCTCGTCAAGGACACTGGTTTCCCTGACTTGAGGAAGTTGCCAAGGACGCTGATTTCCCTGGGGGTTGAAATGATCTCTGGTGGTCTTTCAGGTTTTATATGAGTTACCGTCAAAACCGTGAAGCTAGAAATTTGATCTTCGCTTCGCTTGCTGGCACTGCGTCTGCTGTATCAAGACGAATGTCACGGTTGTCTGTAGGTTGTTGGTGAACCGTCGAGATTTGGCTTCACTCTCTGGCGGAGCCTGTTGGGAATGTATGGTTCCCTCTTGTTTGTGCCCTTGGATTGTATACAGGGATCGACGTTATCCCACATGTAGGGCAAAAGTTCATCATTTTTTTATATTACTATTCTATTTCCGCGATGCTCTATCATTTCAGCTTTATATCGTGAAGGTCGCGATTGCCCCATCATTTCGGCTATTTTTCGCGGTGCCCAATCATTTCGGCTGTTTATTTTGTTTTTACTCGCTGCTTTTTATTGCGAGTTGCCCAATCATTTCGGCTATTTTGTATGCATACGTTTTTACTTGCTGCTTTTTATTGCAAGTTGCCCCATCATTTCGGCTATCTCATATGCATTTTTACTCACAGCTTTTTATTGCGAGTGTAGAACTTGGAATCTGGTGCCAATCTCAGCATCAGTATCGCTACAACTGGAATATTGCCAGGAGCGAATCATCATTTGCCATAAAAGGGCTTGGAATTTGATACCGGTTTAGGCATCAGCATCGTTACCACTGGGATATTTCCAGGAGTGAATCATCAATTGCCTCTATCGATGTCGAACAAATATGGCTTAGCAAACAGGGTTAGGATCCCGTCGACTAAGGCTTTTGACTTCATGAGCCGTAAGGGTCTCACAAAGGTATTTCTCCCTACAAGTCGTGAGGATCTCGTAGGTGTGTTTTCTCCTTAGGGATCGTGAGGATTTCTAAGTGCATGTTCCTCTGTAAGTCGTAAGGACCCTACAAGAGGGTTTTCTCCTTGTAAATCGTCGGGACTTACAAGGGTTGTTCATCATGCGAACATATCCCTAGTCACGGGTGGGACTTTGTTAGGGAAATCTTTATTCGCGCCCGTGGATTGTATACAAGGGTCAGTACTGAGCCACTTGTAGGGCCATATCGAAGGTTGTGGGAGTTGCTTAAGAACAGGTTCAGGTCTCTGTAACTTAAGACTTTCAAATCTTATGAGCCGTGAGGGTCCCATAAGAAAGTTCTCCTAACGAGTCGTGAGGATCTCGCAAGTGTAATTTCTCCTTATGAATCGTGAGGATCCCTAACTGTGTTGCTCCCTTGTGAGTCGTAAGGATCTTACGCGGGTGGTTTCTCCTTACAATGTCGAGAGGACCCTATAGGTGTCTTTTAACGAGGTTGTGCCCTTTCGGGTTTTCACAAACACTCGCCAATAGCCCTGCTGTTTTTACTCACGGAGCCCTTTCGGGTTTTCATCCGTGCCCATTTTTCTTATGGACATACCGTTTTTATTTTTATTTATTTATTTTTTTATTATTATTTTTTTTCTTTTTTTTTCTAACGAGGTCGCGCCCTTTCGGGTTTTCACGAACACTCGCCGGTAGCCCTGCTGTTTTTATTCACGGAGCCCTTTCGGGTTTTCATCCGTGCCCATTTTGCTTATGGACCTACAGTTTTTATTTTTTTATTTTTTATTTTTATTTTTTTTATCACGTCAGCCTGAGGATGTCGCGGTAGTATTTTAAAGACATTTCGGTCATCTGCTAGTTTTAGGACGTAGTGGTCCGTCATTAGTTTAAGAACGTTTCGGTCCGTCATTAGTTTAAGGATGTTTCGGTCCGCGGTAAAGAAGGCCGGCTACTACTTATAGAGTTTGGGCTTAGGAAGACAGCGAGCGGACATAGTCGTCGTCATCTATCATTGACCTAGGCTGAGACTCGTTAAGCGTAGTATTTCTTCAGGAAGCGACCATTTATTGGCCTGAAAGGCCTTTGACCTTGCATATCCATGAGCAGATAGGCTCCACCCTGGTAGACCTTGTCTATGATGTACGGGCCTTCATAGTTCGGCTCGAATTTTCCCCGCTTTGCGTGATTGGGGATCATAGGTCTTTTGACCACTAGCACGAATTCAGCTTGGAGGAATGTCCTCGGCCGGGTCAATCTTTCATATGAGCGCGTCATCTTTGGTTTATAAGCCTCCAGATTTTGTTGCACTATGAGCCGTGTTTCTTCAAGGGCATCAAGCTCCTCAAGCCGAAGGTGAGCATTTTCTTCGTCCGTCAGCTTGTAGTGGACTGCCACTCGTAGAGAAGGTAACTCTATCTCGAGGGGGAGTACTGCTTCTGTACCCGAATACTAACGCGTACGGCGTTGTGTTCGTGGCCGTATTGAACGTAGTTCGATACGCCCAGAGAGCCTCTTGCAGTCTCTCTTGCCAGTCCTTCTTATTTCGGGACACCGTCTTCTTCACGATCTTTGTCAAGGTCTTGTTGAAGGCCTCAGCTAGACCGTTAGCTTGCGGATTATACACTGAGGAATATCTCCAGTCTATATTATGTTGTTGCGTGAAGCGACTGATCCTGTGGCTTCTATAGGCTGGCCCGTTATCGGAGATGATCCGTCGCGGTGTTCCAAACCGATATATGACGTGCTTCTTGAAGAAATGGAGGATATTCTCTGTCTTCACTTCCCTCAACGGTACTGCTTCTGCCCATTTGGAGAAGTAGTCATTCGTCGCCAAGATGAAATGGTGTCCCCTGGACGATGCTGGTTCGATAGGGCCGACTATGTCAGTTCCCCACATTTCGAACGGCTAGCTAGCCACCGTTGGATGTAGCAGATTTGGATGTTGGTGGATGAAGACCCCATGGATTTGGCATGAGTGGCATTGCTTCGCATATTCGAGGCAGTCCTGAATCATCGTGGGCCAGTAGTAACCCATCCGTTTAATCTTCAACTTCATCTTCGGGCCTGCTTGGTGAGAACCGCAGAGTCCATCGTGAACTTCCTGAACGACTCTTTTCGCTTCGTCAGGTCCCAGGCATCTCAACCATAGAGAGTCAAACGACCTCTTGTATAGATTATCATTGACAAAGGCGAAAGACAGAGCACGTTTCATAAGCTGATGTCTTGAGGACGCATCTTCTGGCGTTCGACGAGATTTGAAGTAGTCTATAAAGACTTCTCTCCAATCCTCTGCCTTTTCCCGGTCTTTTATTTGCAGGGCCGTCCGCTCAGTCGCTCCCTTTTCTTCGGATGATTCCGGAGATATTTCTACTGGGGCAAGCACCCGACGGCTTTGTACCACGATTCTTACATCATCGAGGTTCTCGTCGGCCAGTTCTTTAGCGAGCTTGGCTAACGCGTCCGCTTTGCTGTTTTCCGCACGCGGTATGTTTTCCAAAGTGTATGAAGGAATTTGGGTCAACAGTTGTTGCACCTTTTCGCCGTACTTCACCAACTCTGGCTTGCACGTCTGGTAGTCGCCGTTTACTTGACAAACGACTAATTGGGAGTCTCCGTATATGACGAGGTTTTCAATTCCCATGTCGATGGCGATCTCGAGGCCTGCTATCAGAGCTTCATATTCGGCTTCATTGTTCGTCCTCGGCTCTGTTAAGGAGAAAGCAAAGCGTGTTATCCCTCCTTGGGGAGTTGAGAAGATGAGGCCTACCCCCGATTTGATTATAGGGGTAATTTGTTTGCGCTTCTTCATGGAGGATGCTCCATCGAAATAAAGCTCCCATCGGGTATCACCACCGTCGATCGCGTCAAACGCATGTTCGTCTGGCAGTTCGCAATTCAGAGGAGAATCGGCAGGTATCGGATGCTCAGCGAGGAAGTCGGCGATGGCCTGGCCTTTCACCGCCTTGAGAGGCTGATAGGTTATCGAGAACTCCATCAAGAGTAGGGCCCATTTAGCGAGCCTCCCTGTTAATATGGCCTTCGACATTAAATATTTAAGAGGGTCCACTTTGGATACGAGCCGGATTTCATGCGCCAATGCATAGTGCCTGAGCTTTGTTACCGCAAAGATCAACGCCAGGCAGTGTTTTTCGATGGGGGAGTAGTTGCTTTCTACCCCCAGATGAACTCGACCAAAATAGTAGAGTGCCTTTTCTTTCCCTTGATCATTCTCTTGCGCCCATAATGCGCCCAAAGAACCTTCGAGGGCGGTCGTAGAGAGAATGAGGGGCTTTCCCTTAACCGAAGCAGCCAGCACTGGCGGGTTCTGCAGGTACTGCTTGATTTCGTCTAGTGCGTCATGGCATTTATGATCCCAGACGAACGGAGTTCCCTTCTTCATCAGGTGACTGTAAGGACGGCACTTGCCTGAAAGATAGGCTATAAATCGCCGAATGTACGCGATCTTCCCTTGGAGAGACCGCAGTTGCTTGAGAGTTCTTGGCGGAGGCATTTCCATGATCGCCTTGATCTTTGACGGATCTATCTCGATACCTCAGTGTCGGACGATGAATCCTAGGAATTTGCCTGAGGAAACTACGAATGCACACTTGAGAGGGTTCATCTTCAAGTTGTATTGTCGAAGGCGTTGAAATACGGTCTTCAGATGCTCGAGATGTTCCTCGTATGATTTGCTCTTAACCACGAGGTCGTCGATATAGAATTCGACGATTTCATGTATAAGTTCATCGAAGATCTTCGTCATGGCCCTCTGATAGGTGGCACCGGCATTCTTTAGACCGAAGGGCATCACCTTGTAGCAGAATATACCCAGAGGGGTCCGGAAAGCGGTACGCTTCTGGTCTTCGGGATGCATCTTTATCTGATTATATCCTGATGAGCCGTCCATGAAGGAGAAAACCTCATGAGTGGACGTGTTATCTATCATCAATTTAGTGACTGGCACTGGGAAATCATCCTTCGGGCATGCTTTATTGAGATCCCGGAAGTCCACGCATATGCGCACTGTCCTATTTTTCTTCATCACCGGGACGATGTTGGCGATCCAGTCGGGATATTGAACTTCTTGGATGAAGCAAGAGTCGACTAACTTCTTGACCTCAGCATTGATACTCATCTCGAGCTTGAGCCGCATTCTTCTCGGCACCTGTTTGACTGGCTTGACATCCGGGGATATCGCCAGTTTATGCACAGCGATTTCTGGGTCTAGTCCTGGCATTTCGGAATAACTCCACGCGAAGCAATCTCTACACTGCATAAGCACGTATTTTAAAGCAGCCACCCTTTCTTCAGATAGCAACTCGCTGACGAATGTCGGTCGTGGGTCGTTCGCCGTCCCCAACTCAATTTTCTTGAGGTTATCTGCAGTAGTATGTATTCCATCTTCTAGCTCTTTCGGCGCTGGTGGAAATTCTGAGATCACCTCGTCATCGCTATTTTCGAAGCACCAGGGGAGGTCATCCATATTCTCGGGCTCTTCTTTTGATATTGTTATCATATGACAAGTACGAGCTCATTTCCAAGACCGATGTGGATCTAGTTCTGCTCTCGCGGTTTTGGGTTCGTGCTTCTGTGGCGGCGTTACCCTCCAACTGTCAGATTGAGCGAACTTGCCGAGCTGATACTGATCTTCAACCCAGTTCTTGAAGGTGAAGCAGTCTTCGAGAGGATGCCCTATTACTCGGTGATAGGAGCAATAGTTTGGGTGTGAGACTTTGCCTGCTTGTTCAGGGTGTTTAGACTCCAGTAGTGTAAGCATCTGGTATTTTATAGCTCGGTCAAGTATCTTCATCGTCTTGTCCCGGGGAAAAGAGTATGCTCGACTCATCTTCTTTACAAGGGACAGATCCGGACCGTTCGATTCCCGACTGCGTGGCTTCTTAGTCCCGCTTTGTTGCCGTCGAGCGCCCTTTTCGCTTTTCGACTTGTTTCTGCTTCTGCGCCGAGCCTTTTTACCACAGATTGACAAGGAGCGTCACTTTCATTTTTCGTGGCCTGTTGTAAGAGGCGTTGCGTTTTGGCTTTCTCGTAGATGGCCATTTCGCGGTTGTGGTCGTTACGGACTTTTTGACCAGCTTCCCTTATAAGCCTGTTCATTTGTTCTTCGAATGACGGACTGGGCACCTTAGCATCAGGAACTTTTTCTGGTTCAGGATTAGCGTCCTCCCATTGATCATCCCTTTCTTCATTGAAGTCATGCACGACATAGCAATCGTGGAGTAGCTCTCGTTTCTTGGACCGAATGTAACCAAGCCCGATTGTTTCCATTCTCCCATTAGGCAACTTGTGCTGAGTTCCGGGGACGTTCCAGACCCTGTCATAGAATTTAGTTTTTCGAGCGGTCTGTTTAAAGGGTATCTCCTGGTGCTTCAACAGCCTCTTCAAGCCTTCTGTATAATATCTAGGCAAACAGATGGGCTGAAGCCTGTCAAGCGTAGGATCCGCACCGTGCCAGATTTCTTTCTCCACTTTGGTTTCTTCAGAGCAGTAAAATAGAATTTCCTTTTTGCCTTTTCTCCTGGGAGGGACATAGAACGTCCGCAGCTCCTCTACAGTGTAGGCATCGAGCGCATCCAGTTCTTTATGATGTTTAAGTGGAACCATGGCGATTTGCAGGCTTTGCTCTTCGTCAGCGGATGTTTGTATTGAAGGACGAGCAGAGAATACAGCATGGACCTCATCTTCCGAGTCACTACCAAAGATCAACGTAGGAGCGGATGGTCCTAGCTTGTTGTATTGGGGCGGGCCCGAATAAACTATCTCCTCTTCCTTCTCGGTATCACTCCCGAAGACCGGGATGGTGGCGTTAGCTTTGTTCTCCAGCTTGTGACACCTCTCCGTGTCTTCGAAATCCGGTAAGAAGTATTTGGCATCTTCATATTTGCGGACTTCGTTCATGGAGAACGGGTTCAGTCTCCCGTCACGGTATACTCGAGACCATTCTTAAAATATTTCATAGACTGATGCTATGTAGAAGGGATGATGTTGTACTCGTGTAACCATGGTCGGCCGAGCAGAGCATTATAGCACGTCTTGGCGTCTAAGACATGGAATTTAATGTCCGTGACGAGCAGCCCAAAGCGTAACGTCAATATCACAGACCCAAGAGTTCTTGATGATTGAGAGTCGAACCCGGAGATGGTGATCTTATCCCGAGCGAGGTGCTGGACGCTCATGCATATTTCTTTCAACACCCGTACATTGAGGAGATTGACGGAGGACCCATTGTCGACCAGGATTTTGCATATCTTTATATCATGGCAGTATCCTGAGACATAGAGGGGGCGGTTGTGTTCGCATGTCCCAAGGAGGAGGTCTTCATCATCGAAAGTGACATCGGCTGTGTGCACTTCTTCCAGCTCGTCCTTCATCTTTTCTTCGGCAAGAAAAGTTTGGAATTTCTCCGGCTCCTGTAGCGCTTTGATCAATGATTCTCTTACTTCTTTTGATAGTAAAAGGGCGTCAAGAATGCTGAGTTGCGAGGGTAACTTCCTCAAATGTGCCAGAACGTTATAGTCCACCTTATTTTTCTCTGGCGGGTCCTTGGCGGTTAACTCTTCAACAACTTGGTCATCTAGGGAGATATCCTCAGAGACCTTCTCTTTTCCCTTATCTTTTTTGTTTGAGGATCCGAGATTCTTTTCGGGTAGCATACTACTACGCAGCCGGATATTTTCGCAGGCTTTTGGCTTTTCCTCTTTTCCCGAGGTGGACTCTTTAAAGAGAGGGCTAAGCTCCATTTCCTCGTCAGAGTCGCTTCCGAATGTGAGAACTTGCGCTTTCTCGGCGTTAACCATGCGACAATCGCCGGTAGTTCTTCTAGGCTCCTTGGTCATACTTTTCCGTTCCCGACGAGTTTTGCGCTTCTCCCGTTTAAGATGTTGCCGGTGAGCGACATACCCCTGCCACCATTTATTGAAAGCTTTGCACTCTTCGGTGGGGTGCGAAACCTTTCGTTGATATAAGCAATAGGAGGGGTGCATTTCTGCTTTGCCGGTACTATTTTCTTGAGAAGGTGGTAGCTTCATCCCCAGTGATACGGCTTTAGCAAACCTTTTCCTCGTTTTGAATTTGATTTTGTCTGCGGTGGAGGTACTTTGATCCGGCGGGAGCGTCTCAACCTTTTCGTCTAGTCGCCGGCATTTGGCCCTTTCAAATATGATCGTTTCGCGTTCCCGATCAGCCTTACTTTTCAACAGACCTTCGTTGAGGAATGCGTCAATTGTTTCTTCCGATGGTCTCGGAATTTCCGGTTTAGGGTCTGCCCCCAGCTTTTCAGTTCAAGGAGTTTCCTCATCGTTTGTAAACGAATGGGAAATCATATGACAGCTCACCACGTATTCCTCGGATTCATCCGTCGAGCTCTCCCCCTCATCTTCCTCTCGAAGAACGTGATTGAGGAACTCCTGGAATGTGATTGGAGTCCGTGCCTTTTGATTGTATTCCTCCAACGCGTCAATCTTCTTTTGTAAGTCCGTGCGCTTGTCTCCAGGCTTCACGGGCTTATCAGATTTCTTCTTCTTCTTCTTTGAAGATTTTGACGGCTGGTTGTGAGTGCTTTGGCCACCACCATCGGTCTTTGGAGTTGGGCACGGCTTCAACATCCCTTCAATGATCTGAGATTCCAACGGGTTCTTCCACCTGATCGCTGGGCATGTTTGAAGATCGTTCATCATCCTCTTTGTTTTGGCTGATAGCACAACCTCCCATGGAGCTTCTTTAACGAGAGTGCACGTTGCTTCCGGCGTGTTCACCTTTTTAGGGGTATGAGGCTGCGGCGGGTTCACCTTCCATCTTTCGGATAACGTGAACTTGCCCTGTTGGTATTGGTCTTCAATCCAATTTTTGAAGACGTAGCAACCCTCGATCGGATGACCCGGTACTCAGTGATAGGGATAGTAATTAGGATCATTGACGTTGTTTGGCTGCGACGGACGTCTTGGATCCGGCAGATTGATGAGTCGGTTGCGCAATGCTAGCTCAAATAGTCTTCTCGTTTTATCTTGAGGAAACGAGTAAGGACGTCCTAGCCTCTCCTCAAGGGGTACGCGTGGACGCATATTATTTTGACGGACAACCAGCTTCAAGTTGCTCGGCTGTTGTTGAGCATTGGCGACGACGATCGCTTTGCCCTTCGCCTTCTCGTTTTGAGAATCCGGCTTTGGAGGAGACGGTCTATGGCCCATCTGATCCATTTGGGCTAGCTTGTCGATCAGGGCCTAGAAGGTAGTCTGCTTGAAGAACATCATGAATTGGGATATGGTCGCCTGCGGATTGAGGGTTCCCACAAACATACCCACTGCCGGCGCTTCTTCAATGCGTTGTTCGCATTTTGACCATAAGTTCCTCCACCGTATCTCGTATTGGAACCACGGCTCGCCTGGCTTCACCCTGTTATTAATCAATGCTGTTATCGGGGTGCGTTCGCTGGCGCTTGCGAAATGCTGGGTAAACAGCAGCTCCATCTCCGCAAATGTTTTGACGGAGTCGTTCGGGAGTTCAGAGTACCACTCGAACGCCGTCTCTGACAAGCTGCCGACGAACTGGCGATGTAGCAGTTTGTCGTCTCCTACAGTGTTGCTGCATAAAGCCCTAAACTGGGCAACATGTTGATGTGGATTCCCCATCGCTTTATATACATAGAACTTAGGGATCGTATAGCCCGGCGGGTACTTTATCTGATCGTACCAGCTCGGATATGGTCGCCCCATTTTGACGACTTAACCGGTTGCCTCAGTTTCCTGGTGAGCCCTTATCTGCTGAGCTATATATTCGTCCAGGTCAGCTTTAGAGATTGTCTCCTCCTTTGCTGTTGACAGAGCCGGTGGAGGATTTGATGTTTCTCCCCTGTCATCTTCAAGGACGATCGGAGGATCTTCAGCAGGAGGATCTTGTTGGATCATCATACCCAACATATCCTGGAACAGGAGTGCCATTCAGTTTATGTTGGCTGCTTGTTCTGCAGCCTCTTTGTCCTTCTTCTCTAATATTCTCCGAAGGAACTCAGCGACGGTTTCTTGCTCCTGGCGTTGATCCGACGACGTTTCGGGGCTTTCTTTTGGCCCAGTGAGTGCGGCCATCGCATTCATCATTTCTTGGAGCTTCTACTGTTGCTCCTGAGCTTTGGTCAACGATCGCGTAAGCGGTCTATGACCTGTAGATGTACGGCTGTCCTCTTTACCAGACGCCATGTAGACGGTATGGACTACAATTCCCCCGGACTTAGGGCGTTTGGGCTCACCGCCTTTGGCATTTGCCGTAGGCGTGGGGAACTTCTCCGGTCTTCTTCTTTTGTGGGCCGTTGCCGCGGGCACCCAAGTAGTTGTCGTCCTTTGCTGTTTGACAGGACGGTTCTTTTTCTTCCTGAGCCTTCACCTTCTTCTGCCGGCGAGAGTGATCTTGGCCGATTACTGAGTCTTGAACCTGC
Source organism: Agapanthus africanus (assembly GCA_030015575.1). Taxonomy (NCBI): domain Eukaryota; kingdom Viridiplantae; phylum Streptophyta; class Magnoliopsida; order Asparagales; family Amaryllidaceae; genus Agapanthus; species Agapanthus africanus. Next base: position 514,772,511 of record CM057337.1, read on the forward strand.
CGCCAAACCATGTAAATTTTGGAGGACAGCCGTTGAGGGGGCTGCTCCGGCTTTGGTTCGTAACACTCTCCACAGGTGGAGGAGATCTTTTCAGCGTGGCAGTCGGAGAGTTCTTGCGTACCCTCCTTAGCGGTTCAAAGCTGTTCCCAATTGGAACAGCGGCATTGACTTCAACCATTGGAGCCGGTGGAGTTAACCCAGAGGGAGAGTTTCCCCCGGCCTTCCTTACTCGGCGCCAGTGGCGATGTCGAGCGTGACAAGCTGTTGGGGATGGCTCGGCGATAGGGATAAATTCGTATTGCCCCCTGTCCGGATGAGGCGCCGCTGGTGCAAGCCTCTTAAAGACCGATATCTTTTGAGTGGCGATGTCCAATCTGTCAAAGACAGATCCTCGAGTAGGAGCAGGAACCGGAATAGTTAGCCTTGAAAAGACCGACTCTCTAGCAGGAGAAGCCGCCTTGACGACTTCAGGAATAGAGGTGGCTGTCTTCTTTGCGATGGCCATGTAAGGGGTCATGGGCTTCTTGACAGGCCCATCAGAGTTCAGATTCATCCTGGTAAAAACTGAGGCTGCCGGCTTGACATTGGACGACCCGTTGAGAAGGGTCGTGGTAGTAGTGAGCAGATCGAAGACCGACTTCTTTTGCGCTTCCGGTACGGGCACTGGGATGTTAACGTCCACCAGCGGGAGCATGGTCCCGAAGAACAGACCGGTGGTATCCTGAGTTACTTGTTCCACCGGCATAGCAAAGATGGAGGCCGCTCGAGGCCCGTAAGCCACACCTCCAGGTGAGGCGGAGCGCTGGTTGCAGTTGCACTTGGAGCAGTTTGAGCAGTTGGATGCCATTAATGCTTGATTTTTGCGCCAAGTAAAAGACCAAATCTTACTAACTTGAAACCCAAAGGCAGCCATTAACAAACCGCGATTCGTTCGCGAAGACGACACACGAAGTGTGGAGTGGAAAGAGGAAAAGTTCCCACCGGGCGTGCCAGAATCTGTTCCCCTCCGAACGGCGGCCAAGACATGGACGTCTTGCCTGAGATTCGGGGCAGATCCTATTTGGTTTTATCCGTCCACCTCTCCGAAGATGTCAAGTTGATTTATGGCACCATGTATCGGAGGTTTAGACGGATGCGGTCGATGTAGCAGACTTCATCAGATTCCCCCTCGTTAGAGGGGTTTTTGATTGTGGGGACGCTCTTCCCTGCAGGCGCAAGCCCCTGCAGTTAATTACGCTACCGCATCGCGGTAACAACTTTCTCCTTCTCCAGAATTTCACTTCGTGTCGTGGGTGTTTGTTTTGTTTGTGGTTGCCCGTGAATTGTATACGGAGACTAATTTATGTCGTCGCCCGTAGGACGTGGATTAGTCCAAATATGTGTTTTCTTAGATTTGGTTTTGGGTGTTTTGATTTAAGGATACGTTAGCCGTATTTGAGGCTAAGATCAACTTAAACGTTTGTTAAGGATACGTTAGTCCAGTTTGAGACTAAGATCAACTTAACGAGATCATTTAGATCCGACAAAAGAGCATTTGGGGGCTCTATTGTTCCAGTTTAGGGACATAGTGGTCCATTGAATGTATGGCCGGCGGGACCCGTCATCTCTCTGACGACGTTGAAGGATTACAATGGCAGATGTCAGAGGAGTTCAGAGATGTACCCTTGAACCAAAGTCGATTGGGGGGATCTATAGTCCAATTTGGGACTAAAGTCTGTTTGAAGGTTTAAGAATACGTTAGCCATATTTGAGGCTAAGATCAACTTAAACGGGATCGTTTAGATCCGACAAAAGAGCATTTGGGGGTTCTATTGTTCCATAGTGGTCCATTGTTCCAGTTTAGGGACATAGTGGTCCATTGTTCCAGTTTAGGGACAAAGTGGTCCATTGTTCCAGTTTAGGGACATAGTGGTCCATTGTTCCAATTTAGGGACACAGTGGTCCATTGTTCCAGTGTAGGGACACAGTGGTCCATTGTTCCAGTTTAGGGACATAGTGGTCCATCGTTCCCGTTTTGGGGACGGATATTAGTTTAAGGACGCATTAGTCCATGAGTTTAAGGACGCTTAAGTCCATGGGTTTAAGGACCCCACAGTCCATATCGATTTGTGGTTGTCGGGACCCGTCACCTCTCTGACGTCGTTGAAGGATTACAACGATAGGTGTCAGAGGAGTTCGGAGATGTACCCTTGAACCGGATGTAAATTGATTTAAAGGAGCAGTCAGGCTCAGTCAATTTAATTTGAGGACTTATGGCCATGATTGGGCTAAGTCAAGTTGAAGATGTTCAATATTTTCATTTGTCTTTGGCCTATTAGACCTATGCTAGGGCTTTGTCCCAGTTTAATAATGCACTGCATTTTATTTTGGCTTGTATGGCTATTTTGAATTGAGCTCTGTCCCCTTTATAATGCAGAGCATTTGTTCTGGGTCCATTGGACCTCTTAATTGGGCTCTGCCCCTTTTAAAATTAATGCATTGCATTTTATTAGGCCTGTTAGGCCTTTTTTAATTGGGCTGGCCCTTCTTTAAATAATGCAGAGCATTGATTAAACTGACAGAGTGCCACGTGGCCTGTCAGGCGCTTTGCGCCAATTAATGAGCACAAGCGCATGTGGAGGTAACACGTGTCACGCCCTGGTGAGCGCAAGCGCATTGCGCTGCGCTGTTGTGCTGCTGACACGTGGCGTGCTCTGGTGAGTTGCGCCAATTTAAGAGAGCAGTGCTCTATTTTTAAAAGCGCATAGCGCAAGTTATTCTGGAGCTAACACGTGGCGCTCTCTGGTGTCTTGCGCCAACCCAGAAGCGCAACAGTGCAGATTTACAACTGCAAGGCACTGTTTTAATATCTTGATCCAATTTTTGGATTCAAGAAAAGAATCTTTTAAGATTCCAGAACCAATGGTTCATAAAAAAGGCAATGCCTTTGTTCTTATTATGTTCTTTATTGAAGATCCTTGATCTTGTTCTTAGATCAATGATCATTTTAGAAGAAATTCTTCTTTTCAAAGGTTTACCTTTTCTTTTTCTTTCTAAATTCTTCTTAAACTTTTTAAGAGTTCGGTGAATTCTCTCTGCTTTCTGTGTGTTTTAGACTTGGGGTCTAGGGGCCTTTATATAGTGCCAATTAATTTGTTAAAATAGTTAAAGAGATCTTTCTCTGAGTGATTTAGGGATTTTTCCCACCGTTGGATCTTTGATCCAAGGGCTTCTGTTTTACAGAAGACAATTTTCTTGTTTTAACAAGAACAGAAAGATTTTACTGGAATTTTAATTCTGTTTGGCGCAAGCGCACCTGCGCTCGACATGTGTCGCGCAGCGTAGAGCGCAGCGCAACTGCGCTAGCGCAACTGCGTTGCCACGTGTCGCACAGCACAACTGCGCTGCCACGTGTCGCGCAGCGCATAGTGCAGCGCAACTGTGCTAGCGCAACTGCACTGCCACGTGTCGCGCAGCGCAGAGTGCAAATCATCTAAAGCGTTGCTTCTTTTGTTTTTTACTTTAAGTAGATCCTTGCTCTAATTGGGTGCGCTGCCTTGGGCGCTGCCCTAGCGTGTCAGATTTTGACACGTGGCACGTTGCGCGCAGCGCAAGGAATTTGAAGCGTTGTTTCAATTTTTGAATTTTTGAAATTCAAACAGTGCTTTACTCTGATTGGGGGAAACAGTGATGTGACCGGATTGTTAAATCAAATGTTGATTTAACATTAGACTTTTAGTTTTATTCTTTATTTAAAACCCTTTTTCTTAAAGAAGATGTATGCATGTATGTATGCATATGTTGGTGTGCATGGACACATACATGCATAGTGTCATGGTTGATGATATAACATTGGTGGCAATATAAGACTTACATGGTTCAATATATATATATATATATACATATATTTTTATTTGGAAAATGAAAGGCAAATGGAAATTAAATCATTAATAGTTTTTTCTACACACATCTCTGCTTTGACCTTTGTTAAACCCTTGGTTTAGTTTCCATTTGGACTTTAACCCAAATAGAAAATATTTAGATATTATTTGAACCATGGTTTGTAATGACAAATAGAAAATATATATACTATCTTTTCTATTTTTCATTAGGCTTTTCATCATTATCTTTTGACAAAAGCTTTAGCCACCATTATCTTCTTCTTCCTCCCTCTATTGAGTTTTCATTTGAGTGAGTTAGTTAAAAAGAAAGGGTTTTGATTAGAGAATACAAACCACCTCATCATTCTACACACATCTAGCCCATTTGTGTAGGGTGTTTTTCTACACTTCATCATGGATCAAGTAAAACAAGGAGCTTTGGGCAAAGGGACATCGGGTGGATCATCGTAGAATTGGAAGGTTGCTAGCGAACCGTTCCAAACTCTCAAAGGTCCAAGGAGTCACCAAAGAGAGACTGCAAAGGTTGTAATCTCTACTTTTAGTGATAGATTGTTCTTTGTATGTAATACTTGTTAGGTTTACCTAGCACCCTATGAGAGGTTTGGAAGCATCACATGTCACAAAGATCAAATTTTTATGGTGCTAAGCAAGCATACAAAGGATCTATCCTAGAAAATTAGGGTTTCATAACTTTACAAGTGACAAAGGCTTGGGTTTTGAGAGTACAACCTTTGTAGCTCCCTACGCTGGACTTCTTGGCCACTTGAGGGTTGGAGGAGGGTTCGCTTGAAGTCTCCTAGTGTCCACGATGATCCACCCGAAGCTCCTTTGTCCAAGCTATCGATTTCACTTGATCAAGAGAAGAAATGAAGATAACACTCTAAACAAGTGGGCTAGACTTGTGTAGAATGATATTGTGGTTCCAATTCTCACTTCAAAATCTTATCTTGCTAAGTGTATTGCTCACTACAAAAGTCTAGAGAGCAAAAGAGGAAGGAAGAAGAAGATGATGGCTATTCTTTTAACAAGAGTGAAAAGAATAACTCTTGTGAAGAAAAAGAAAATATATGTATATATATTTTCTTATCCTCATCTCAAACCATGGTTAGATGATAAAGATATTATTTAATTCGAGTTTAAAACACAAAGAGAAGGTTAACCCATGGTTAGTGGTAGGTGAGCATGGTTAGGTTTAAGGAAGAGTGTAGAAACTAGCCTTGAATTATCCTTTTCTTCTTTTCTTTTGTTTTAACAAAAATTAAATAATAACTCATATATTTAAACCATGGTGTGAGTCTTATATTGCCACCATTTTCTATATATAAGCAACCATGAAGGATGATGCATGTATGTATGTGTGTATGCACATCCATGTGTGCATGAATCTAAAAAGAAAGAAAGCATAAATGCATGCATACATCCATCATATACAAGAAAAGATTTCAAGTGAGAAAACTAATTGTTAAATGTTAAATCAACACTTGATTTATCAATCCGGCCATATCACATATGACCCCACCAAAAGTAAGCCGCCCGATCAATTTACGGTATCCTACATGCGCATTTTAACCGGGTCCATGCGCATATCGCATACGCGCACCACAACGTTTCGCATGGACTAGGTAACTCCTTTGTGGGACTCTAAGACTCGTCAATACGCCGGCAGTGGGTGATGATCATATCAAGCACCTCCAAGCCGCAAGAGGTCAGCTAAACATAACGGCCACCCGGGTATTGAGCCATCAGAAGAAAACAAGCGAACCTGCTACAACTCCCGTCGAGCCAACCGGCAACACTACCGTACAGTCCGGTCTCTTCATCAGATATGCTGCATATCGAGCCTAGGGATGGTCACGTCGACCCCAATAACTCAATAAGTCGTGCCGGTGAATGGTCTATAACAGATCGAGAAACTACTGACAACACTTATCAGCAAATCTCAGCAGCCCTGGCCAGGGACTTACTGATATAACCAGTCGGGCACAGCACAGCATCAACTCCCAATACCGGGAGAGACGAAACCCCTCCTATCGCTCATCGCCTTCGTGTGCCTCGGGACTGTACCCAACGGCCACCTGTTTGCACGCTTCAGTAGAGCCGTGGTAGGGTGGCAATCAAAGTACAGTGGGAGAACACACAAGACTCTTTGACGATCTCGGGGCTACAGACTAACCTGTACCAGTGTCACCTGAGAACTGCTATCCGACGATAGATATAATTCCATATAGGAGTTCTCGGTGAGTCCGTCCAGTGTACCCAGTCATCACTGAGCACCCGTATATGATTTTGATGTCAAACATCGATGGATGTGGGAACATCCATCGCCCATCACATGGGTCTAGTATCATATACGCTAGTCTACTCTGGTATATCGTTGCCCTGTCTCGATACACCTACGACTAGGGATATTTCATGATATGCTTATAAACTACAGATGTCCCATTAGTATGATCTCTATCATAATCACTGTAGTCAAGCCGATATCCTCAGGGCTTTATCAGCATGTATGAATGAATAAAAGCATGATCAAATCAACATGTCAGATAAAGAATAACCAGATAGCATACTATTGTGTCGAGCAAGAATGTACACTGAATATATATATATATATATACATGTACAGATACATCCACTATCATATAATGGCCTCTAGGGCATACATATATCCAACAATCTCCCACTTGCTCTAAGGCCAGTTATTGGCATATCTCATACCCAACATCTCAAAAAGTCGCTCATGCTGCGGCTGAGGGAGGGCCTTGGTGAGTGGATCCACGGCATTATTCTTTGTGTCTACTCTCTTAATCTCGATCTCGCGGCGATCTACAATCTCCCGGATAAATGAAAGCGCCTCAGGATGTGTCTGGACCGCTGATGGGACCTGGGCTCCTTGGCTAACGCCATAGCCCCATTATTATCACAATACAATGGTATTGGATCAATAATGGTTGGATCTACTCGTAGCTCCGAGACGAACTTCTTCATCCAGACGGCTTCCTTGGAGGCATCATTCGCAGCAATGTACTCAGCTTCCATCGTAATGTCTGCAACGGTATCCTGTTTGGAACTCTTCCAACTTATGATTGGTAGCGATTCTGCGTGTTCAAGTTTTAGTTTAAATACCGCAATCAAGACGGTTTCGCTTGTAGCTAGCCGGTTGAGTACGGGTCGTCCGCAGGGAGATGGGAGTCTTTTTCAATGTGTTTTAACGAGTTAAGTCCGAGAGTTCAGATTTGTTTGTTATTATCTAAGTGTTAAGTTGATATTTAAAGAGAGCTTGTTAGGGTTAGGATTAGGTTAGTTTGAGTTAGGAGTCTCCACATCTTTCGTTGCCCCTCTTAATATCGGTGTTACGGTAATCGGCAACAACGGGGATTAGCACGACTAGGAAGGAACTTGCGAGTATAAGCTAGGCTTTCCAACGCATAAGTTCTTCCTTTTGGTGCTTGTCCGTCCGTTCTTGGCTCTTAGCCATAACCTCCGGTTAATTCAACCACAACCGGTCTCACTACGGAATCACCGCTATCATGTAGGATAGGGTGCCGTAAGGAGCGGATTGTGGTTCAATTAACGGGAGTCGAATTAAGCTGTTGGGCAAGGAAAGAGTGAGAGAGATTTCCTTCTCTCAAACTTCCCTTATCCTACCCTAACAAGTATGAACTACTCACACATCATGATACGGAAAAATAAAACAAAACAAAAGAGGAAGATAGAAAGAAAGAGATTAGAAGAATACGACTAGCTATTTGCGACCTCACCTTGGTGAGGATCGAGCGTAAGCATCATTGTCGTATTAAGGATAAAGAAAAAGAGAGAAGAAAGAAACAACAAGAAATAATAACAACTACTTAACAAATTAAAATTACAACAATTAACAAGATAAAGAGACAAGCATGATAATAAACGGTTCTTCTTTATTCATCACTCTTCACTCATAAGCTCACTACAAGTTTCAATGGAGAAGAGGTGAGAAGAGGAAGAAGAAACACAACTAAACCTAGCAAAATGAAAATACAAGAATGGACCCCTTCCTTCTCAAAGTTCTGGGCTATTTATAGGCCAAAAAATGAAAACCTAGGGCAACCACCAGAACACACACGAAAAGACAATTCTACCCCCAAAATCTCTGCACATGCGGCGCCTAGACGGCCGCGGATCCGCGGCCTAGACCCCTCTTTGGCCGCGGTTCCGCGGCCGTATAAAGGTGTTGGGATGTCTTCTTTTTTTGGGCTTCCCTGGTTTTTCTTGTACTTTATTCTGGCATATGATTTTTCTCAGATTTTCTTCACGATTTTTCCAGAATTTCTGTTGAGGGAAAGGTGGACTTTTGTGGATGTTTTTGTCATGATTGCCTCGAGCTCCGCGTAGATCTCTTGGATCTTGTGCTGCCATTGAGCCATGTGTATGAAAACGACATTGATTTGACATTTTGTCTCTTAAACTGGTATCTGGCAACATACGGATGAAGAGCGGAGACCGTGTTTTATCTGTGGTTGGCAGGAACCCGGATTTTGTCGTGTTTTTCATGAATTTCACCGTTTTAGAACCGAGAACCTGTATCCTGCAATTGACTAGCAAACACGGCTCAAGAGTATCTACCGATATGCAATGTGATAAAAATTGGGCGGTATGAAAATGCAAAAATCTGATATGAACAAATACCCCCAAACTTATCATTTACTCGTCCCGAGCAAAGCCCATTTATTCACAAAAAAATTCCTAACCTCACTTTCGCAGGGAACGCGATTGCACTGAGCATGTGCAACAAGCCGTTAAACCTCTAGGTGTCCCTAGTAGGAGGAGTGTTGTCTCCTGAGGGTTTTCAGCGGATACTACCCACAAAATCCGGTCAAGTTGGTTTTGTAAAATAATTAAGATTCAAACCCTAAAGTTTTGTTTCAGAAAATAACAATTCTATAATCCTAAGTATAGACTATCGAACCTTTATTTTTCACACCTCGCTTCTTATTTAACTACAGATTTTATATGTCTTTACGTGCAGTGCAAATAGTGTCGTTAAGTTCCCGAAAGATCGAATAAAGTCATCATGTCGCACAATAAAGCCCAGATAACAATTTTAAAAGGATCACATAAGTTTTATAAAGAGTTAAGCATTTTTCAAGTTTTGTTTTCCAGTAAGGTTTCAACTTCAGAATTTCTATCTTCCTTAACAGGAAACTAAGTCGTTTTCTTCACTCCACCTTTTTCTTGTTTTCATTTCATACACACCTCTGTGAACGTGCAATAGTCTTTATCAGAGAATAAAACCTTCATATCTCCGTTAAAATTTTTTTTATACAAGCCTGTCTTTTATCAAGATTATTCTCACACAAAGAACCGTTAGGAATTTTAACTCGGAGAGAACACTTGCTTGACTTTGTTTTAATCTGGACTTTCTAGGCTTCTTAGCGAGCTTTGGGCCAATGCACCCAAACCAGTTGGTTTTAGGGGATTAGGTGTAGAAACACCCCAGCGAACTTAATTACTCAAGTTACCTAGGTCCAAAAACAAAAGACAGTTTGGCGTGAAAATCAGATGATTTAATACGAACGGAGACATAACCGGCAGTTCAATTATTTTTTTTTTGGATAAAAGACGTGTTTAGTGGGTTCGGTGTGTAATCATTCCAATCAAGTTTTCAGATGGGTTATTTTTCAGACTTAGTTCCAATTACGGCATCAATAATATTCCTTCATATTCGCTTTACTTCATAAACTATTCTTGACATTACTTATTTCAGAACAAACCTATTTGATCCTCAGAAAATCATTTATCTGTTTAAAAGTTTTTAAACATAAAAGACTTGTCATCTAATTCCCAAAACTCACGACACGTGTAGTGTGATGTAAAGACTTATATCAGCTATAGTTAACTTCAAAGGAGAGTTATCTTTCAGGTTTTCAAAATCTAAACATAAGATTTAGTTATTCCTATTTTTTCAAACAAAACCGTCGAAATGTTGAATCAGAGTTCTTCCACTAACTAACTTGACAGAAAAGTTTTTATATTTTTTTTGGAAAATTTTCAATTTTTTTGTGGGTTTTTAATGAGGTATGCAAATGCAAAATATACAAATGAATGCGAAGGAAGAAAGCTTACCGAGCACACCCCCAAACTTAAACTTGACAGTGCCCTCACTGTCAGGCTACACCAAGAGGGTCAAAATTGTCGGTTAGCGATACACGAATTTTTATTTGTTTTTATTTTTAAAGAAAAAGAAAAAGAATATACACAAATATATACAAAATGGTTTATACATACCCCCAAACTTATTTGGAACAGTGTCCACTGTTCTTGGCTGGATAACTGAAGTCTGGAGGTAGGCAGAGGAAGATCATTCAGGGTAAACCGGCTCCTGTAAGAACAGGAGCTCCTCTGTTGGTTCGGCGCTAAGGTACGGTTTTCATCGGTGTCCATTTACTTTGAAAAGTGAACCGTCCTTTGGATTTTCCAAATCCACAGCGCCCTGCGGATACACATTCCGCACAAAATACGGCCCTTTCCAGCGAGATCTGAGCTTTCCTGGATGGAAGTGAAGTCGGGTGTCGTAAAGCAATACCTGCTGACCAGGTACGAAGGTTTTGCGCAAAAGGTGTTTATCGTGAAACACCTTCGTTCGGTTCTTAACAACAACCGCGTTATCGTAAGCCTCATCCCTAAGCTCGTTTAGTTCGTTCAACTGCAGCTTCCGATGGCTGCCCGCATTCTCGAGAGATAGATTCAGCTCCTTTATCGCCCAAAATGCGCGATGCTCTATTTCGACAGGAAGGTGGCAGGATTTTCCGTACACAAGCCGATAGGGAGACATGCCAAGGTCGGTCTTATAAGCAGTTCGAAATGCCCAAAGGGCATCAGTGAGTTTCAGCGACCAATCCTTACGGTTCTTGGAAACCGTCTTCTCCAGTATCTGCTTGATTTGCCGATTTGAAACTTCGGCCTGCCCGCAGGTTTGGGGGTGGTAGGGCGTAGAGAGCTTATGATTAATGGAGTATTTCCGCATCAAGGCCTCGAAGGTTTTGTTGCAGAAATGGCTTCCATTGTCGCTAATGATCGCTCGGGGGTGCCCAAACCGGGAGAAAATGTTTTCTTTAAGGAACCTAACGACAACCTTGTTGTCGTTAGTCCGGCTGGGCACAGCCTCGACCCATTTAGAGACGTAATCAACAGCTAGAAGGATGTACAAGTTCCCGAAAGATCTGGGAAACGGCCCCATGAAATCTATCCCCCAAACATCGAAAATCTCCACAACCAAGATCGGTTGGAGCGGCATCTCGTTCCTCCGGGATATCCGGCCCATGTGTTGGCACCGGGAGCAAGTCTTGCAATAGTCATGAGCGTCTTTGAAGAGTTGTGGCCAGTAGAAACCACATTGCAAGATCTTCTCAGCTGTCTTTCTGGGGCCAAAGTGCCCGCCACACGCTTGATCGTGGCAAAATGACAGCACACTCTTGAATTCCTCGTCAGGGACACACCGACGAATAATCTGGTCGGGACAGTACTTGAACAAGTAGGGTTCGTCCCAGTAAATGTGCTTTACTTGGGATAAGAAGCGAAGTCTGTCCTGACTCGACCATTCAGTCGGTAGTAATCCTGTGGCCAAATAGTTCACAATATCTGCGAACCAGGGTTCGCAAGATACTGTCAAGAGTTGTTCATCCGGGAAAACGTCGTTGACTGGAATTGGAAGCGAAGGCGAAGAAGGAAGTCGTGAGAGATGGTCGGCAACCACGTTTTCACATCCTCGTTTGTCCTTAATGATAAGGTCAAACTCTTGAAGCAAGAGGATCCAACGGATTAACCGAGATTTTGCATCTTTCTTCGCAAAAAGATGGCGCAGAGCAGAATGGTCAGTGTAGACAATGACTGGAGAACCGATGAGGTAGGGCCTGAACTTTTCTAAAGCAAATACAACAGCTAAGAATTCCTTCTCAGTTGTTGTATAGTTAAGTTGGGCGTCGTTCAGGGTTTGGCTCGCGTAATAGATTACGTGCGGCATTTTGTTGATGTGTTGTCCAAGGATAGCACCAATGGCAAAGTCGGCATCGCACATAATCTCGAATGAGTGCGTCCAGTCAGGTGAAGAAAGAACGAGAGCATAAGTGAGTGAGCGTTTTAATGACTCGAATGCAGTCATACAACTCGAGTTGAAGTCAAATGGTGTATCCTTGGCCAGCAAAAGAGTCAAGGGCCTAGCAATCTTGCTAAAGTCCTTGATAAACCGTCTATAAAAACCGGCATGGCCAAGGAAGGCTCGGATATCTCTGACGCATCGGGGAGGAGGCAGATTGGAAATGACCTCAATCTTAGCTTTGTCAACCTCTATGCCATTTTGCGAGATGATATGTCCTAAGACAATCCCTTCGCGCACCATGAAGTGGCATTTCTCCCAGTTCAAAGTGAGATTCTTGTCCTTACATCGGGTAAGGACAGCGTCAAGATGCAGCAAACACTCGTTGAAGGAATCGCCGAAGATGGAGAAGTCATCCATGAAAATCTCCAGAAATTTTTCCAGTCAGAGAAGATACCCATCATACACCGCTGGAAGGTAGCGGGCGCATTGCATAACCCAAAGGGCATGCGACGATATGCAAACGTGCCGAAAGGACAAGTGAATGTGGTCTTGTCCTGGTCTTTTTCGGCGATGGGAATTTGATTATAGCCGGAGTAGCCATCAAGAAAGCAGTAGTACTCGTGTCCGGCCAATCATTCAAGCATCTGGTCAATGAAAGGCATCGGAAAGTGGTCTTTCCGCGTTGCGGCGTTGAGTTTTCTGTAATCAATGCAAACTCGCCACCCAGTTTGGGTGCGAGTAGGGATTAACTCGTTCGCCTCGTTAGTGATGACCGTGATGCCCGACTTCTTGGGGACAACATGAATGGGGCTAACCCACTGGCTATCAGAGATAGGGTAAATGATACCACTATCTAGACATTTTACGATCTCCTTCTTCACAGCTTCTTTCATGACTGGATTGAGACGTCTTTGTGGATCCCGGGCTGGTTTGGCATCATCCATCAGATGAATGTGATGCTCAACGATCAGGGGACTAATCCCCTTGATGTCCGCCATGGACCAGCCAAAAGCTTGCCTGTTGCTGTACAAGACCGCGAGAAGGGCTTTCTCTTGCTCGGGAGCTAGAGAAGCCTAGATGATGACAGGGAGGGTCTCGTTCTCACCTAAGTAGGCGTACTTAAGGTGCGACGGCAAAGGCTTGAGTTCGAGTGTTGGAGGTGAAACGATGGAAGGCAAGATTGGTGCAAAGGTCTCGAACTCAAAGGACTCCAGCAAAGGTTCAAAACGAGTGTAAGCAACCGAGTTGGATGGTTCAGGTAACTCATCCGGAAAGTCGAAGGATTCAAACTCGGGTTGTACGCAGCTAAGATCGTTTGAAAACGTGAAACACTCGTAGTCGTTGTCGGGCGCAGAAACAGCAGCAGGTTCGAAGAGAAACACACTAGTGGCGTCAAGATTATCGTGATCAAACAGAAACTCCTCGAATTCACACTCTTCTGGGGTGATCTCCTGGATCGAGCAGACGTCCAGTATATGAGCATTAGGTTCGGCGGGCTGATTCCCCAACCTAAAAATGTTGAGTTCAATTGTCATATTTCCAAAAGAGAGGTTCATCGAACCATTGCGACAATTGATCACAGCATTTGAGGTTGCCAGAAATGGGCGACCGAGTATCACCGGAATTTGATTCCGGGGGTTAGCTACAGGCTGTGTATCTAATACAATGAAGTCAACGGGGAATATGAAGTTCCCGACCTTGATTAACACATCCTCTAGCTCACCCCTAGGATGGGTGATCGATCGGCCGGCCATTTGGAGAGTGCAGTGTGTGGGTTTCAGCTCTCCGATGCCTAATTGCTCGTATACTGAATACGGAAGCAGGTTAACACTGGCACCAAGATCTAATAGTGCGCGGTTGATGTTCTTATCCCCAATGGTAATTGAAATCGTAGGACAGCCAGGGTCCTTCCGTTTTTGTGGTAAAAATTGGGTAAGAGCATCACTCACAGCACTAGCCAAGAAAACTTTCTTTGGTACCTGAGATTTCCTCTTTTTCGTGCACAAGTCCTTTAAGATTTTCGCGTAGGACGGGACTTGTTGGACAGCATCTAAAAGAGGAATGTTAATGTTAACCTGCTTAAATAACTCCAGAATCTTCTCCATTTGAGGATTTTGTTTATTAGACCTCAACCGGTTTGGAAATGGAACATTTTGAAAATTGTTTGAGTCTAATGCTGGAGGAGGAGATTGTGGAGTCGGAACGGATCCCAGAATAGGTGTCTTCATGGAGTGAGAAGTGGGTCCGTTCAGAGCAGAAGAAGAGGGAGGGGAGCCTTGTGAAGAACGGAGAATAGGCTCAGAAGACGAAGAAGAAGAAGAAGAAGAAGAAGAAGAAGCGGCCGGGGTGTCATCGTTGATCCGTTTGCCAATGTTGTTTTGCAGCATCCTTCCCGATCTCAGTGTGGTCACGGCACTCACATTATGGTTCTGTTGTTCAAGAGCAACATGTGCATTATGTGGGTGACCGGGATTTGGGAATGGCTGGGACGGAAGTTTCCCCTTTTCTCGCTCGCTTAAGGCCGCGTTCAGCTGTGCAATCTGGGCCTCGATTGTCTTGATGCTTTGCCAATGTGCGGCAGTGTGTTGCACTAAGGATTGAATGGAAGACTGGATGTTGGCGGTGGACCGAGTCGATTGTTTAACGAACGCCTCCAGACTTCGCTCGAGCGAGGAAACCTTATCGTTGTTTGACGGAACAAAGTTGTTTGGTGGAAAAGAATTGTTGGGTGCAAAGTTGTTCGTCTGATTCTGAAAAGGTTGGGGTTGAAAAGGCTGCTGATATTGATGTTGAGTTTGTTGTTGCGCTTGTTGTTGCGGTGGAGGGGCCCTTTGGAAATTGTTGCCTTGGAATTGATTCTGATTCTGATTCCAGGCGAAATTGGGATGGTTCCTCCAACCGGGATTGTAGGTGGAAGAGTATGGATCATTCCTCGGTCTTTGCTGAAATGCAGCATTGACCTGATCCTGTCCTTGCGAGGGTGGATTGTAAGGACACTCTTCGGTCAAGTGGGAAGGATCGGAACAACAAGCGCAGATGGTACGAAGGGGGAGAACAGGGGCAGGAGCAGAGAATTTGCTTTCTATTGCTTCAAGCTTTCTTGTTATTGCAGCCATTTCAGCTTTCATCGCAATAGAGACATCAAGTTGGTGGATTCCTACCCTAGACTGACCGGTAGAAGTGGAGGTAGAAGAAGAAGAAGTCGGTCTGGTGCTCTCCCATTGTAGCGTTTGCTCCGCAAGGTCGTCAAAGAACTGCCACGCTTCCTCGTCAGATTTGGATAGGAAGTGGCCCTGACAGATGGTTTCCAACAACTGCTTCGTTGCTGGGTTCAGGCCCTCGTATAAGGTTTGGCAGAGTTGCCATTTCTCTATACCGTGGTGGGGACACTGAACAAGAAGGTCTTTGTATCAGTCAAAGCACTTCTAGAAGGGTTCAGAAGGAAGCTGGGAGAATTGGTTGATTTCATTTCGAATCCTTGTGGTTTTATGATTCGGATAGAATTTTTTCAGAAACGCTTTAACAAACTCATCCCAGCTGGTTATGGAATGGGACGCGGTGCTATACAGCCATTTTTCAGCAAGATCGCATAAAGTGAACGGAATGACCCGTAGACGTATAGCATCGTCCGACAGCTGGGTGGTTTTCATCATGGCACAGACGTTTTGAAATTTGTTGATGAAGATATAGGCATCTTCAGATTCAAGCCCATGAAAACGTGGAAGCATGTTGATGAAGTGGGGCTTAATTTCAAAGTTGTCCCCATTGGCCGGAGGAAGAGAAAGGCAGGTGGGAAGTGCAGAACGGGTGGGATAGAAACGATCCTGGAGCGCGATTCGCTGCGGCGCTACAACAGGCGGTGGTGGTGGGATATTGGTCTCCGTAGGAGGTGGAGCCAATCCAGGGGTGGTCAAAGAGATGTTCGGATTAAATCCCGACATCGCGGAAGAAGAGGTTGGTGAAGGTGAAGGCGAAGATGTATGAACAGAATTCCGGTCAACGTCGGAGTTGGCCGGCAAAGGGAGGGGTGAAAGAGGAGTGGACGGAGTATCGACTTCGGAGTCGATCGCGTAGTCGGTCGCGATTAACGTAACGCGGACTAGACGGGCGCTAGTGTCCCGAGTCCAAGCGGACATACACTAAACGAGTTTAGTATAGTCAAGGCGGAGAAGGTGAGGGTAAGAAAACGTCAATGGAGAAAGGCGATGGGTGGTGGGTGAAAAATGGATTTTGGCGACAAAGGGCAAGTTTTTATAAAAGTTTTTGATTTTTTTTCCTTTTTTTTTTTAATTTTTAGAAAGAGATTTACAGAAATATGTACCGATATACAGCTTAAGCAATCACAAACAAGATATGTACAATCACACCTAGATCTAGGGTAACCTAGGTCAACTAGACCTGCTCCTGAACTTGATTATCGAAGTTAAACAGTGCCGAGAAACGGGCTTAAAAATACACTGATCACGAGGCCAGGTAAGTGCAGAGATAAGGGGAGGTTGTCCAACGCTTTCGCGAAGTTCCTTAATTAAATAACCCTTTCTCTTTCGGCGGTTGCGCCTTTAACACTTTCCTAGACACCCCGTAAACAATATACCATTAAGCGAGGTTCTAAACACGGTTTATCTTCTCCTAATGAGCGCGAAGTCCTTAGGGCTGAAGTCTAGTATTTTTTAATTTACAATGGACAATGCATATGCTTTTGTGATTTTTGGGGTCCTGGGAAGGGTGATGAAATCCCCACCCAATCTGGATCGGTTTCAAGCCCCTTAAGTCCGTATTAAGGAAATGCAAAGCAGTAACAAATCAACTGCAAACAATTTTTATTTGCGGCGCAAAGAATCCTGCACAAGAACAGTTTATTGGAAGGGGGAGAAGAGTTTGCGCAAAGAAATCTATAGAAAACACAATTTATTGGAGTTCAGAGGAGTGGGAGAGAGGAGAGGAACACTTACAGAGAATATGGGACCCTGAAGCCACTAAATGGCCGCGGTTCCGCGGCCAAACATGTGCTTAGGCCGCGGTTCCGCGGCAAGATGGTTGGCTTGGGCCTTGAAATTTTGTGGAGATGCTGGTCTGTGTCTCCTCTGGTTGTCTGGATGTCCTGAAATTGGATTTGCTCACTGCAACTGCTCCAGATTTTTCAGTAGACCGGATGCTTCGTTTTGTCCGTCGCGGTGTAGCCGCGAAATGTGGGTCTATCTTCCCACGTCTTTGGCACTGTACTTGAACTCCGTATTATCCGACGTCTTTGGCGCCGATCTTGAACTTTGTATTTTCCTGCACACTTGCACAAAACCTAATCAAAAACAACAAGATGGTTTTTTTTTACAATGTATATTTTTTTTTGTTTTTTCGGTTATATTCACAAGTTAACCCGAAATTACACAAGGAAATAAACTACCGTCTCCCCGGCAACGGCGCCATTTGATTGGTAGCGATTCTGCGTGTTCAAGTTTTAGTTTAAATACCGCAATCAAGACGGTTTCGCTTGTAGCTAGCCGGTTGAGTACGGGTCATCCGCAGGGAGATGGGAGTCTTTTTCAATGTGTTTTAACGAGTTAAGTCCGAGAGTTCAGATTTGTTTGTTATTATCTAAGTGTTAAGTTGATATTTAAAGAGAGCTTGTTAGGGTTAGGATTAGGTTAGTTTGAGTTAGGAGCCTCCACATCTTTCGTTGCCCCTCTTAATATCGGTGTTACGGTAATCGGCAACAACGGGGATTAGCACGACTAGGAAGGAACTTGCGAGTATAAGCTAGGCTTTCCAACGCATAAGTTCTTCCTTTTAGTGCTTGTCCGTCCGTTCTTGGCTCTTAGCCATAACCTCCGGTTAATTCAACCACAACCGGTCTCACTACGGAATCACCGCTATCATGTAGGATAGGGTGCCGTAAGGTGCGGATTGTGGTTCAATTAACGGGAGTCGAATTAAGCTGTTGGGCAAGGAAAGAGTGAGAGAGATTTCCTTCTCTCAAACTTCCCTTATCCTACCCTAACAAGTATGAACTACTCACACATCATGATACGGAAAAATAAAACAAAACAAAAGAGGAAGATAGAAAGAAAGAGATTAGAAGAATACGACTAGCTATTTGCCACCTTACCTTGGCGAGGATCGAGCGTAAGCATCATTGTCGTATTAAGGATAAAGAAAAAGAGAGAAGAAAGAAACAACAAGAAATAACAACAACTACTTAAAAAATTAAAATTACAACAATTAACAAGATAAAGAGACAAGCATGATAATAAACGGTTCTTCTTTATTCATCACTCTTCACTCATAAGCTCACTATAAGTTTCAATGGAGAAGAGGTGAGAAGAGGAAGAAGAAACACAACTAAACCTAGCAAAATGAAAATACAAGAATGGACCCCTTCCTTCTCAAAGTTCAGGGCTATTTATAGGCCAAAAAATGAAAACCTAGGGCAACCACCAGAACACCCACGAAAAGACAATTCTACCCCCAAAATCTCTGCACATGCGGCGCCTAGACGGCCGCGGATCCGCGGCCTAGACCCCCCTTTGGCCACGGTTCCGCGGCCGTATAAAGAAGTTGGGATGTCTTCTTTTTTTGGGCTTCCCTGGTTTTTCTTGTACTTTATTCTGGCATATGATTTTTCTCAGATTTTCTTCACGATTTTTCCAGAATTTCTGTTGAGGGAAAGGTGGACTTTTGTGGATGTTTTTGTCATGATTGCCTCGAGCTCCGCGTAGATCACTTGGATCTTGTGCTGCCATTGAGCCATGTGTATGAAAACGACATTGATTTGACATTTTGTCTCTTAAACTGGTATCTGGCAACATACGGATGAAGAGCGGAGACCGTGTTTTATCTGTGGTTGGCAGGAACCCGGATTTTGTCGTGTTTTTCATGAATTTCACCGTTTTAGAACCGAGAACCTGTATTCTGCAATTGACTAGCAAACACGGCTCAAGAGTATCTACCGATATGCAATGTGATAAAAATTGGGCGGTATGAAAATGCAAAAATCTGATATGAACAACTTACCGCCCCTCCATTGAGGGTAAATACAAACCCTGAGATAGATTTGCTGTCGTCCTTATCGCTCTGGAAGCTCGAATCGGTAAAGGCCCCCATTTGGAGATCTGCATTACCATACACCAAGAACAATTCTTTATTCCTTCGTAAGTACTTAAGAATGTTCTTCACAGCTGTCCAGTGATTCTCCCCTAGGTTGGATTGATACCTGCTTACAACACAAAGTGCATAAGCTACATCTGGGCGTGTATATAACATCGCATACATTATAGATCCTACTGCCGAAGCATAGGGTATAATGCTCATGCGAGCTCTCTCTTCATCGGTCTTTGGACAAGAATCCTTGGAGAGAGTGACTCCATGGCAAGCGGGTAAGGCACCCCGCTTGGAGTCTTCCATACTAAACCTTTTTAGGATGGTGTTGATATACCTGGTTTGGAACAATC
This sequence comes from Agapanthus africanus, assembly GCA_030015575.1. Classification (NCBI taxonomy): domain Eukaryota; kingdom Viridiplantae; phylum Streptophyta; class Magnoliopsida; order Asparagales; family Amaryllidaceae; genus Agapanthus; species Agapanthus africanus. Next base: position 514,791,908 of record CM057337.1, read on the forward strand.
CCAATAACCTTTTGGATCTATCCCTATAGATCCTTATGTAGGGTTCCTAGGCACACTCATGAGGTCTCACAAGGCATCAACCATGCCAATTTCAAAAATTACGGTGCCGAGAAACCCTAGACTACGGATCGTTAACTAGAAATATAGGTGAAGCAAGCATGTAATCGAATTAAATGCTAAGGGAAAGTGACTACAACCTTTGTAGATCCGGTCCACCACTTTCTAAGCTCCGCGATGATCTCCCTCCACTGTCCAAATTGAACCCTTGACTCTAGCATTGGCATCATCGAAGAATGGGCGGGCTTGATCGTCGGTTCGATGCCGAAGATGATCTAAGTCGAGGCATCACAAGAACAAGTTCCAACTTCACCAAGCCTAGAAAACTTGTGAAGGAAACACCCTATAAAACTTGGCAAGAGGTAGAGGATGAAGAAATAGGAAGTGGGTAGACTTTAGATTTGGATTTCTCACTCATTTTGGCTAGTTGCCATTGATGGTGCAAGCTTTCTTCAAGTTGAAGAAGAAGATGATAAAGAATTATGATAAGTGTTATTTTAAAAATAAAAACAATATGATACTTATCATGTCAACAACCATGGTTTAGTGTAGAGAATCAACTAAGGTTAGTAGAATGGTTAGGTTTAGGAGATGAAGACAAAATGGTCATTAGGTCAAAGATGCTTGAAGCATCCAAAAGAAACCATTTTGTTTTCTTTACCTTTTAAAAATAAATAGATAAATGAATAAGTAAATAAAAGAAACCCTAACCATTCATATAACCATGGTCAATTCTTTACACAAACCCAAGCTTGCATGTATCATTAAACATGATACAATCTTGTGCACAAAAGTATATCTCATATACAACTTATGCAAATCAAGTGAGTAAATCCATTTAAAGTGAACCAATACTAGTTAATGCAAAGTAATATATCAAATATATAATTATACATTAAATCATTAAATCAACACTTGATTCAATGATCCGGTCATATCGCATATAACCGGCTAGTATCCAATGTATCGGCTTATCGAATCAATCCTTGATTCGATAACTAGGTTATATCGCATACAACCATTCGACACATTCATCGTGAGAATGAAATACGGTAACACATACACGCATTACTCTCGGTCCCGCACATATCTCATATGCGCTCCTATTTCGTTTCGCTTGAGCCAGGAAACCTCTGTGTAGGACTCTAAAGACTCGTCAATACGCCGGCAGCAGATGATGATCATATCAAACACCCACAAGCCGCAAGCGGTCTGCTAAACGTAACGGCCACCCGGGTATTGAGCGATCAGAAGATCGACGAGCAGGCCCGCTCACACTCCTATGAATCCAACCAGTAACACTTACCGTACAGTCCGGTCTGTTCGTCTGATATGTCGCATATCTCGCCTAGGGGTGGTAAACGTCAGACCCCAATAGCTCGATAAGTCATGCCGACGTGAAGTCCATGACATGTGTGAAACTACTGATAACTCTTACCAGTATATCACTGCAACCCTGGCCAGGGATTTCCTGTTATGGCCAGTCGAGCATAGCGCAACATCAACCCCCAATACCGAGAGAGACGAATCCCCTCCTATCGCTCATTGCCTCCATATGAATCGGGACTGTACCCAATAACCACCTGTTTGCACAACTCAGTAGAGCCGTGGTAGGGTGGAAATCAAAGCACAGTGGGAGACACACAAGACTCTATGACGATCTCGGGTCAACAGACTAAGCTGTACCAGTGTCACCAGAGAACTGCCATCTGACGTGAGGTATAATACCATCTGGGATTTCTCGGCGAGCCCGTTCAGTGTACCCAGTCTCCACTGAGCACCCGCATACCATCTTCGATGTCAAACACCAATGGATATGGGATCATCCATCGCCTATCGCATGGGTCGAGAAGATATGCGCTAGTCTAATCTGGAATATCGATGCCCCGTCTCGATATTCCCTCGACTAGGAACATTTCAAGGATGTACTCATGGACTACCCAGGCCCCACTAGTATGATCTACATCATAGTCCTGGAAGTCGAGTACACATCCTAAGGGCTTTATCGACATGTAACAGAGAGACAGAAAGTATACACGTTAAGATAAAGAGCAACCAGATAGCGTACTATCATGTCGAGCAAGAAAGTCCTACCTATATATGTCCCAGCATCCACTACAATATACATCCAATGTACAGTAATGGCCTCTAGGGCATACATATAACTAACACCTTATGCCCAGGATGTATGTGGCATCACCCAGGTCCTTCATGGAGAACCTTAGTGATAAGAAAGATTTGACCGACTGTAGCATAGGAATATCATTTCCTATCAGAAGAATGTCATCCACGTACAATACAAGGAATGTGACAGCTCTTCCTACAGCCTTCTTATAAACACAAGGTTCATCTGGATTTTTGATGAAATCAAACTCTTTGATAACATCATCGAAACAGATGTTCCAACTCCGAGATGCCTGCTTTAACCCATATATGGATTTAAGCAATCTACATGCTTTCCCACTACTCCCACTGTCAATGAAGCCCTCTGGCTGATTCATATAAACGCATTCTTCTAAATCTCCATTTAGAAATGCTGTTTTAACGTCCATCTGCCAGATTTCATAGTCATGGTGAGCAGCAATAGCAAGTAGGATCCGAATGGATTTAAGAATGGCTACGGGAGAAAAAATCTCGTCATAGTCCAAACCTGGTCTTTGACGAAAACCCTTCGCCACAAGTCTTACCTTATAGGTCTCCACCTGCCCATCTACACCAATCTTTCTTTTAAAGATCCATTTGCACCCCACAGGTTTTACCCCGGGGGGTACAACATCCAAAGTCCATACTTTGTTGGTGTACATAGACTCCATTTCGGATCTCATGGCATCCAGCCACTTCACAGAGTCTCCACTCGTGATAGCTTGCTGAAAACTGGTAGGATCGTCATCATCCATGAAGCAGTCTTCTCCGTCACCATCAATGAGGAAACCGTAGTACCTCTCCGGTGGGCGAGAAGTTCTACCAGACCTACGGAGTGGCCGAGGTTCCTCAGTTTCTATTGCAACAGCCGGTTCAACCAAATCGTCATTTATAGTTTGTGTCTCTAGAACCTCTTCTAGATCCACCACCTTGCCATCATCTTTATCTGTGAAAAACTCTTTTTCCAAGAATGTGGCATACTGAGAAACAAACACCTTTTGTTCCTCTTTGTGGTAGAATAGATATCCATAAGAATTCTTTGGATACCCCACAAAATTACACATGACTGACCGTGTCTCGAGTTTTTCCGGATTCTGCTTTTTAACATAGGCCGGGCAACCCCAAATCTTAATTCTCTTAAGAGATGGTCTCTTCCCATGCCATATATCATATGGCGTGGTAGACACGGCTTTGGTTAGAACCCTGTTCAGTAAAAACGCTGCAGTCTCCAATGCATGCCCCCAAAATGAGACGGTTAACTCAGCATCACTCATCATGGATCGGACCATATCAAATAGGGTCTTATTCCGTCGTTCAGACACACCGTTGTGCTGTGGTGTGTAAGGAGGAGTGAGATGAGAGAGAATCCGATTCTCTTTTAGGAAGTTTGCAAATTCTGTACTAAGGTATTCCCCACCTCGATCTGATCGAAGCATCTTGATACTCAAGCCGGTTTGTTTTTCTACTTCTTGTTTATATTCAATGAATTTCTCGAAAGCTTCGGACTTGTGCTTTAAAAAAATACATGACCGAATCTTGAGAAATCGTCAGTGAAAGTAATGAAGTATGAAAAACCGCCTCTAGCCTGTGTAGACATTGGCCCACATACATCACTATGTATGAGGCCTAGGAGCTCAGTAGCTCTTTCTCCCTGTCCGGTAAATGGAGTTTTGGTTATTTTACCCTTGATACAAGACTGGCAAGTCGCATAAGATTTATATTCAAAAGGGTTTAAATATCCATCTTTGTGTAACTTGTTTAGTCTTGTTTCGTTAATATGACCAAGTTTACAGTGCCAAAGAAAAGCTTCATTTAATTCTGAAAGTTTTCTTTTATTAGTGCGTTGTATACTGAAAACTGTGTGTTGATTTAGGACGTATATCCCGTTATTAAGTGTACCATACCCAACCAACATTTGATTCAGGTGAATGTTCATAACATTGTTCTGCAATATAAAGTTATATCCTTCAATGTCTAACAAAGAAACTGATATTATATTACATAGCATACTTGGTATAAAATAACGTGGGTTCAAAACCAAGATACATCCAGATGGCAACCCCAAGTGATACTCCCCCACTGCGACTGTATGTACATTGGAACCATTTCCAACGCGGAGAGTATGGTCACCTGTCTTCAAAACTTTGCTATTTCTCAGTCCCTGCATAGAATTGCAAATGTGAGAACCTGAACCGGTATCTAATACCCAGGAAGCAGAGTTTATTGAAAAACAGTTTTCTGTCACAAACACACCTGAAGCGGAAGCATCCCCATGCTTCTTCTTGAGGTTCAAGTACTCCGTACAGTTGCGCTTCCAATGTCCTGTCTTGTGGCAATGAAAATATTCACCTTTCCCCGAGTCTCCAGCTTTGGACTTTTCCTTTCCCTTCACCTTTTTAACTCCACCCTTTGGATTGGTGGGCTTCTTCTTTTTCTTTCCCTTGGCCTTAGCTTTCGGGCGAGAAGAGGAAGACTGTCCAACAGTCATAACGAGAGTTTTTACTGACTTCATAGTGCTCTCTGCACTCCTTAACATATTAAGGAGTTCAGGTAGCTCCTTCTCCATGCCATGCATGTTGAAGTTAATTATGAATTGAGCAAAGGTGGAGGGGAGCGACTACAGAATAATATCTGTATATTGTTCATTGTCCATAGTCCACCCAAGGTCCTCAAGCTCTTCTATAAGAGCTATCATCTTCAGAACATGGTCACCTACTGATGTGCCAGGGGCCATTCGCATCTGAAACAATTTCTTTGATGCTTCGTATCGCAATACGCGGGATTGCACTCCATACAACTCCTTTGTATGGAGCAATATGGTTTGAATGTCCATATTCTCGTGCTGCTTTTGATGTGTATTGTCCATCGATACAAGCGCGAGGCATTTGGCCCTGGCACAATCAGCGTCCCATGTCTTGCGGACTTCTTTGTCCGCAACTGAGGATTTTGGACCTGGGACGGGCGGGGCTGAAGCTGTGAGGACATATGGTACTTTATCATAAGTCAAGGCTATTTTCAGATTCCTCAGCCAGTCTTTATAATTGGTCCCATTCAGTTTGTTTTTATCTAGTAGAAGCTTGAGTCCAGTCATTGGTATCTGCCCTTAAGAGAGAGAAAAGAATATACACAGCGAAAGCTCTTGCATAGATCAGATTGGTTATTATCTTGTCTAATCGATGTCTCCCCCTGCTTTAATCAAGTTTTTCTTTCAAACCTTAAAAAGAAAACTAGCCAGGATTAATTACAGTCTACAACTTCGCTAACTGTTCAGCCAGGCCAGTCTCGGTACTTGAGGGAGGTTCCCCGTGCTTTCGCACGGACCTAATTAAAGTAATCCTCGTTTTCCCAGAGGCGTAGCCCCGTTAACACCTTTATAGACACCTAATGAGTTAGCTAATTGTAAACTGCAAAACTCTCCGAGGTGCAACTATTGCCCACAGTGGGATCGGGATCCAACCATTATATGGAAGGTATGCAATCTCATTGCAAATCTCAACACTTGAAATTCCCGATATGATTTTTACCCCTAGTACTTATGACATTAACTATGGTCAACAAATCATAAGTACCATTCAAGTTCTACCCGTCATTTCTTGATCAATTAGACCTACCCATATGACCCTTAACTATGGTCAACAAAGTCACATGAACGTCCTAATTAATCTGCATCATATGCAGTGTAGGAAGACATCACTTAGCTACCGTACACTACGCCTTAACTAAAGTCAACAAACGTAGCACGAATACTAAGTACTCTACTTCCTAAAATGACGGAGGGTTGCGGATGATTTTTAAGAAAATCTTTAACGCTTTGAACTTGATATCGTCATAGAATCAAATGGTTTTCAAAAGGAGTGGCTTGTGCTCCGCAGTTTTGAAATATAGCTTTTTCATAAAGAGCCGAGTGGTTTTCAAATCTGATTCTACAACAGCTTTTTAGGTTTATTTTCTTTACATTAATCATATTAATGTAATCCCATCATTTAAGTCCTTAAGCCAATCACAGAAAAGAAACGAAAATAACACGTACGCTTATGCCATCCGCATTCGCCATAATGTTCCGTTATGCACCGTTAGGTTACTTAACTAATGGCATACCGGGACGGGACTAGCGCGGGTGTAAAACATAAGCAACGTCTACTATATATCATATATATAATATATCATTCGTCTCAGATATCACAGAACACAGGCAGCAGAAACATATATATAATGTGGGATATACTAGGACGTCCGTATTTAATATTTAGCCAACAATAGAAAATACGGATTCCACAGTCGCGATTAATAGCCAAGCCCACACCCCTAGACCCCTACAAGAGCGGCAAGCGACCCTACCAATCCAGGAGTTTAGGAGACCCGGTCTCGACTCCTCGAGATGGCCTCCCACTGAACCCAGAACCCGGTCACTTGTGCTCCCCTCCTTGGGTCTATCCTAATGCGGAAAAGTAAATAATATACAGCACTGGTGGCAACAACCTCAACCCGGAAGTGCCCCAAATAAAAGAATATTACATTACATTTGAATTTACATGAATGAAAATATAAAACTCTCATCTCACATAAAAACCCCCGGCTATTCAATCGCGACAATCCTGCACATCATATCTCAGGAACACATAATATCATATATCATCAACGTAAGTAAGTATGCGTACCCCAATTGTCGTTGATGTATAGCAACGAAACCGGGATATCGAACAAACTACACATACGGTCACAGAAAAGAAAGTGTAAAACTACAATATTTGGAATCCACATTCTTTTTAGACATCATAAATGCGAAATATCACATACTTCGTATTTCATGCCTAAACTATATGAATTCCACATATTGTATCACATTCCAGATAAATAGACAGTATTAAAGTTTTCGACCGAATGATCAAATACCCAAAATTCCCTAAAGCTCAACACTTGAGCGGAGTTCAAAAAATCCGGAATGTGACACAGTAGTAGCGGTCCAGCCGTAGAAGGGTCAAGCCAACGCCTCACATGTGGCACGCCGTACTGCCCCAAACCCTAAGGTTCAAAGGGCAGTTCAAGACGGTCACATAATCGAGTTAAGGTTTGTTGTCTTCTAGAGGGTCCACCACAAAATTTGCACGTATCTCTAAAATATTTAAACCCCATGAAAAGTGAGCAAATGATACTCGTTCGAACACTTCAATACTTTCTAATTTACCCGGAAAAGCAACGAAATGAAAATTCCGATCGAATCGTCGAGTCCAAAACCATCTCCAGAATATACAGTACTGGATTCAGATTAAACATACCTAAAACAATATACAAGCAGTTGTAGGAATTACTGTGCAAATAGGAAGCCATGAAGCCTCTGTACGGCCGCGGAGCCGCGTCCTAAGCAAGGATTGGCCGCGGTTCCGCGGCGGTTTGTACGGATCATGGCTTCGAATTTCACAGTGTTTCTTAGTTTTTCTTGCAGTATTTTTTAAGTATTTTTAATTCTGAAAAATGACGGATTTTGAAAAATGTCCTGAGAGGGTCCCGAAAAGTCGTATTTTGGTTCGATTGGAGTTTTTACTTCGTAAAAACTTTGCCTAATATTCTAGGTCGGCTCTGATACCAATTTTAGGTTTACTTAGCACCCTATGAGAGGTTTGGAAGCATCACATGTCACAAAGATCAAATTTTTATGGTGCTAAGCAAGCATACAAAAGATCTATCCTAGAAAATTAGGGTTTCATAACTTTACAAGTGACAAAGGCTTGGGTTTTGAGAGTACAACCTTTGTAGCTCCCTACGCTGGACTTCTTGGCCAATTGAGGGTTGGAGGAGGGTTCGCTTGAAGTCTCCAAGTGTCCACGATGGTCCACCCGAAGCTCCTTTGTCCAAGCTATCGACTTCACTTGATCAAGAGAAGAAATGAAGATAACACTCTAAACAAGTGGGCTAGACTTGTGTAGATTGATGTTGTGGTTCCAATTCTCACTTTAAAATCTTATCTTGCTAAGTGTATTGCTCACTACAAAAGTCTAGAGAGCAAAAGAGGAAGGAAGAAGAAGATGATGGCAATTCCTTTAACAAGTGTGAAAAGAATAACTCTTGTGAAGAAAAAGAAAATATATGTATATATATTTTCTTATCCTCATCTCAAACCATGGTTAGATGATAAAGATATTATTTAATTTGAGTTTAAAACACAAAGAGAAGGTTAACCTATGGTTAGTGGTAGGTGAGCATGGTTAGGTTTAAGGAAGAGTGTAGAAACTAGCCATGAATTATCCTTTTCTTCTTTTCTTTTGTTTTAACAAAAATTAAATAATAACTCATATATTTAAACCATGGTGTGAGTCTTATATTTCCACCATTTTCTATGTATAAGCAACCATGAAGGATGATGCATGTATGTATGTGTGTATGCACATCCATGTGTGCATGAATCTAAAAAGAAAGAAAGCATAAATGCATGCATACATCCATCATATACAAGAAAAGATTTCAAGTGAGAAAACTAATGGTTAAATGATAAATCAACACTTGATTTATCAATCCCGCCATATCACATACGACCCCACCAAAAGCAAGCCGCCCGATCAATATACGGTATCCTATACGCGCATTTTAACCGGGTCCATGCGCATATCGCATACGCGCACCACAACGTTTCGCCTGGACTAGGTAACTCCTTTATGGGACTCTAAGACTCGTCAATACGCCGGCAGTGGATGATGATCATATCAAGCACCCCCAAGCCGCAAGCGGTCAGCTAAACGTAACGGCTACCCGGGTACTGAGCGATCAGAAGAAAACAAGGGAACCTGCTACAACTCCCGTCGAGCCAACCGGCAACACTACCGTACAGTCCGGTCTCTTCGTCAGATATGCTGCATATCGAGCCTAGGGATGGTCACGTCGACCCCAATAACTCAATAAGTCGTGCCGGTGAATGGTCTATAACAGATCGAGAAACTACTGATAACACTTATCAGCAAATCTCAGCAGCCCTGGCCAAGGACTTACCGATATAACCAGTCGGACACAGCATAGCATCAACTCCCAATACCGGGAGAGACGAAACCCCTCCTATCGCTCATCTCCTTCGTGTGCCTAGGGACTGTACCCAACGGCCACCTGTTTGCACGACTCAGTAGAGCCGTGGTAGGGTGGCAATCAAAGTACAGTGGGAGAACACACAAGTCTCTTTGACGATCTCGGGTCTACAGACTAACCTGTACCAGTGTCACCTGAGAACTGCTATCCGACGATAGATATAATTCCATATAGGAGTTCTCGGTGAGTCCGTCCAGCGTACCCAGTCATCACTGAGCACCCGTATATGTTTTTGATGTCGAACATCGATGGATGTGGGAACATCCATCGTCCATCACATGGGTCTAGTATCATATACGCTAGTCTACTCTGGTATATCGATGTCCCGTCTCGATACACCTACGACTAAATACATTTCAGGATATGCTTATAAACTACAGATGTCCCACTAGTATGATCTCTATCATAATCACTGTAGTCAAGCCGATATCCTCAGGGCTTTATCAGCATGTATGAATGAATAAAAGCATGATCAAATCAACATGTCAGATAAAGAATAACTAGATAGCATACTATCATGTCGAGAAAGAATGTACACTGAATATATATATATATATACATGTACAGATACATCCACTATCATATAATGGCCTCTAGGGCATACATATATCTAACAATACTATACTTGTTACCCTAATAATTCTAGTTAATATCCATGGATTGTTTGCTTTGCACCTCTCTAAATTTTAAAGTGGCATGAGTGATGCTACCAAACCCTAGACTAGGTGCAGGGGAAATCCAACACTATCCACACTTGCTCACAAGATCCTAGCTTTCCAAGCTCCAAGTGATCTTAGAACCAAAAACAAGACTTTTGAAGTGTTTTAATGGGATATTTGTGAAGTTTAGCAAGGTTTTAGTGAAGGGATAGTGAGGGTTCAGTTTGGGAGTGAGGAGATGAAGAATAATTGAGAGTGTGAGAGAATGAGAGAGTGATGAGAGAAAAGGGTGAGAGGGTGAGTGTAGGGTGAGGTTATCTCTTAATCTTACACTCTCCCTCACCTCCATTAATGCTCTTATTAATGCTCTCATGACTCATCTAGACACCCCTCTCTCTCAATCCAAACAAAGAAAATATCTTTCACAAATATGTAGGGCAAGGTTAATTAGGACATGGATTAATCAAGGCATGGATTGCTTAAGGTGTCATGGTCACTTAACTAGATTAACACTAACCAACCCTCACATTAACATGCACGCGTGTGCAAGCCATGATAAATAATAATAAAATACTAATTAATTGTTATAAAATGTGAGGAAACCGATTTGGTAAACTTTTCCCAAAAACCAGCATTATCGCTTAATTAACACTAATCTCATTATAAGCTGTTACATGTACCCTACTTCATTTCGTTTGAACTAGGAAACTTCTGTATTGGACTCTAAAGACTCGTCCATACGCCAGCAGAAGGTAATGATCACATCAGTTACCCATAAGCGGTTAGCGGTCCTAGCTGAACGTAACAGTTACCCAGGTATTAAGCGAATAGAAGATCAACAAGCAAGCTTGTCAAAACTCCCATGAAGCCTATAAGTAACACTTATTGTACAGTCCGGTCTCCTCAATTGATATGTCGCATATCGAGTCTAGGGGTGGAATCGTCTAACCCCAGTAACTTGATAGGTCATGCTGATGTATGGCTCATAACGGTTCGAGAAACTACTAATAACTCTTACAAGTAAATCTTATCAGCCCTGGCCACAGACTTACTGTTATAGCCAATCGAGCATAGCAAAATATCAACTCCCAATACCGTGAGAGACGAAACTGTAAGCGCACGGCGGCGCCCCGGCCGTCGGTCCGACGCCGGAATACGGAAGCGATGATTTACTTTAACTTTTCAAATACCGGCACCACCGCGCACTATAAACCCGGATCGTGCCATTAACTAGTCCTATCTAACTACTAGATGGGGAAGAGAGATATACCGAGCGATCCCTGTCCTCCGGTCTTCTCGCCGTCGTCCCGATCTCCCGCGGAATGTCCTGTCTCCACCTCCTCGCCGGAAGGGCACCACGTCGCCTGCCTCTTTTACGAGCTCCCACCTCTATACCGAGGCAACTCGGGCATGAAGTTTGCGAGCCGACGTGCCCAAGGTTTGCTGTCGAATGTGTAGTGCTCATGTCTCATTTTGGGGTTCATGGAGGTTGCCTTTTGGTGGAGGGATTGAAGTGGTCTTGTGGAGATTGAACTAGTGGGATTTTACAAAGCCAAAGGAACAAAAATCCCACCCTCACAAATTTTGGATAGCCCCCTAAAGGCTTGGCCGGCCATGGCTCTTGGGAGTGGCGAGAATGGGAGAGATAGTGTATGGATGATGGAACCACAATCATAATGCAAGAGAGAAAAGGTCATCATACAAAGAAATGATCACAAAGAATCTCCAACACTCATACTACCATCATCAACAACCATGATTGCTCACAAAGTCAAGCAATCATGAATTCAAGAAAGTCAAGGAATGCTCCTCCATCATGAGACCATCATGATACAAGAAAATGCAAAGAACACCCTTCCAAATTGCTTATTTGCACAAATGCAAATAAGCCCTACTCCACCAATCATCGGCCAATGAATGATACAAAGAAATATGGCCGAAACGGAAAGCAAACTGGCAACTCCAGAAAACTAGACCTGTAATAAATTACAGGAAAACCCCGATACTGTGTATACACACCCGCATTTGTATTCCGACCGAAATACAAATACAATGAGACAAAATCTACACTGTACTATACTAGGATCCGGCCTAAACCAAAGCCGGCTAGTATTATCCGTCCGATCCTGATCCGTGCAATACCGCACGTATCTGATCGAACCCTGCCATATCTCCATACGGCCTTTACAGCGTTTCGCCCGAAAACTTGAGCAACTGAATGTGGGGGACTCTAAAGACTCGTCAATACTATGGCTGTGGATTTAACCACTAGCACGTCAGAGGTATTAGCCATACCTGACGGGCTACCAGCTATTGACCAAAAGGGACGTCGATGAGCGAACTCATCCTGACACCCTACTGAGCCTGTCAGTGACAATATCCGTACAGTCCGGTCCGTTCGTCTATGAGTATCGCATGGCGGGCCTAGGGGGTTGGTAAAAGTCAGACCCCCAAAAGCGGTACAAGTCATGTCAGAGATCAGCCCAGAACACCCTGAGATACTACTGGAATACCTACCAGTAAATCTCCTGCCTTGGCCAAGGACTTTTCATGTTCTGGCTCTCCTAGACACAGCGCGACCTCACCCCCAATACCGGGAGAGACGAACCCCCGAAGATCCGCTCACTGCCTCCATGTGGCTCGGGACTGTACCCAACTAAAACCTGTTTGCACGTCTCCTTTGAGCTTGGTAGGGTAGTAATCAAAGTACAGTGGGAACTCACACGAGACAAATGATGATCCCCCGGTCGATGAACTAACATGTACTTATGTCACCAGGGAACTGCTATCTGACGTCAGGTATATGACCAACTAGCATGTTCCCGGCGAGTCCTGTCCGGTGTACTCATAACCCAATGAGCACCTGTATACATCTTAGGTGAACCAACTGACACCAGTGGCTTGTGAGACCGGCCACCGCTCCTCGTCGGGGTCTCGACTGTATACACTAGTCTACTCTGGAGTATCGATGCCCTGTCTCGAAACTCCCACGACTAGGGACCTTTTAAGGATGTGCTTATAGACCACCAGCTCCTACGTATATGATCGCCCTTATACTGCTGGTAGTCAAGCAAGAATCCTAGGGGCTCTATCAACGCGTAATAGCGACCTGTCAGGTCACCTAAAGCAGTACACGATGATAAAGATAAACCAAATAGCATACTATCATCTTGAGTAAGACTGTCCTACCGGGATAGGTCCTCCCTCAATCATTGCAATCACGTGCCTGTGATCCAATAATTGACTTTGAGGGCGCTATCTCCAACAATCTCCCACTTGCACTCAAGGCTAATTATTGCGATGTCGCATACTCACAGCTCGTGTGATACCGAACACCCAACTCCTCTACTAGTCAGTCTCACAAAGCTCGTTTGCGAAACTATTGCGTTCGAGGAATAGCCTCAGTGAGTGGATCAGCTTTGATGTTTCTTTCTATCTCTCTCTATATCTCAAGTTTGCGGAGAAAGCCATCTCCCGAAATGAGCAATACCTGTCTTAGAATGTGTCTGGATGTCTGATGGGACCTAGCTCATAAATGAACTCCAAATCCAAACTTCTTAGACTGTATCGTCAACTGAACTTAATCAGTATCCTGTGCCATGCCTCCCTCAGTATTGCCTTGGACCACCTGACCAAAATACTGCCCCTCGTCAGAAGGAAAACTATAACTCTGACAACCTCCTTGTCGCCCAGGTCACCTTGGAAGCCTGGAATGATAACTGTCTCCCGAATGAGGCTGTCGTTATCATATCCCTAGAACATCCACTTATGTTCTAAAACTGCTTCCGACTGTTTCTCCAAGATTGGATCAATGTCAACTTATTGCATCTAGTGCAAGAACAACATCTGGTGTTGTACTTGACATCTCATGATTGACTCAACTGCCTGAGCAAGTGATCTGCCAATCATGCACATCCCTCTCCCCTTTAGTCTGTAAGACACCTTTAGAGAGGGTGACTCCATCACCTGCAGGTACACTACCGTGCCAGGAGTCGTCCATTCTAAATACTCTTAGAATGCTGTCTAAGTACCCTGATAGGGAAACCACCCAAATCTAGATCTAAAACCATAGATCTAGTAACCAGTATGTCTGATATAATGTCCAAGTCCCATATGGAGAAACCACTGTGTGACGACCAAAGTATAACCAATCTTAGTATAGGAATATCACTTCCTACTCTGTGTATATCATCCAAATACTATGACATCACACTCTACTACCTTCTCAACAGATCCATCCCCTATTCTGATGAAGTCAAACCTATGACTGTCACATCAGAAATATATGATCTATCTCCGCTGTATCTGCTTTAGTCTACAAATAGACATAAGCCACTTGTCCACCAATGCTTTCGCTGCTCCCACTGACTACGACAACCCTCAGGCAGAGTCATATAGACGTACACTTCTAAAGCCAGTTTAGAACGACGCTATACTCATCCTCCCGCCGGGTCTCGCAGTCTGGAACAATAGTAATGGCAAGTGTGGGTAAACAAGAACCTCCCTGCCACCGTCCTTGAGGCTACCGGAGTACCTCTCGGGTTCCTGAAGTTACCCACCATATCTACGGAGTGGCCAATGGAATGTCAAACCAGATTGAATCTTTAGGTTCCTATCAAATCTTCAGTAATCGTTTGTGGTTCTGGAATCACTTCCAGTTCTACCATACTCCCACTACTGTTTTCTGAAAATATCTATTTCTTTTAAAACTGTGGCGAGTCAAGAACAATATCACTATTGATCTTCCAAATGATAGAAATTCAACCCTCGTCATAGCCTGGGTCAACCCACAAACAGCCATTACAGAAACATGCCTTGAGTTATCCAGAGTCTGGTTTTAAGCATATGCCAGACAACTCCCCGTACCTTAACAATGTTAAGATATGAACTGTTCTATATCCAATACAGAAACAGAGGCACTGATTTAATTGAACCAGATTCAAATCATGCAACTGTCTCCAGCGCATGTCTAGTAAATGGAAGGAGGCCTATCAGCGTTACTCAACTTAGGAATGCTTCCAATTATGAGTAACCTGAAAGAGAAGCAAGTTCCTTAAATCATTACCATCAACTGAATACCATACACATGTATCTACATCTTCGATCACTTTGAAGAATCCCGATACTTGCTACACCTGGTTCTCTACTCTATTCAAATACCTAAAACTTATCAAAATTTGGACCCTGTGTTTCTACGAAACACCTGTCTAAAAACTAGAGAAGTCATAGGTAAACCGAATATAGTACGAGAACCAACCCCTCTTTCCTAATGGACACTGGACAACATACAATACTCTGTATAAGTCCCTTGAGTCTGATAACTCAATCCCTGTGTGTCGTAGGTTGAAAACTGTACTTTTGGTTAAGAAGAATTACACCGCTGTTTAATGCTCCTTACCTAACCATCCACTGATATAGGTAAATGTCACAGACATAATTTCAAAAAGGTATATCTCACCCTATAAAAATAGACGTACAGATATATCAATTTGAAATTGGTGCATAACAGCAGATATTCAAAACCAAATATTTGCCGTCCGGCAAACAACCCAGGTGACTTCCTCAAATATCACCGATTACAACGAATCCCAATATAATGAGGATGATCACCCAATTCCCAATAACTTACTCCCACTCATCATCTGTAAAACCATACAGATGTGAGAATCGCACCTGGTAAATACATACCCTGGAGTAAGGACTAATTGGGAAATCAGTTTTCTTTTAACAGTACACAGTGAAACTGAAACATTGAAATGTTTCGATTGGGTATCCCGGTATTCCTAGTAATGCCTCTTCCAGATTCACGACTTTAACCGTATAATTCTTTGCCATCTCTCCACATCCCTTCATATGTCTTTAGTCATTACCTTCTGCACACCCCTTTAGGCCAAATGGTTTTCTTCCTTCCCTACCGTTCGGCACCAGCCTATGGTTTGGAAGAAGACTATCCAATAAGCATAATGGGTGTATTGTCCTAATCCTAGGGGCACTCGCAATGCGAGAGAAGGTGAGGATAAAAGACAACCGAATAAACCTTATTCCTATTTCTCCTGAACCAGAATCCATCCCCGAACTGGAACAAGTTCCTTTCGAGTTCGTATATAACCATACGATGGAGTATCCAATAAACTGTGGATCTTCGTAGTGATACGGAGTGTCCTGGAGAAATACAAAGGTGATGTAGGAGTGGTAATGAAATATTTGGTTTGGTCGTGAATAGCAGTCGCAATTTACTTTGCCCTCCTTCTAATCCTTTTCTTTGTCTTTACATAATACCTTCTGTACACCATCGTTAGGCTAATTGGTTTTCTTCATTCCCTACCGGTCGGCACCTGCCTATGGTTTGGAAGAAGACAATCCAATTTGCGTAATAGGTGTACTATCTCCTAAACCAAGGAGTACTCGCAACTTGAGAGAAGGTAAAAGGAAAAGACAACCGAATAGTCCTATCCGTTTTCTCCAGAACCAGAAACCATCCTCCAATAAATTCTTTCGAGTTCGTATATAACCATACGATGGTTTTGTCCAATGGAAGTAGACGTTCGTAGTAATACGGGGTGTCCTGGAGAAAAGGGTAAAAGTAGGAGTGGCAATGAGGTTTGCAACTCTGACAATCCAAAAGCCAGTGTTAAGAAGGTTCGGTCAACTTGGTCACTGAGTCATAGTCTTAGGGTCGGGTCAATGGTCGCTGCCAAAGAGAGAGAGAAAAGAAACACTCAGCGTGTACTCTAACCTAGATCAGAATGGTTACCAATTTATCTAATCTGGAAACCTCCCACTGTCACCTCAAATTCTCCTCCAAACCTGAAAGAAGAATTAGTCGGGGTCACCCGAGGAGTAAACTAACTCATCAGTGGGAATCGGGATCCAACAATCATCGCATGATAACGTGACGGAATCCGCTCACGCTATCACACTCCAGAAGGTATGCGCATATCTGGCAAGTTTCAGTTCTTTTGAAACTCCCGATGTGATTTTTGCCCCATGCTCTTATGACCTTGACTTTGGCCAACATATCATAAGTCACATGTCAAGTTCTACCCGTCATTCTCCAGGTTAATTTGAGCACACCCGTACATACCCTTGACTATGGCCAAAATAGTAGTACGACTGCCCCAAACCAACGCGTCTATCTATGCTGCATATGAATACCCCAATAGCTACCAATCACTGTGCCTTGACTTTGGCCAACATACACAGCTTGAATACTATTGACCACCCATATGAAACGACGGAGGGCTACGAATGGTTTCTGGCGAAAACCTTTAACGTAATGAACTTGATATCGTTGAAGGAACGGATAGCTTTTTAGAAAATATAGTGACGAAAACCATTGCTAAAGAGGTCACTCCCGGTGAAGGGATCTCGGCTCTTTCCCCGCAGAATGAGGTGCAGGATATTCCAACTGAATACCACGATGCAAAGCAAAAGTAATCGGCTATAGTGAAGTTATTGCCCTGACGCAAACTTTTGTCCAAGGGGTCACTCCCGGTGAAGGGATCTCGGCCCTTGCCTCGTCGACTGAGGAGCAGGATATTCCAACTGAATACCACGATGCAAAACAAAAGTGAACGTCCTTGCAATAACAGCTTTTTGAAAAGTGTTCCAACAACATCAGATTAGGTTTGTTTTTAACTTGCATTGATTTGAATCAACGCAGTCCCATCAATTGATCACACCAAAAAGAACGAAAATATACTGATGTACGTATATGCCATCCGCATTCGCCACTGGGTCCCGTCATTACCCATTAGGTTAGCTAACTAACGACAGAGCCGGGACTGGACTAGCGCGGATGCAAAACATATACAACATCTACTAATATATATATATACCAATATATAATAATTCGCTCAAGGCGTGATAAAATGCAACATCACAGAAATGTACAGCATCACAGAACAATACAGATATCTGGGATCCCCGGGTTTCACAGAGCCACTACTGAAACCCGACGTTCCCCTGGTCGTGTGGATAGCCTGTGCAGAGAAATCCTAGACCCCTACGGGCGCGGCAAGTTACCCGCCAAAACCTGAAGTGAGGCAGCCCCCTTCAGCAACGTGAATGGACCACCCAGCACTTCACGGAATCCGGTAACTTGGGCACCCCTCCTGGGTCAACCTGTACCCCCTACGAGTGTGGCGAATAGCCCGCCAACTCTAGAGTGAAGCCCCCTCCGTCTCAATGCCATGAGATGCGGGCTTGTTGCCCTCTAGAATCCGGCTATCCGTGCACCCCTCCGCGGGGCAATCCTAGTACAGAAAGTAAAATATACATACAACGGGTACATCGATCGCAACCTGGTCGTGCCCCAAAAAAATAATACAAACAGGCAGTGACGGCAGTCCACATGTCGGACGCTCGCCCCGCAATATCAAATGTACATAATACAACAAAACTGTACTACCACTGCAACCAGGCTATCCCCCACGACCAATCCGCAACATCACAGCAATACACAGAACATCAAAGTGAAGGTCACGTTCGCAAATCCGTCTAACCGGGCTATAGCAGTTAGACAGGATTTACCGATCAAGTGACATTCACGGTCGCAGATATAATGTAAATACTGTGAACCAATGTGTTTAAAATATCCGATCGATCAAATTTTATCAACTGGGCCCCCAAGCATTACTGTAGCACATCAAGAAATTCTGGGCCCAAAATTAATATTCCAAAACCCCTATTTTCATCATAGGAGGCCTCTGTAAAAAATTGGTGCACTGATCATTCAAAACGGCGGTGGAACCGCGGCCCAAGCATGGGTTTGGCCGCGGTTCCGCGGTGGAATAATGAGATCTCGCGACCAAATTTTTACAGGAGGCTTATGCTTCCCTGCACAGTATTTCGAGACAACCTGAAAAATTTTTCAAGACAAAAAATTTCGACAGAAAACCGTTGTTTTGAAAAACACGGTTTTGGAACATTTGTTCGATCAGAAGTGTAAACACGTTAGACCAAGCTAGACTATGTTAATGGCGAGGCTCTGATACCACTGTAAGTGCACGGCGGCGCCCCGGCCGTCAATCCGACGCCGGAATGCGGAAGCGATGATTTACTTTAAATTTTCAAATACCGGCACCACCGCGCACTATAAACCCGGATCGTGCCATTAACTAGTCCTAGCTAACTACTAGATGGGGAACAGAGATATACCGAGCGATCCGTGTCCTCCGGTCTTCTCACCATCGTCCCGATCTCCCGCGGAATGTCCTGTCTCCACCTCCTCGCCGGAAGGGCGCCACGTCGCCTGCCTCTTTTACGGGCTCCCACCTCTATACCGAGGCAACTCGGGCACGAAGTTGGCGAGCCGACGTGCCCAAGGTTTGCTGTAGAATGTGTAGTGCTCATGTCTCATTTTGGGGTTCATGGAGGTTTCCTTTTGGTGGAGGGATTGAAGTGGTCTTGTGGAGATTGAACTAGTGGGATTTTACAAAGCCAAAGGAACAAAAATCCCACCCTCACAAATTTTGGACAGCCCCTTAAAGGCTTGGCCGACCATGGCTCTTGGGAGTGGAGAGAATGGGAGAGAGAGTGTATGGATGATGGAACCACAATCATAATGCAAGAGAGAAAAGGTCATCATACAAAGAAATGATCACAATGAAACTCCAACACTCATACTACCATCATCAACAACCATGATTGCTCACAAAGTCAAGCAATCATGAATTCAAGAAAGTCAAGGAATGGTCCTCCATCATGAGACCATCATGATACAAGAAAATGCAAAGAACACCCTTCCGAATTGCTTATTTGCACAAATGCAAATAAGCCATCCTCCACCAATTTTCGGCCAATGAAAGATACAAAGAAATATGGCCGAAACGGAAAGAAAACTGGCAACGCCAGAAAACTGGTCCTGTAATAAATTACAGGAAAACCCTGATACTGTGTATACACACCCGCATTTGTATTCCGACCGAAATACAAATACAATGAGACAAAATCTACACTGTACTATACTAGGATCCGGCTTAAACCAAAGCCGGCTAGTATTATCCGTCCGATCCTGATCCGTGCAATACCGCACGTATCTGATCGAACCCTGCCATATCTCCATACGGCCTCTACAGCGTTTCGCCCGGAAACTTGAGCAACTGAATGTGGGGGACTCTAAAGACTCGTCAATACTATGGCTGTGGATTTAACCACTAGCACGTCAGAGGTAATAGCCATACGTGACGGGCTACTAGCTATTGACCAAAAGCGACGTCGATGAGCGAACTCATCCTGACACCCTACTGAGCCTGTCAGTGACAATATCCGTACAGTCCGGTCCGTTCGTCGATGAGTATCGCATGGCGGGCCTAGGGGGTTGGTAAAAGTCAGACCCCCAAAAGCGGTACAAGTCGTGTCAGAGATCAGCCCAGAACACCCTGAGATACTACTGGAATACCTACCAGTAAATCTCCTGCCTTGGCCAAGGACTTTTCATGTTCTGGCTCTCCTAGACACAGCGCGACCTCATCCCCAATACCGGGAGAGACGAACCCCCGAAGATCCGCTCACTGCCTCCATGTGGCTCGGGACTGTACCCAACTAAAACCTGTTTGCACGTCTTCTTTGAGCGTGGTAGGGTAGTAATCAAAGTACAGTGGGAATTCACACGAGACAAATGACGATCCTCCGGTCGATGAACTAACCTGTACTCATGTCACCAGGGAACTGCTATCTGACGTCAGGTATAAGACCAACTAGCATGTTCTCGGCGAGTCCTGTCCAGTGTACTAATAACCCAATGAGCACCTGTATACAACTTAGGTGAACCAACTGACACCAGTGGCTTGTGAGACCGGCCACCGCCCCTCGTCGGGGTCTCGACTGTATACTAGTCTACTCTGGAGTATCGATGCCCTGTCTCGAAACTCCCACGACTAGGGACCTTTTAAGGATGTTCTTATAGACCACCAGCTGCCACGTATATGATCGCCCTCATACTGCTGGTAGTCAAGCAAGAATCCTAGGGGCTCTATCAACGCGTAATAGCGACCTGTCAGGTCACCTAAAGCAGTACACGATGATAAAGATAAACCAGATAGAAAACTATCATCTTGAGTAAGACTGTCCTACCGGGATAGGTCCTCCCTCAATCATTGCAATCACGTGCCTGTGATCCAATAATTGACTTTGAGGGCACTATCTCCAACAGAAACCCCTCCTATCGCTCACTGCCTCCATGTGACTCGGGACTGTACCTAAAATCCACCTGTTTGCACGACTCCTTTGAGCCGTGGTAGGGAGGAAATCAAAGCATAGTAGGAGCTACATAAGACACTATGACGATCTCGGGTCTACAGACTAACTATACTGGTGTCACCAAAGAACTTCTATCCGACGATAGGTATGGAACCATCTAATAGTTCTTGGCGAATCCTGTTCGGTGTACCCATTCTCTAATGATCACTTGTATACAATCTTTGATGTCAAACACCAATGGCTATGGAATCCACCATCGCCCCCTACAGGGTCAAGAAACGTACATACTAGTCTACTCAGGAATATCGATGCCCTGTCTCGATACTCTTTCAACTAGGAACTGTTAAAGGATGTGCTTGTGGACTACACAAGTCCTAGTAGTATGATCCACATCATAGTCCTAGTAGTCAAGAAAACATCCTAAGGGCTTTATCAACATGTATAGGAGAGACAGTATAATAATACAAGTGTATATGTTGAGATAAAGAGCAACCAGATAGCATACTATCATGTCGAGCAAGAAAGTCCTCTTTATATATGTCCAAGTATCCACTATATCATACAATAATGGCCTCTAGGGCATACATATTCCTAGCAATCTCCTACTTGCACTAAGGCTAGTTGTGTTAGGAATATGTATGCCCTAGAGGCCATTATTGTATGATATAGTGGACGCTTGGACATATATATAGGACTTTCTTGCTCGACATGATAATAAGCTATCCGGTTGCCTTTATCTTAACATGTAGTGTGGTATTATTATATTGTCTCTCTCTTACATGTTGATAAAGCCCTTAGGATATGCACTTGACTACTAGGACTATGATGCAGATCATACTAGTGGGGCCAGGGTGGTCCACAAGTACATCCTTTAACAGTTCCTAGTCGAAGGGATATCGAGACAGGGCATCGATATTCCAGAGTAGACTAGTGTGTACATTTCATGACCCTGTATGGGGCCATGGTTGATCCTACAATCATTGGTGTGTGACATCAAAGATTGTACCCATGTGCTCATTAGATAATGGGTACACCGAATAGGACTCGCCGAGAACTCCTAATTGGTACTATACCTATCGTCAGATAGCAGTTCTCTGGTGACACTAGTACAGGTTAGTCTGTACACCCGAGATCGTCATTGAGTCTTGTATGGATCCCGCTGTGCTTTGATTTCCTCCCTACCACGGCTCAAAAGAGTTATGCAAACAGGTGGATTTTGGGTACAGTTCCAAGTCATATTGAGGCAATGAACGATAGGAGGGGTTTCGTCTTTCTCGGCATAGGGAGTTATGTTGCGCTATGCTCGATTGGTTATAACTGGAAGTCCTTGTCCAGGGCTGTTGATGAGATTTATCGATAAGTGTTATCAGTAGATTCTCGAACCGTTATGAGCCATACATCGGCATGACTTATCAAGTTACTGGGGTCTGACGTTACCACCCCTAGACTCGATATGCGATATATCAGACGAAGAGACCAGACTGTACGGTAAGTGTTACTTATAGGCTTCATGATATTTTGGACAAGCTTGCTTGTTGATCTTCTAATCGCTCAATACCTAGGTAGCTGCTACGTCCAGCTAGTATCGCTAACAGCTTGTGGGTGACTGATGTGATCATCACCTACTGCTGGCATATTGACGAGTCTTTAGAGTCCCACACAGAAGTTTTCTGGCTTAAGCGAAACGAAGTAGGGCACATATGCTGATATGTGCGAGAGGGCCAGATTGAATACGAGTATGTAATACCGTATTCTAATCTGCCAGTTATTTGATATCGGTTAGGTTATATGTGATATAACCGGATTATCGAATCAAGTGTTGATTTGATAATGTGATATATTGATAAATGATATTAGTCATTCCATGTGATATAACCGGGTTATTAAATCAAGTGTTGAGTTAATAATTTGATATATATTATTTTTTATATAATTATATGTTTACTAATATTATTCGCTCACTAATTATTATTCTTCATAATATATATATTATTATCATATATAAATATGATATATATATATATATATAATAAAGCATGGCATTATTTTCTATTTTTAGAAAATGGAAATTGAGGTGGAAAATGGGGAGACTTTTAAAGAATGGGGTGATGCATGGCTTTTATATTTGTTTAATCATTTGAACTTACTATTGAAGCATGGTTGGAATAAACAATTTGGTTTATTCCATGCTTCAATAAGTGAGGTATTTGTTCAAGCCATTCTACACTTGCATTTTCACTTAATCATTTTCTTGAGTTGAGCTCTTTGCTCTATAGCTCTCTCCCTTTTTCCTCGCTACCATCTTCAAGCTCTAAACCCTCACATGTAATATGAACCATAGAGCTTGAGCATCCTAGTGAGCAAATAGAACCCCTACTTCACCATCCTAAACTAGATTAACACTTTGGCTTAGGGTGTGATCTTCACTAAAGAGTACAGTGAAGAGGTAGCTTGGATTAGTGGAGGTTCGGGTGGATCATCTTCGGCACAAAAGTCATCGGAGTAAGCTTGCACCTTTTTTAAGTGGAGCGTAGTAGAGTCGTGTGGAATACTACATGGAACTTGTGAAGAGAGGTATATGGTCTACAAAGGTTGTAGCCCCTTTCTCTTAGTGTAAAGTTTTTGATATCATTGTTAAACCCTAATCATCTAGTTAAAGAACTTTGTTAGTGTAGATTAGCACCCCAAAAATTTAAAAAACAGCATGCTTGATGCTAGTAAAACCCAATGGTGATGCTAACAAACACTTTCAACTTGTTAAAGTATCTCATACCCAACATCCCAAATAGTCTCTCAAACTGCGTCTGGAGGAGGGCCTTCGTGAGTGGATCCACTACGTTGTCCTTCATGTCAACTCTCCTGACCTCGATCACTCGACGATCTACTATCTCCCGGATCAGGTGATACTGCTTAAGAATATGTCTGGATCTCTGATGGGACCGGGGTTCCTTGGCCAAAACCATAACACCATTGTTATCACAATACACAGGTATTGAATGCTTAATGGAAGGAACCACACCAAGTTCAGCAATGAACTTCTTCATCCAGATAGCCTCTTTGGCAGTATCGTTGGCAGCGATGTATTCAGCCTCCATCATCGAGTCTGCTACGGTATATTGCTTGGAACTCTTCGAACATACCGCCCCTCCATCGAGGGTGAAGACAAAACCTGAGACCGACTTACTGTCGTCCTTTTCACTCTGGAAGCACGAATCGGTAAAGGGCTCCACTTGGAGTTCACCGTTACCATACACCAAGAACATTTCTTCAGTCCTTGTCAAGTACTTAAGAATGTTCTTCACAGCTGTCTAGTGCTTTTCCCTAGGATCTAATTGATACTTGCTCACTACACCTAATGAGTAAGCTACATCCTGTCACGACCCGAAATTGGCACGTGACGGCCATAATACTACGCAACGTCTAAAGGTGTAACGCAGTAAAAGAAATCCAAAACCCAGAAATCTAAACCATTAAAAAAAGACAAGAAAAGATAATAGAAGTTTTGAAACATTTGAAATCACAACCCAAATTCTTTAAAAGTCCAATTTTTCTTTCTTTAAAATTTTGGCAGCACCTGCTTTGTAAAAACTAGCCCCAAAAATGGGTACAACATAAATATAAATAACGTATCCCCAAACGGGAGCAAATACACGCCCAAAGGCGGAAAACAACCACCACAACAAATATACGACGCCGTAGCGAAAAAATAAAAGACGATAGAAAGAAAGCTGTATAAAAGACAAACAAGTCACAAATAATATACAATACCATCCTCACCAAGTCTCTAAGTCAACAGAATAAAAGTAGATGGAGAGTACAAGGATACAACGAATATACAATACAACAATACGGATAACCACAAAACCCACCTAAGCAAAACTGCACACTATGAGCTGAAGCGGTATCCGTAGCAAAAGATGATCAGATAGAAGAATAGCCTGCCTCGACTACTCTGGGGAACACCCTGCAAAACAACTGTGGCACAACGGGGGTAAGTTGCCAACTCGTGAATAGTAAATAACATATGCAAGAAATCGCAAGTATGCACATACAGCGCGAAACTAACATATGCAATTAATAGCAATAAACGGTCATATGAATGCAATAATCAAGAAAAGTACGCTAGCAGGTACAATGAATACATGAAGCAATAATATGACAATCACTATGCGATAATCATGCAATAACGATATGAAAATGTATAGATGCAATAATCATGAAAGGTACACTAACAGGTACAACTACACACGAAACAGTGCATATAAATAAAGGTATGTAAATGCAACAGTCATGAAGTATACTAACAGGTACTACTAATACATGAAACAGTGCATAAACAATAAATGTGGAGTATGGAATGAAATATGTTATTTCCACGGAATCCTGACATCGTGGTAGGTTCACAATCCATCGAGACAATCCAAATCCCAATTTCCTCAAGTTAGCCCCCAAATTGGCTCTCATATCATATAAGTCTCACAATTCTTAATGTACAATATCGAATAAATCCCATAAATCCTGAATGTACAAAATCAAGTGAATCTCATATATCTTTTATGTACAATATCAAGTAATCTCAAATGTCTTAAATCCAAAATCAAGTGAACCTCTTATATCCTAGGTGTATTTGCATGAATAAATATGATGAAGTATATGAATTTATATGTATAAATATATACAATATCGAGCATATAAGCCCCGAGCATATAGGCCCCTCACATCGACCATATAGGCCCCTCACATCGAGCACATAAGCCCCGAGCACATAGGCCCCACTAATCGACCATATAAGCCCCTAACATCGAGCATATAGGCCCCGAGCACATAGGCCCCACTCATAGACCATATATATTGCATATATCACCATGATGATATATGTTGTAAGTGTGTATATATATATATATCAGCGTCCCATACCACTGATATATATATACAATGGGTATACATATAAATATCAGCGCCCCATACCACTGATATATATATGCAGGAGTAAAACAATCCAGAAAACATCATAAGAAAACCATATCTCAATGCGAAAATCCATGAATATAATATATGCAACATAAAACTAAAATGTAAGCATATAAAGGAAAAGCCGCTAATTAAATACAACAAGTTAATATAAATATCATGCGGTTCCTAATTTCTCCAGTTCTAAATAACATCAAGTAAAGGTAAACATGTAGCTATAACCAGATATATGTGTAAACATAAAGGTATAACAAGGTATATATATCTACCTATAAGTAATGATGTAATATACCCCCTGGGTAAAAGTGAAGTATGTGTGCAAGGTATACCTGTAGCTATGTCATAAAGTGTATATGTACCTATCACTAATGGTACAATACTCTATAGGTATACAGGTAACTAGCATGTAAATATGTCAAGGCATATGTGTAAGCATGCAGGTATACAGGTATGCTATAAGTCATATGCACAAAGAAATATGAATCAGTGTCTCAATGTGCCTAACCAAACAATATCATTTCTATATGTGGATTGTGCGCGACATGGCAATTATTGACGATGTGTGTGACATACAATCAATGCTCGTGCAACATGAGCCGTCAATAATAGTGCAGTGTCCTAAAGATACTAGTCCAAGCACAACAATTAACTAAGCAGTAGGGTGAATGCGCAATTCTAAATATGAAATAGAATATGCAACAAGTATTAACATCTCTAGCCCAGACGCATAACGCCATGCGGGCGATTCCCCTGTAGATGTTAAATCTACACACCAACGCTCCAAGCTAGGTGAAGCCTACCACATGTTTTCCCTTTGTATCAGTGTCCGTAGTCCCCGCCTGCAAACCTGCAATATTAAAATAACAAAGCAAATATATATTAATAATAGACCCAAAATACTTACAAACTACACGGACCAACACGACACACCTACGTACTGTAAAGGGTTCGTATTGCAGCTAACGCGTATAGCGACACTATGAAACCAACTCAGCGCAACAGTAACACGTAACACGCATCGTATCGGATAACGTATCGCACGAAACGAAACACTAGAAATATGCAAAGTGATCCAAGATTTTTTTGTGCTAACAATTTGTAAAAATTGCAAGTACTATGAGACTACAATTAACCCCAGAGACCCCTACACCAAAAACCAACACCCAAGTCCCCTGTCTGGCCGCAAATTGCGGCCAGAACCAATAAATCTGCGGCCTGACAATGGAGGAATTGGCTCATATTTTGAGGGTAGGTTCTAGGTCTCTATACTGGGTTACTGTCAAGTCAATTTTTGCAACAAATACTTAGTTTAACAGCAGATCATCCGAGACCCCAAATCGACACTAAAATTACCATATTTATCCAAAACGATACGATACGCAATAAAATCAACAACTTTAAAGCTAAGCTACACAAAAATAACTTAAACAACAGCAAGGAAATATTACCCAGCCAAAAGAACACAAAGATCCGAGCTTTGTACACTCCATGGCATCCAAGAGGAAAAATGTGAACAAAGATGTGGTTTTGATGAAGTTTTGGTGAATTTGTGATGGATTTGAGATAGAGTGAGAGAGAGTGTTCAGAATTTGTTGAGGGAGATAGAGAAATGAGAAAGAGATAGAGAAAAAGAGAGAGGGTGTGAGGAAATGAGAGAGGGAGGTGAGTGTAGGGTGAGGTGAGAGGTGAGTGTATCATTGCAATTAATGCACCATGCCTCACATTAAATGTTTTCATACAACGCATCACTCTCCAAAACAAATATCCTCTCTCTCAAATAACCTAGAAGCTTCCCACTCTCACTCAGAAAGGAAATGATTAAGGATTTAGCAACGAGTGGAAAATCAAAGGATTAGGTTAAGTGTCATGGTTGCTAAAACTAGATTAGCACAAATAAATCCTCGCATTTACGTGCACACGTGCGTGCATGCTTATAACAATTAAAAAATAAATTATTAATTAAATGTTATAAAATGTGGGGAACCCGAATTGGTAAACTTTTTACAGTAAACCCGCATTAACGTCTAAACGAACACTAACCGAAATCTTAGGCGTTACAATCTCCCCCCTTATAAAAATTCGTCTCCGAATTTAAAATTCTCACTAAGCGTACCTTCAAAGAGAAGATTACAAACTCTTATATCTCGCTCGCTGCCTCGCAAGTGATTACCTCACTATACGGCTACGTCCAAGAAAACCCTTCACAGATGGCAAGACCCTTGACCAAAGTTTCTTCACCTGCCGAGCCATTAACACAATTGGCTGCTAGTGAACGAAAGATCGCCTCCAAGCTAAATGGTCTGGTGCCGAATCATGTGAGAAAGGTCATGAAGGTAATTGCAAAGTATCGACACAAGGAAATACGGGGTGTCAAATTAAAGGCAACGAAACTAACTCGCTTTAAGGATCTAAAAAGAACCTAAAATCTTGGGATAAACTTCCCAAAACTCAACATGTCATTCATCGGAAAAATCCGTTGGAATACATGATCTGCCACTGCGAACTCGAGTCTGCAACCATCTCGGTCGGCATATGACCTCTGTCCGCAATGGACAATTCTCATCCTGACCTAAATCAACTGGATCATCTCCGAAGTCTCTAGACTAGCTGGGGTCCAAAAATCCTACTACGCAGAGTCAGAAAAACAACAGACTGGTGATTGACACGACCTAACCCCTAAACCTAAAGGTTGCCAATTGGAGTGTCTCCTGATAACAGCTATCGAAGGAGAACCCTAACAATGGCGAGTGACGATCCCCAACTGCCAACAACAATTAATACGTACGCACAAATTTAACAAGGAACAACTGAGCAAACTGAGCATAACCGGACGACAAGCATCCGAATGGAGTCACACCCTGACTAAACTTGGGTAGACACATAACGGAATTTGTGGAGACCTGCTCCCATTCCCACTTCGGAACGGTTAAAGGTTGCAACTCTCCAGCCGGTCTCAGATACTTGACCAAAGCACGCAACAAGACAGGCATCTTGAAACGAAACCCGAAACTTCTCTTTACAACCCTGCCCACCCGTAACTATCTCACAAGTCACGTTAATGTTGGTGGAACTTGAATGAATACAGAGAGTTGACAGATGTTCCTACACTAGGATTTCTTGTCTCTACCCAATAGTTGTAAGACTACGGTAGCGCCCCGGCGTCTTTCCGAGACCAAAATGTGGAAACGATAATTTTTCTTAACTTAAAAACCGGCGCTATCGTATGCTTAAAACCCGGATCGAACCATTAACCTACTACTAGCAAACTAGAGAACGGATAGAAAGGTATACCGATCGATCCGTGTCCTTCGGTCTTCGACCACCATCCCAAGCTCCTCGCGGCATCTCCGGTCTCGATCTCCTCGTCGGAAAGGGCACCACATCTTCGAGCCTTTTCATGGGTTCTCGCTTCGTCCGAAACAACTCAGGCATGAAGTGTGCTAGCCGACGTGCCCAAGGTGTTGTAGAGAGTGTTTGTGATCACTTTGTCTCTTGCATCCATTGCTTTGGATGGAGGTTAGAGCTGTTGCCATGGATGGAGTAATGAGCTAGAGGAAGAAGAAGAAGAAGAGGTTCTTTTCTTTTGTTATGGAATGATAATGAGAGTGAGAGAGAGTGAAGAATAATATGGGAGCTAACCTCACCCTTGGCTGCCCCTCTCTCTCTCTCCTCTCATCAAATCAACTCACTAATCAATCACATAATGTGATATTTGCACAAGAAATGATACCATGACTCACCCATGAAGTACATGCATCATTTAATGCACAAAATGATGGTTTCTAGCTCATAATTTCCATTAACAAACATTAATCCAAATGTTTGGAATAATAAAAAAGATACGGCAACATCTAAAGTAAACTCGTGACAGATCACAAGGATATCCCTCACATGTATATACATACCTGCATCCGCATTCCGACTGAATGCGAATGCTATGAGACTAAAGTAATCCCTAATACTAGGATCCGGCTTAAACCAAAGTCCACTAGTATGATCCGCCCGATCATGATTCGTGCACTACCGCACATATATGATCGGACCCTGCCATATATCATACGGCCTCTACAACGTTTCGCCCAAAACTTGAAAATTGTCTGTGGGGGACTCTAAAGACTCGTCAATACTTTGGCTATGGATTTAACTACTAGCACGTCAGTGGTACTAGCTGTACGTAACGGGCTACCAGGTATTGACCATAAGGGAGGTCGATGAGCGAACTCATCCTGACACCCTACTGAGTCTGTCAGTGACAATTTCCGTACAGTCCGGTCCGTTCGTCTATGAACATCGCATGGCGGGCCTAGGGGGTCGGTAAAAGTCAGACCCCCAAAAGCGGTACAAGTCGTGTCGGAGTGTAGCCCAGAACACCCTGAGATACTACTGGAATACCTACCAGTAAATCTCCTGCCTCAGCTGAGGGCTTTGTGTAATAGCTCTCCTAGACACAGCGCGATCTCACCCCCAATACCGGGAGAGACGAATCCCCTGCCGATCCGCTCACTTGCCTCCATATGGCTCGGGACTGTACCCAACTAAAACCTATTTGCACGACTCATTTGAGCCGTGGTAGGGTAGTAATCAAAGCACAGTGGAAACTCACACGAGATAAATGACGATCTCAGGTCGATGAACTAACCTGTATACATGTCACCAGGGAACTGCTATCTGACATCAGGTATAATACCAACTAGCATGTTCCCGGCGAGTCCTGTCCAATAGTATTCATAACCCAATGAGCACCTGTACACATCTTAGGTGATCCAACTGACACCAATGGCTTGTGAGGCCGGGCACCGCCCCTCGTCGGGGTCTCGACTGTATACACTAGTCTACTCCGGAGTATCGATGCCCTGTTTCGAAACTCCCACGACTAGGGACCGCTTTTAAGGATGTACTTATGGACTACCCAACTATCACGTATATGATCGCCAACATATTATTGGTAGTCAAGCAGGATCCTAAGTGCTCTATCAACGTGTAATAGTGAACATGTCACCTAAAACTGTACACGACTGATAAAGACAAACCATGGTAGCATACTATTCTCTATCAACATGTAATAGTGAACTACAATGTCACCTAAAGCATGTACACGATGATAAAGACAAACCAGATAGTATACAAACCTCTCGAGTAAGACTGTCCTATCGGTATAGGTCCTTCCTCAATCATTGCAATCACGTGCCTGCGATCCAATATTTGACTCTGAGGGCACTATATCCAACAATCTTCCACTTGCACTCAAGGCTAATTATTGCGATGTCGCATACTCACAGCCCGTGTGATACCGAACACCCAACTCCTTTACTAATCAGTCTCACAAAGCTCGTTTGCGAAACTAATGCTTTTGATATATAGCCTCAACTAGTGGATCCGCCCTGATATTTCTTTCTATGTCTCTCTTTATCTCAAGTTCACGGAGAAAGCCATCTCCCGAAATGAGCAATACCTGTCTTCGAATATGTCTGGATATCAGATAGGACCTAGTTCATAAATGAACTCCAAATCCAAACTTCTTAGACTGTATCGTCAACTGAACTTAATCAGTATCCTGCGCTACACCTCCCTCAGTATCCGCTTGAACCACCTGTCCAAAATACTGCCCCTCGTCGGGGGGAAAACTATAACTCTGACAGTCACTCTGTCATCCAGGTCACATTGGAAGCCTGGAATGATAACTGTCTCCCGAAGGAGGATGTCGTTATCATTTCCCCAGAACATCGACTTATGTTCTAAAATTGCTTCCGAATATTTTTCCAGGATATGATTAATATCAACTTACTGCATCTCGTGCAAAAACAATATCTGGTGTGGTACTTGACATCTCATGATTGACTCAATTGCCTAAGAAAGTGATCTGCCAATCATGCACTTCCCTCTCCCCTTTAGTCTGTAAGACACTTTTAGAGAGGGTGACTCCATCAAATGCAGGTACACTACCGTGCCAGGAGTCGTCCATTCTAAAACCGCTGTAGAATGCTGTCTAAGTACCCAGATTGGGACACTTCCCAAATCTAGATCTAAAACCATAGATCTAGTAACCAAAATGTCTGATATAATATCCATGTCCTTTGTGGAGAAAACACTATGTGACAACCAAAGTATAACCAATTGTAGTATAGGAATTTCACATCCCACTATGTGTATGTCATCCAAATACCAGGACATCACACCCTACTACTTTCTTAACAGATCTGTCCCCTATTCTGATGAAGTCAAATCTATGACTGTCACATCAGAAATAGATGATCTATCTCCGCTATATCCGCTTTAGTCCATAATGGACATAAGCCACTTGTCCACTATGCTTCCGCTGCTCCCGCTGACTACGACAACCCTCTGGCAGAATAATATACACGTGCACTTCTAAAACTAGTTTAGAACGACGCTATACTCATCCTTCTGCCGGGTCCCGTAGTCTGGAACAACAGTAGTGTCAAGTCTGGGTAAACAAGAACCTCCATGTCACCGTCTTTAAGCATACCGAAGTACCTCTCGAGTGCCTTAGGTTACCCACCATATTTGCAGAGTGGCCAATGGAATGTCAAAACAGATTGAATCGTTAGGTTATTATCAAATTTTCAGTAACCGTTTGCGGTTCTCGAAACGCTTCAAGTTCTACCATACTCCCACTACTGTTTTCTGGAAAAAAAATCCATTTTATTGAAAATGTGGCGAGTCAAGAACAATATCACTATTGATCTTCCAGATGGTAAAAAGTTAACCCTCGTCATAGCCCGGGTCAACCCACAAACAACCATTACAGAAACTTGTCTTGAGTTATCCAGAGTCTGGTTTTAAGCATAAGCCAGAAAACTCCTCGTACCTTAACATCGTTAAGATATGAACCGTTCTATATCCAATATAGAAACAGAGGCACTGATTTAATTGGAACCAGATTCAAATCATGCAGCTGTCTCCCGCGCATGTCAACTAAATGGAGGGAGGCCGATCAGCGTTACTCAACTTAGGAATCCATCCAGATATGTGTAACCTGAAAGAGAAACATGTTTCTCAAAACCATTACTATCAACTGAATACTATACACAAGTATCCACATCTTCGATCACCTTGAAGAATCCTGATACTTGCAATACCTAGTTCTCTACTTTATTCATATACCTATAATTTCTCAAAACTTGGACCTTGTGTTTCTACGAAACACTTGTCTAAAAACTAGAGATGTCATAAGTAAACCGAATATAGTACGAGGACCAACCCCTCTGTCCTAATGGACACTGGACAACATACAATACTCTGTATAAATCCCCTGAGTCTAATAACTCAAATCCCTGTGTGTCGTAGGTTGAAAACTGTACTTATGGTTAAGAAGAATTGCACCGCTGTTGAATGCTCCTTACCTAACCATCAACTGATATAGGTAAATGTCACCGGCATAATTTCAAAAAGTTATATCTCACATTATAAAAATAAACGTACAGATATATCAATTTGAAATTGGTGAATAACAACGGATATTCAAAACTAAATATTTGCCGTCCGGCAAACAACCCAGGCGATTTCCTCAAATATCACCAATTACAACGAATCCCGATATTATGAGGATGATCACCCAATTCCTAATAATTTACTCCCACTCATCATCTATAAAACCATACAGATGTGAGAATCAAACCTGGTAAATACATACCCTAGAGCAAGGACTAATTGGGAAATCAGTTTTCTATTAACAATACAAAGTGAAACTGAAACACGAAAATGTTTCGTAGGGGTATCAGGGTATTCCTAATAATGCCTCTTCCACCATCCAGATTCATGACCGTAACCGTATATTTCTTTGCCATCTCTCCAAATCCCTTTATCTATCTTTACTCGTTACCTTCTGTACACCCCCTTAGGCTAAATGGTTTTCTTCCTTCCCTACCGTTCGGCACCAGCCTATGGTTTGGAAGAAGACTATCCAATAAGCATAATAGGTGTGCTGTCCCAATCCCAGGGGCACTCGTAACCCGAGAGAAGGTAAACATAAAAGACAACTGAATAAACCTTATTCCTATTTCTCCTTAACCAGAATCCATCCCCGAACTGGAACAAGTTCCTTCGAGTTCGTATATAACCATACGATGGAGTATCCAGATAACTGTGGATCTTCGTAGTGATACGGAGTGTTATGGAGAAATACAATGGTGAAGTGGGAGTGGCGAAGAAATACTTGGTTTGGTCGTGAAAAACAGTCGCAATTTACTTTGCACTCTTACTAATCCCTTTATTTTTCTTAACTTATTACCTTCTATACACCATCGTTAGGCTAATTGGTTTCCTTCATTCCCTACCGTTCGGCACCTGCCTATGGTTTGGAAGAAGACTATCCAATAAGCGTAATGGGTGTACTGTCCTAACAAGGAGCACTCGCAACCTGAAAGAAGGTAAAAGGAAAAGACAATTGAATAGTCGTATTCATTTTCTCCAGAACCGGAAACCATCCTCGAATCTGGAACAAGTTCCTTTCGAGTTTGTATATAACCATACGATGGTTTTATCCAATGGAAGTGGATGTTCGTAGTAATACGAGGTGTTATGGAGAAAAGGGTAAAAGTAGGAGTGGCAATGAGGTATGCAACTCTGACAATCCTAAAGCCAGTGTTATAAGAATGTTCGGTTAACTTGGTCACTGAGTCATAGTCAAGGGTCGGGTCATGGTCGCTGCC
This sequence comes from Agapanthus africanus, assembly GCA_030015575.1. Classification (NCBI taxonomy): domain Eukaryota; kingdom Viridiplantae; phylum Streptophyta; class Magnoliopsida; order Asparagales; family Amaryllidaceae; genus Agapanthus; species Agapanthus africanus. The sequence goes on from CM057337.1 coordinate 514,826,682, forward strand.
AAAGAGAGAGAGAAAAGAAACATTCAGCGTGCACTCGAACCTAGATCAGAATGGTTATCAATTTATCTAATCAGGAAACATCCCGCTGTCACCTCAAATTCTCCTCCAAACCTGAAAGAAGAATTAGTCGGGATCACCCGAGCAGTAGACCAACTCATCAGTGGGAATCAGGATCCAACTATCATCGCATGATAATGTGACGGAATCCAATCACGTTATCACACTCCCGAAGGTATGCGCATGCCTGGCAAGTTTCAGTTTCTTTAGAAACTCCCGATGTATTTTTTTTTACCCCTAGGACCCAAGTGACCTTGACGGAGTCAACAAATCAAAGAGTCCTAGTCAAGTTCAACCCGTCATTATCTTGATTGCATTAAACCCACCCGTACGTGCCCTTGACGGAGTCAACAAGGCCGCACGACTATCCTAACCAATCCCGTATCCATGGTACAAACAAGCACCACTTAGCTACCATACACTACGCCTTGACGAAGTCAACAAACGCAGCACGAATACTAAATAATACCAGTAAGTAATGACGGAGGGCTATAGCTGGTTTTTTGGTGAAAAACGTTTAACGTAATGAACTTGATATTGTTGAAGGATCTGCATAGCTTTTTATAAATATATAGTGGCAAAAACCTTTTCTAAAGAGGTCACTCCCGGTGAAGGGATCTCGGCTCTTTCCCCGTCGAATGAGGTGCGGGATATTCCAACTGAATACCACGATGCAGAGCAAAAAGTATTCGGCTATAGTGAAGTTATTACCCTGACGCAAACTTCTATCCAAGTGGTCACTCCCGGTGAAGGGATCTCGGCCCTTGCCTCGTCGACTGAGGTGCTGGATATTCATAACCGAATACCACTGTGCAAAACAAAAGAGAACGTCCTTGCAATAACAGCTTTTTTTGAAAAATGTTCCAACAACATCAAAATAGGTTTGTTTAGCTTGCATTGATCCGAATCAATGCAGCCCCATCAATTGATCACACCAATAAAGAACGAAAATATGATGTACGTATATGCCATCCGCATTCTCCACTGGGTCCCGTCATCACCCGTTAGGTTACTTAACTAACGACAGAGCGGGGACTGGACTAGCGCGGGTGTAAAATATATACAACATCTACTAGTATATATATCAATATATAATATTCGCTCAAGGCGTGATAAAAATGCATCATCACAGAAAGTAATAAGCATCACAGAACAATACAGATAATCTGGGATCCCCGGGTTTCATAGAGCCGCTACTGAAATCCGACGTTCCCGTGGTCGTGTTGATAGCCTGTGCAATGAAATCCTAGACCCCTACGGGCGCGGCAAGTTACCCGCTAAAACCTGAAGCGAGGCAGCCCCCTTCAACAACGTGAATGGACCACCCAGCACTTCATGGAATACGGTAACTTGGGTACCCCTCCTTGGGTCAACCTGTAACCCCTACGAGTGCGGCGAATAGCCCGCCAATTCTAGAGTGAAGCCCCCTCCGTCTCAAAGCCATGAGATGCGGGCCCGTTGCCCTCTAGAACCCAGCTATCCGTGCACCCTACCACGGGGTAATCCTTGTACAGAAAGTAAAAATATAAACAACGGGTACATCGACCTCAGCCCGGCCGTGCCCCAAAAGAATAATATACAAACAGGCAGTGATGGCAGTCCATATGTCGGACACTCACCCCGCAATATTAAATGTACATAATAATATCAAAACTGTACTAACATTGCACCCAGGCTATCCACCACGACAAATCCGCAACATCACAGCACAACACAGAACATCAACGCGAATGTCACGGTCGCAAATCCGTCTAAAAGAGCTATAGCAATTAGATAGGATTTACCGATCAAATGACATTCACGTTCGCAGATATAATGTAAATACTGTGAACTAACATGTTTAAAATTTTCGATCGACAAAATTTCCCGAAGTAGGCTCCAAGCACAATACCCAGTACTCAAACAAATCTGGGCCCAAACAAAAAATACCAGAAATCACATTTCTAAGTCAGAGATCACCTCAGAAAATTTCGTGCACTGTGGCTAAAGTACGGCCGTGGATCTGCGGCCAAAACGTGGGAACGGCCGCGGATCCGCTGCTCTATAGTGAAATCAGCCCACCAAATTTTCTCAGTTCGCTTTAAAAACCCTGCCTGTTTTTCTGCAACACACCAAATATTTTTTTGACCACAGGAAAAATTCGACAGAAACTGTGACTTGGAAATGCTGTTTTTAGAAAATTCGTTCGATCGATGTTTTAAATATGTTAGAGCAAGCTAGTAAAGATTAATGGCGTGTCTCTGATACCATGTAAGACTACGGTAGCGCCCCGGCCGTCTTTCCGAGGCCAAAATGCGGAAACGAAAATTTTTCTTAACTTAAAAACCGGTGCTATTGTATGCTTAAAACCCGGATCGAACCATTAACCTATTACTAGCAAACTAGAGAAGGGATAGAAAGCTATGCCGATCGATCCGTGTCCTTCAGTCTTCGGCCACCATCCCAAGCTCCTCGCGGCATCTCCGGTCTCGATCTCCTCGACGGAAAGGGCACCACATCTTCAAGTCTTTTTACGGGCTCCCTTTTCGTCCAAAGCAACTCGGGCACGAAATGTGCTAGCCGACGTGTCCAATGTTTGTAGAGAGTGCTTGTGATCACTTTGTCTCTTGCATCCATTGCTTTGGATGGAGGTTAGAGGTGTTGCTATTGATGGAGATAATGAGCTATAGGAAGAAAAAGAAGAAGAGCTTCTTTTCTTTTGTTATCGAATGATAATGAGAGTGAGAGAGTGTGAAGAATAATATGAGAGCTAACCTCACCCTTGGCTTCCCCTCTCTCTCTCCTCTCATCAAATCAACTCACTAATCAATCACATAATGTGATATTTGCACAAGAAATGATACCATGACTCACCAATGAAGTACATGTATCATTTAATGCACAAAATGATGGTTTCTAGCTCATAATTTCCATTAACAAACATTAATCCAAATGTTTGCAATAATAAAAAAGATACGGCAACATCTAAAGTAAACTCGTGACAGATCACAAGGATACCCCTCACCTATATATACATACCTGCATCCGCATTCCGACTGAATGTGAATGCGATGAGACTAAAGTAATCTAACAAATCTAATACTAAGATCCGGCTTAAACCAAAACCCACTAGTATGATCCGCCCGATCATGATCCGTGCACTACCGCACGTATATGATCGGACCCTGCCAGATATCATACGGCCTCTACAACGTTTCGCCCGAAACTTGAAAACTGCCTGCGGGGGACTCTAAAGACTCGTCAGTACTTTGGCTGTGGATTTAACCACTAGCACGTCAGTAGTACTAGCTGTACGTAACGGGCTACCAGGTATTGACCACAAAGGAGGTCGATGAGCGAACTCATCCTGACGCCCTACTGAGCTTGTTAGTGACAATATCCGTACAGTCCGGTGCGTTCGTCTATGAGCATCGCATGATGGGCCTAGGGGTTGGTAAAAGTCAGACCCCCAAAAGCGGTACAAGTCGTGTCGGAGTGTAGCCCAGAACACCCAGAGATACTACTGGAATAGCTACCAGTAAATCTCCTGCCTCGGTCGAGGGCTTTGTGTAATGGCTCTCCTAGACACAGCGCGATCTCACCCCCAATACCGGGAGAGACGAATCCCCTGCCGATCCGCTCACTTGCATCCATGTGGCTCGGGACTGTACCCAACTAAAACCTGTTTGCATGACTCCTTTGAGCCGTGGTAGGGTAGTAATCAAAGCACAGTGGGAACTCACACGAGAAAAATGACGATCTCAGGTCGATGAACTAACCTGTACACATGTCACCAGGGAACTGCTTTCTGACATGAGGTATAATACCAACTAGCATGTTCCCGGTGAGTCCTGTCCGGTGTACTCATAACCCGATGAGCACCTGTATACATCTTAGGTGATTCAACTGACACCAATGGCTTATGAGACCGGCCACCGCCCCTCGTCGGGCTCTCGACTGTATACACTAGTCTACTCCGGAGTATCGATGCCCTGTCTCGAAACTTCAATAACTAGGGACCGCTTTTAAGGATGTGCTTATGGACTACCCAACTCTCACGTATATGATCGCCATCATACAGTTGGTAGTCAAGCAGCATCCTAAGTGCTCTATCAACGTGTAATAGTGAACATGTCACCTAAAGCTGTATACGATTGATAAAAACAAACCATGGTAGCATACTATTCTCTATAAACGTGTAATAGTGAACTACAATGTCACCTAAAGCTTGTACACGATAATAGAGACAAACCAGATAGTATACAAACCTCTCGAGTAAGACTGTCCTACCGGTATAGGTCCTCCCTCAATCATTGCAATCGTGTGCCTGCGATCCAATAATTGACTCTGAGGGAACTATATCCAACAATAGTATTAGGTATACAAACGTGTCCCTAAACTTAGCACACCTTTGTCATAAATCAAGGACTCAAAATCATTACCCAGCCGAGTATGCTCAAGTATCTCAGATGAACGAGCATCAGCGGGCAGTGCCTCGCGAAAGCAACTAAGGAAAAGTGGTCGGGCGCGGACATGAGAATGTTGTCCTCAAGTAGAGGCGAACACAAGCTGTACTCAGCGATCGCACAAGAACTGTAAATATGCCGAAGACTGTCTTAGCATTCAACACCCGCTGCAGGAAGATATACATTAAGCTCTGGTGGTCCGTGGAAATCTGACATGACTATCGAACAAGTAGTGTCTCCAAATCTCCAACGTAAGACCACCGCGGCCATCTCCAGATCATGAGTGGGATACCCTGCTCGTACTTCCTCCAGATGTAGGGAAGCAAAAGCGATAACTCTATAGTGTCACCTCAGTACACAATCGAGCCTCACTCGCGAAACATTACAGTTAAACAACAAGGTCGCCCGAACTATAATGCAAAGAAAGAACTGATGCAGTTGTTAACCGAGTCTTCAACTGCTGAAAAACTCCACACACATACCTCAGTCCAAAGAAAGAAACCTCCTTTATGGTCATCCAGTCAACTGTGCAGCACTACACTAGCAATCCTGCATGAAACGGCGGTAAAAACCTGCTAAGCCCAAAAATCCGCGGATCTCCGTCCGTACACAAGTCTAGGCCAAAGCTGTACGGCCACGATCTTCCTCGGAACCATACAAAACCGTCTCCCTTAACTACAAGACCTAGGAGTCAACACAAACAAGCCTGAAGGAACACTCCGAGAATCTAGCAAACCGCTGGTGCTCTCCCAGTATCTGCAAAACAAATCCTCAAGTGCTGCTCCTGTTCCTCAAGGCACAAAGAATAGATCAGAATGTCGTCAATAACACAACAATAACTGGTCGAGGAACGGCCTGAAGAAATCTGGTTCATCATATCTACGAATGCTGCTAGGGCATTGGTGAGTTCAATGACACCACCAAAACACACAAAGCCCGTAGCACGCATAAGGCAGTCTTCGGAATGTCATCACTCTGAACCCGCAACATTGATGACCTGATCCCGAACAAACTTAGAAAATGTCTCTCACTCTGGAGCTGATCGAAGAAATCGTCAATGCGAGGTAAAGGATACCTATTCGCATCGTAAGCCGGTTCAATTGACGATCCATCAATACACAACCTCAATCTGTCGTCCATCTCCTTGACGAACAGAAATAGGAGCTCCCTAATGCGAAACACTCAGATGCACAAGCCCCCCCAACAAACAACTCTGCAGCTGATCCTTAAGCTCCCCAAGCTTCGCCGACTCATCTGGAACAACGTCGGATAACTCTCGCATGAAAGGAACCCGGTCCAACAAACCAACTGTGGCTCCGGTATCATGAATGAACGCCAAGAATCCACGACATCCTCTCCTCAAAAGCCGACTAGCGGAAAAAGGCTGAATTCAAGCTGTGAGAGGCGGCACAACTATCCACGTGCACAACAAGAACTGACTCGCCGGGGAAAACAACACCTGACTATTTTCTCACGGTAGTCCACAGACGCCTAGCACATAGCTAACCAGTCAATGCCCAGGAGAACGTCAAATCCAACATCTCTAGAAGGATCAAGTGACGGATGAATCTTCTAACCGATTCGCACACGACTGAAATATGTGTTGCGTAACAAAAGAATCGCTGACAGAAAATAACACAACAAATGGGCTTATCTACCTAACACGACTCTCGTCCCAACCATGGCACAAGTGTGAAAAACCAACATGTACATCAAAGAACATGTGAATTAAGGATACCTGAAAACCCTGCATTTGACGCCCGCGCATCCCGATGAGTAGAAGCAAACCCTCGGGTCTGCCCCCTACCCGTAACTGGCTGAACTCCTCCTCTGCTAGACTGACCCTTCTGAGCGAACCTTCCGCGCCCACGACCTTTCTGAATACGACCCTGACGCAGTGCTAAGGAACAATCCCTAATGAGGTGATGAAGGCTCCCACACCAGAAACATCTATGCGACGACTGCTGACCTTCCTGGGGATGAGAGCAGAACGACTGTCCATGTCCTAAGCCTCTGCTACTCCCGCGACGGTCACGAAATCTGCCTCGATGACTAGGCCTCTGTCTCTGGGCTGGTACACCGGTACGAGTCCTCCACTGTTCCGGAACTCTCAGTGTCTATAGAATACGTGTCTCGTAAACTGGGGCTGCATCCACTAGTGCTATGTAGGAGACGGACTGCTGCATGCTGATCGCAAGGAACAACTGGTTAATAGGGGTGACAACCTCATGTCGCTGCGCTTGAACGCCCTCAACCAATGAACTCATCGTTTGGCGCAGGTCCTGCATCTCTGCTACAAGCCTAGCGAACTGATCTGTCGAAGGCGGATCCGTCTGCACCTGTGGAACGAGCGTGCCATCCTGGTCAGTCCTCGTCTCACCGGAGTCAATCCTGACCTTGGCCCTCGCTGCATCACTCTGAGTCCCCACAGTCATCGGCGGCAAGGCTATAAATGGAAATAAGATTCGATAAGAACACGGAAATCGAGTCACAAAGATATGAATCATCAAGGAAGGAATTTCAAGCAATGTTCTTAGGTCACTTTAGGCGAAGTACCGCATCGTGAGTATGCTGCAGACATACACACACTACGTTACTCTACTTAAACTACCTACTCCATCATACCAAGGTCATCCTACACTCCGAAAGGTAAAACCTAGCGCTTTGATACCAACTTTGTCACGACCCGAAATTGGCACGTGACGGCCCTAATACTAAGCAACGTCTAAAGACGTAACGCAGTAAAAGAAAGCCAAAACCCAGAAATCTAAACCATAAAAAAATGACACGAAAAGATAATAGAAGTTTTGAAATATTTGAAATCACAACCCAAATTCTTTAGAAGTCCAATTTTTCTTTCTTTAAAATTTTGGCAGCACCTCCTTTGTAAAAACTAGCCCCAAAAATGGGTACAACATAAATATAAATAAAGCATCCCCAAACGGAAGCAAATACACGCCCAAAGGCGGAAAACAACCACCACAACAAATATACGACGCCGTAGCGAAGAAATAAAAGACGATAGAAAGAAAGCTGTATGTTCAGTTGATAAAACTGCACATTTGTTATTACATTTTTCCTACCATTTTCATATTAAAAAGGGACTTTATTATAATATATCATACATACGAGGGTTTATGTGTAAAAATACTATTTTCCATGTGCTGATATATTATAATTAGCATTTGGTAGGAAATTGTATGCAAATAATATCATTGACCTAATCCTAGTAGAACTAAGTCTACTAAATATTATTTAAGTTGTTGTGCAGAATCTTTCCAAGTTGTGCAGAATTTTCCAAGACTAAAATCAAAGAAATCAAGTTGTTGAAGCTAACTTGCCTAATTAAGAAAGCAAAATTTGGAGACCAAGTCTGGCAGCAACCACGAGAAGATTTCAATGATACAAAGGTTCTCAGGATGGACAAATGTCACACACAAGAAGACCCAAGAAAATGATGAACGGCTGAGATGATATGGCCGCGGATCCGCAGCCATACCCCCCATTGGGCCGCGGATCCACGGCAGGATTATAGAGTTAGGATTTGCGCTTTTCTGGGGAAAATCTCTACCACTATTTACCTAATTTGGAAGCAAGGGTTTCTGGTTTTGGACTATAAAAAGAGACCGAGAGCCTCTTGGAAAAATTATCAAGGCGAAGAGATCACGAAGTCCAAGACGGCTCACGCATCCAGGCTGATCATCAACGGTTCATCTATCTCCTTAGAAGAGATCGAGAAGCAAACTAGGTTTTTGTAATCATTTTCTATGGAATCAAAGTGTATTTGATATTGTTGATTAATAAAGGTAGCTTTCTTCTTCTTATTCTATTTCTTCGTAGTTTAATTATGCATTTTCTCTCCATCTCTTTTTCTCCCAACATGCGCGAGCAATTCTCCGCTTGTTAGGTTTCGTAGGATTAGGGTAGGCTAATGGATGATGAAAATAACTAAACCCTTTTTAAATCCTATAAAGTTTAGGAACTTTATCAAAAGAATCATTAACATCCTAATCGGGCGCGCTAGCAATTCTTTGCTAGTTCCGACCGCGATTAGAGATTAGATTAATGATTGTTTTGGTAAAGGCTAGATATGAACGGAGTTCCGTGTCGAGATAAGGGTTAAGAGTGGGATTCCTTTTCCCTCCAGAAACCCTAATCTACACACATCACCGTCGTTCTTGTTCTAAATCTATTAATGGATAAAAAGGGTAGCTTTTAATTAATCGTCCATAACTACTAAATCCTAACGAACCCTACAAGCCCTCTTATTATATTATCTACATCTCTAAAATAATCTAGATCTATATTTTACATTCTTATTTAAAGTAGATCTAGAAACCATTCTATAAAAATTCTTTTATCCCTCCTCTCTTTCTCAACACATCTAAAGTAAAAGTAAAAGGTTCCACGTTTCCCAGAGGACGACCCGTACTCATCTCGGTCTAGCTACGTGCAACACCGTTATTGATTGCGGTTAACTACAAACAAACACTTTTTCGTACCAATCACTGTATAAAAGACAAACAAGTCACAAATAATATACAATATCATCCTCACCAAGTCTCTAAGTCAACAGAATAAAAGTAGATGGAGAGTACAAGGATACAACGAATATACAATAAAACAATACGGATAACCACAAAACCCACCTAAGCGAAACTGCACACTATGAGCTGAAGCGGTATCCGTAGCAAAAGATGATCAGATAGATGAATAGCCTGCCTCGACTACTCTGGGCAACACCCTGCAAAACAACTGTGGCACAACGGGAGTGAGTTGCCAACTCGTGAATAGTAAATAACATCTGCAGGAAATCGCAAGTATACACGTAGAGCGTGAAACTAACATATGCAATTAATAGCAATAAAAGGTCATATGAATGCAATAATCAAGAAAAGTACACTAGCAGGTACAATGAATATATGAAGCAATAATATGACAATCACTATGCGATAATCATGCAATAACGATATGAAAATGTATATATGCAATAATCATGAAAGGTACACTAACAGGTAGAACTACACACGAAACAGTGCATATAAATAAAGGTATGTAAATACAACAGTCATGAAAGGTATAATAACGGGTACTACTAATACATGAAACAGTTCATAAACAATAAATGTGGAGTATGGAATGAAATATGTCATTTCCACGGAATCCTGACATCGTGGTAGGATCACAATCCATCAAGACAATCCAAATCCCAATTTCCTCAAATCAGCCCCCAAATTGGCTCTTATATCATATAAGCCTCACAAATCCTTAATGTACAATATCGAATAAATCCTATATATCCTGAATGTACAAAATCAAGTGAATCTCATATATCTTTTATGTACAATATCAGGTAATCTCAAATGTCTTAAATCCAATATCAAGTGAAGCTCTTATATCCCAAGTATATTTGCATGAATAAATATGATGAAGTATATAAATTTATATATATAAATATATACAATATCGAGCATATAGGCCCCAAGCACATAGGCCCCTCACATCGACCATATAGGCCCCTCACATCGAACACATAGGCCCCGAGCACATAGGCCCCACTCATCGACCATATAGGCCCCTCACATCGAGCATATAGGCCCCGAGCACATAGGCCCCACTCATCGACCATATAGGCCCCTCACATCGAGCACATAGGCCCCGAGCATATAGGCCCAACTCATAGACCATATATATTGCATATATCATCATGAAGATATATGTTGTAAGTGTGTGTGTATATATATATATATATATATCAGCGTCCCATACCATTGATATATATATATATATATATACGATGGGTATACATATATATATCAGCGTCCCATACAACTGATATATATATGCCGGAGTAAAACAATCCAGAAAACATCATATGAAAACCATATCTCAATGAGAAAATCCATGAATATAATATATGCAACATAAAACTGAAATGTAAGCATATAAAGGAAAAGCCGCTAATTAACTACAACAAGTTAATATAAATATCATGTGGTTCCTAATTTCTCTAATTCTAAATAATATCAAGTAAAGGTAAACATGTAGCTATAACCAGATATATGTGTAAACATAAAGGTAAACCAAGGTATATATATCTACCTATAAGTAATGATGTAATATACCCCCTGGGTATAAGTGAAGTATGTGTGCAAGGTATATCTGTAGCTATATCATAAATTGTATATGTACCTATCACTAATGGTACAATACTCTATAGGTATACAGGTAACTAGCATGTAAATATTTCAAGGCATTTGTGTAAGCATGTAGGTATACAGATATGCTATAAGTCATATGCACAAAGAAATATGAATTAATGTCTCAATAGCCCTAACAAAACAGTATCATTTCTATATGTGGATTGTGCGTGACATGGCAATTATTGATGGTGTGTGTGACATACAATCAGTGCTCGTGCAATATGAGCCGTCAATAATAGTGCAGTGTCCTATGGATACTAGTACAAGCACAACAATTAACTAAGCAGTATGGTGAATGCACAATTCTACATATGAAATAGAATATGCGACAAGTATTAACATCTCTAGCCCAGACGCATAACGCCATGCGGACGATTCCCCTGTAGATGTTAAATCTACTTACCAACGCTCCAAGCTGGGTGAAGCCTACCACCTGTTTTCCCTTTGTAGCAATGTCCGTAGTCCCTGCCTGCGAACCTGCAACAATGAAACAACAAAGCAAATATATATTAATAATAGTCCTAAAATACTTACAATCTACAAGGACCAACACGACACACCTACGTACTCTAAAGGGTTCGTATTGCAGCTAACGCGTATAGCGACACTACGAAACCAACTCAGCGCAACAGCAATACGTAACACGCATCATATCGGATAACGTATCGCACGAAACGAAACACTAGAAATATGCAAAGTGATCCCGGATTTTTCTGTGCTAACAATTTGTAAAAATTGCAAGTACCAAGAGACTACAATTAACCCAGAGACCCCTACACTAAAAACCAACATCCAAGACCCCTGTCTGGCCGCAAATTGCGGCCAGAACTAATAAATCTACGGCCTGACAATGGAGGAATTGGCTCGTATTTTGAGGGTAGGTTCTAGGTCTCTATACTAGGTTACTGTCAAGTCAATTTTTGGAACAAATACTTAGTTTAACAGCAGATCATCCGAGACCCCAAATCGACATTAAAAATACGATATTTATCCGAAACAATACGATACGCGATAAAAACAGCAACTTTAAGCTATACAAAAATAACTTAAACAACAGCAAGGAAACATTATCTAGCCAAAAGAACATAAAGATCTGAGCTTTGTACACTCCATGGCATCCAAGAGGAAAAATGTGAACAAAGATGTGATTTTGATGAAGTTTTAGTGAATTTGTGATGGATTTGAGATGGAGTGAGAGAGAGTGTTCAGAATTTGTTGAGGGAGATAGAGAAATGAGAAAGAGATAGAGAAAAAGAGAGAGGGTGTGAGGAAATAAGAGAGGGAGGTGAGCGTATCATTGCAATTAATGCACCATGCCTCACATTAAATGTTTTCATACAACTCACCACTCTCCAAAACAATTATCCTCTCTCTCAAATAACCTAGAAGCTTCTCACTCTCACTCACAAAGGAAAAGATTAAGGATTTAGCAAAGAGTGGAAAATCAAAGGATTAGGTAATGTGTCATGGTTGCTAAAACTAGATTAGCACAAACAAATCCTCGCATTTACGTGCACACGTGCGCGCATGCTTATAATAATTAAAAAATAAATTATTAATTAAATGTTATAAAATGTGAGGAACCCGAATTGGTAAACTTTTTACAGTAAACCAGCATTAACGTCTAAACGAAAACTAACTGAAATCTAAGGCGTTACACATCCGATTTGGTACATAACATCGCATCCATGATAGACCCGACTGCCGAAACATAGAGTATCCCTTCTATGAGTGCCCTCTCCAAATCAGCCTTGGGAGACATCTCTTGGGAAAGTGTGATTCCTGAACAAGCGGGTAATTACCACGCTTAGAATATTCCATACTAAATTTCTTGTAACATTTAAGAAAATATAAAATATTATTTTTGGAATTTAATATTAAAATTATATATTTCCCGAAAATTTCCCGATTTTCGAAATTGGGGTTTTCGAAAAGAGGTATAAATATATACCAATTATTGTGAAATAAATGGAGATTTAAAATTATTTATTTATTTATAAATATATTTATCAGATTTTGCATTTTTAAAATTTATTATATGCGGTTTAAATGAAAACCCGATTAGTGCACTGTTAATCGCGATTAGGCCAAATCCGTGTTTCTACAGTTTCCGTGGCTAATGCACCATGTCATGTTGCATTTGGTTACATGTGGTTCATTTGTGTTATTGGTTTCATATTGTGTTTTGGTTTTGTGAGGGAAAAAGAAAAGAATAACAGAAAGGGCAATAGGGTAAATTAGTGAGAGAGAGAGGGTCAGAATAAAGAAGAGAGAGAGAGACGGCAACCACATCTTTCCTCCCCCATCATTTCCTTCTCCTTCTTCTTCCTCACTTCCCTCCACCTTCACCCCATGATATCATCTCAAAATATTCATCCAAACCCTAAATCCCTTTCATTAAAGTTGTTCCCCTCTTCACCCTCTACACTTTGGACCCATCAATGTTGGATTTTGAGGACTTTGGACTTCTAGGTTTTTTCTTGGTTGCATCCATGAGGTATATCTCCCCTCACTTACTTAGTTTATGTTTTCCTAGCATTCTAGTTAGTTTAGAATTGGGTTAAGGTGTGGATTGGTGAACTTAGAAATTCCTAGAGAAAGGTTTGAGTGTTGTATGGATTGGGTGATGCCTAGTTGCTGTTACAAGGCCCTAGAGACCAATTCCTGACCTGGACCAGTGACCAAATCCCAAAGTACGAACTTTAGATTCGTCAATATTGGGTTTTTGTGGATTTAGTGATGGTATTTAGAGATATGGGATGACCCGAGACAAACATAAAAGAAGTTCCCATGACCATGAGACATGCAGGAAACCATGAACCACCACCCGAAACACGAGCCCAATATCCCCTAGTCTTGCCGTAGATTTATTGCTATAGGCCGCAAATTTCGGCCAAGCCGGAGTGAAAGCTTGTGATCTTTGGTCTGGGGCATTGTTATCCTATATCTAGAGCAACCCCATATGCAAAATTGGCTAATTTTGCCTGATGGAAAATCTGGGAGCACATTGGTGTGATATTTGTTTATGATTTCCGTATTTTGAATGCTTGGTTTTGGTATTTGATATTATTTTGGTTGTTGGATGTTTGTACATGGACAACAAGAGTTGTTTGATTGTTTTTGCACGCGTAGGCCATAGGTTCTAACCCATGAGCGCGCCGTGTACCGTATCGGTTTTCCGGATTCGATTTTAATAAACGACTGCAATTGTGTATCATTGTAGGTACCTTCACGTGGATTCCGAGGCGACGGAGCGTGGCGTCATCGACTTCGGCACGCAAGTAGCAAGGTGAGTAGATCTATATTTATGGGGGAAGTCGGGTGGATGGCGTATAGCACCCCCACAAGTTTTTGATGGAAACCGATTCTTAGAATATAGTTAAAGAAACCTAGATTAGGAAACTAGGGATATGGTTTAAAAGATAGTTAGTAATGATATTAGTGATTGAATATATATTTTGAGATATGAGAAGGATTTAGGGATATGAAAAGTGAATGTCAATCATTACTTATAGACATGTAGTTGCACTAGAATAGGTATGAGTTTTAGAGTAGTGTGGCATTTGATTTATAAGGTAGATGTATATATAAAATGACTTGTTGTAAGATGACTTAATGAGATATCGATGTGATGAAAAAGTTATACGATGTGATATGATGATTTTTTTTTATATGTCGGTATACGAATCCGAGTCGATTGTGGTGATTGATACCTTTGCCGGTCCCCCGGTATGAGATTCTTATAGATGTGAACTGGGGTATAGGAACATAGGTATATATAGTGTTGTGAATCATGTGTGATATGTCGTACGAGACGTTAGGTCTGTACCCCTCATTGTCATATAGGATGATAGGATCCCTATTGGTTTAATGTCGCCGTACGATAATTTTCCGTACGTGATAAATTTGGCTTGATGATTGATCAATACCCTTGACTAGAGGATACCGTACGATGGATTATACCGTATGTGATGTTGTGAGGCCGGATGCCGATTGATAGATTCACCGACTCGATCATGTTAGATACGTATACCTTATAGCTTTTAGCTGATGATTTACCTTATGCTGTATTCATGTTATTCTCATTGCATTGCGTATACCTGTGCTAGTACACTTACACCATTATCGATGATGCATATATTACACGTATACAGATTTACCGGCTCACACACTTCATCATCGATAATTGCCCTATCACTACACAGTAGGATTGCTACATCATGATATGACTCCTCGCATAGTTTACTTGCTATAGTTACATATGCACCTTATACGATATTGCATTTGACTTGGAGAATTTTCGAACCGCAAGATATATTGTAAAACTGGATTCATTTAAAAGAGCGGTTTTCCATCGACATGTGCATATTGCTGTTCTATGTTGAATGATATACGGATATGCTTACATTGCTGTCATATGTCGCATACATCATGCTTTATGTTTTTTCGCTTTGGGATATGCTGTTTTCATGAGATTTCTGGATTTGAGAACCGTGGTGATTTCAAAAGAAAGTATGTATTGTTTTAAAAACCCGGTTTCTCTTGATATGATATTTCGAGACGTCCACCATATGTTTTCTCAGTTCTGAGATTGGCATGTGAAACCCGATTCGAGGAGTGGAGGCACCGTCTGCGGGTACATGGTATTGGATATAGTGCCCTCAGAGTTAATTATTAGATCACAGGCACGTGATTGCAATGATTGAGGGAGGACCTATACCTGTAGGACAGTCTTACTCAAGATGATAGTATTTTAGCTGGTTTATCTTTATCATCGTGTACTGCTTTAGGTGACCTTACAGATCGCTATTACACGTTGATAGAGCCCTTAGGATTCTTGCTTGACGGCTAGCAGTATGATGGCGATCATATACGTGGGAGATAGGGTCTATAAGAACATCCTTAAAGTGTCCCTAATCGTGGGAGTTTTCGAGACAGGGCATCGATACTCCGGAGTAGACTAGTGTATACAGTCGAGACCCCGACGAAGGGCGGTGGCCGGTCTCACAAGCCATTGGTGTCAGTTGGATCACCTAAGATGTATAGAGGTGCTCATTGGGTTATGAGTACACCGGACAGGACTTGCCGGGAACATGCTAGTTGGTATTATACCTGACGTCAGATAGCAGTTCCCTGGTGACATGTGTACAGGTTAGTTCATTGACCTGAGATCGTCATTTGTCTCGTGTGAGTTCCCACTGTACTTTGATTACTACCCTACCACAGCTCAAAGGAGTCGTGCAAATAGGTTTTAGTTGGGTACAGTCCCGAGCCACATGGAAGCAGTGAGCGGATCGGCAGGGGTTTCGTCTCTCACGGTATTGGGGGTGAGATCGCGCTGTGTCTAGGAGAGCCATTACACGAAGTCCTTGGACAAAGCAGGAGATTTACTGGTAGGTATTCCAGTAGTATCTCAGGATGTTCTAGGCTACACTCCGACATGACTTGTACCGCTTTTGTGGGTCTGACTTTTACCAATCCCCTAGGCCCGCCATGCGATGCTCATAGACGAACGGACCGGACTGTACGGATATTGTCACTGACAGGCTCAGTAGGGTGTCAGGATGAGTTCGCTCATCGACATCCCTTTTTGTCAATACCTGGTAGCCCGTTACGTACGGATAGTACCTCTGACGTGCTAGTGGTTAAATCCACAGCCAAAGTATTGACGAGTCTTTAGAGTCCCCCACAGACAGTTTCTCAAGTTTCGTGCGAAAAGTTGTAGAGGTCGTTTGATATATGGCAGGGTCCGATCATATACGTGCGGTAGTGCACTGATCATGATCGGGCGGATCATACTAGCGGGCTTTGGTATAAGCCGGATCCTAGTATTAGATTTGTTGGATTACTTTAGTCTCATCGCATTCGCATTCGGTCAGAATGCGGATGCAGGTATGTATATCCAGGTGAGGGGTATCCTTGTGATCCGTCATGAGTTTACTTTAGATCTTGCCGTATCTTTTTTGTTGTTGTAAACATTTGGGTTAATGTTTACAAATGGAAATTGTGAGCTAAAATCATCATTTTGTGCATTAAATGAGACATGTACTTCATAGGTGACTCATGGTCTCATTTCTTGTGCAAACATCACATTGTGTGATTGATTTGTGACTTGAATTGAGAGGAAGAGAGAGAAGGGCAGCCATTGTATAGGGTTGGGTCTTGTATTTTTCATACTCACTCTCATTTTTGACAGCACAACAAAAGAAAGAAAATGGCTCCTCTTCTTCTTCTTCTTCTAGCTCACCATTTCCGTTAAAGGCATCATCTTCAACCTCGATCCATACACTCTCATGCGATGAGAATCAATGGATGCTTGAGACGAAGTGATCATACACATTCTCTACATCGCCTTGGACACGTCGGCTAGCGAACTTCGTGCCCGAGTTGCTTCGGATGAAGCGGGAGCCTGTAAAAAGACTCGAAGATGTGGTGCCCTTTCCGACGAGGAGATCGAGACCGGAAGTGCCACGAGGAGCTTGGGATGGTGGCTAAAGATCGAAGGACACGAATCGATCGGTATAGCTTTCCAACCCTTTCTCTAGTTGCTAGTTGTAGGTTAATGGTTCGATTCGGGTTTTAAGCATACAATAGCGCCGGTTTCTAGTTTGAAAAAGTTTTCGTTTCCGCATTTTGGCCTCGGACAGACGGCCGGGGCGCTACCTTAGACTTACATGGTATCAGAGCCATGCCATTAACCTTTACTAGCTTGCTCTAGCGTGTTTAAAACTTCGATCGGACGAAATTTCCAAAATCCGCATTTCCAATTGTGCAGTTTTTGTCGAATTTTTTTTGTCGCCGAGAAATAGTTTTGAGTGTTGCAGAAATTCATGCAGGCTTTTCTAAGACCACTGGTGAAATTTCGTGAAGTGAGCTTACTGTTGCGCCGCGGAACCGCGGCCTTACCCTAGTTTTGGCCGCGGTTCCGCCGCCGAACTGTAGCATCGCTGCACCATTTTTCCTACAGTGGTCTCTGAGTTTGAACTGGGGTTTCTGGAATTTTTTGTTTGGACCCAGATTTGTTTGAGTACTGGGAATTGTGCTTGGGGCCCACTTCGGGAAATTTTGTCGATCGAAAATTTTAAACATGTTAGTTTACAGTATTTACATTATATCCGCGACCGTGAATGTCATTTGATCGGTAAATCTTGTCTAATTGCTATTGCCCTTTTAGACGGATTTGCGAACGTGACATTCACGTTGATGTTCTGTGTTGTGCTGTGATGTTTCGGATTTGTCATGGTAGATAGCATGGATGCAATGGTAGTACAGTTTGGTTGTATTTGTACATTTGATATTGCGGGACGAGCGTCCGACATGTGGACTGACGTCACTGCCTGTTTATATATTATTCTTTTGGAGCACGTCCGGGCTGAGGTCGATGTACCCGTTGTATATATATTTTACTTTCTGTACTAGGATTACCCCACGGTGGGGCGCACGGATAGCCGTGTTCTAGAGGGCAATGAGCCCGCATCTCATGGCTTTGAGACGGAGGGGGCTTTACTCTAGAATTGGCGGGCTATTCGCCGCACTCGTTGGGTTTATAGGTTGACCCAAGGAGGGGTGCCCAAGTTACCGGATTTCGTGAAGTGCTAGGTGGTCCATTCACTTTGTTGAAGGGGGCTGCCTCGCCTCAGGTTTTGGCGGGTAACTTGCCGCACCCGTAGGGGTTTAGGATTTCATTACACAGGCTATCCACACAACCAGGGGAACGTCGGGTTTCAGTTGCGGCTCTGTGAAACCCGGGGCTTCCAGATTATCTGTATTGTTCTGTGATGCTTATTACATTTCTGTGATGTTGCATTTTTATCACGCCATAAGCGAATATTATATATTGATATATATACTAGTAGATGTTATATATGTTTTACACTCGCGCTAGTCCAGTCCCCGCTCTGTCGTTAGTTAAGTAACCTAACGGGTGATGACGGGACCCAGTGGCGAATGCGGATGGCATATACGTACATCATATTTTCTTTCTTTTGTGGTGTGATTAATTGATGGGACTGCATTGATTCGGATCAATGCAAGCAAAACAATCCTATTTTGATGTTGTTGGAACATTTTTCAAAAAGCTGTTATTGCAAGGACGTTTTCTTTTGTTTTGCACAGTGGTATTCAGTTGGAATATCCTGCACCTCAGTCGACGAGGCAAGGGCCGAGATCCCTTCACCGGGAGTGACTCCTTGGACAGAAGTTTGCGTCGGGATAATAACTTCACTATAGCCGATTGCCTTTTGCTTTACACAGTGGTATTCAGTTGGAATATCCTGCACCTCATTCTACGGGGAAAGAGCCGAGATCCTTTCACCGGGAGTGACCTCTTTAGCAAAGGTTTTCGCCACTATATTTTTCTAAAAAGCTATCCGGTTCCTTCAACGATATCAAGTTCATTACGTTAATGGTTTTTCACCAAAAAACAGCCGTAGCCCTCCGTCATTTTAGATTAGTATTGCTTAGTATTCGCGCTACGTTTGTCGTTGCTATTCGTTGAGACGTAGTGTGCGGTAGCTCTGTTGTGCTTTTCTGTCGCATGGATATGTGGATTGGTTAGGACGGTCGTACGACTTTGTTGATTATTCGAAAAGGGTTGTGCGGGTAGATTTAACGCAATCAAGATGATGACGGGTTGAACTTGACTAGGACCTTTTGATTTGTTGATTATTCGTCAAGGTCACTTGGTTCCTAAGGGTAAAAATCACATCGGGAGTTTCTAAAGAAATTGAAACTTGCCAGGCATGCGCATACCTTCTGGAGTGTGATAACATGAGTGGATTCCTTCACGTCATCATGCGGTGATAGTTGAATCCCGATTCCTACTGATGAGTTGGTTTACTCCTCGGGTGATCCCGACTAATTCTTCTTGCAAGTTTGGAGGAGAATTTAAGGTTACAGTGGGAGGTTTCCTGATCAGATAAAGTGATAACCATTCTGATCTAGATTAGAGTGCACGCCGAGTGTTTCTTTTCTCTCTCTCTTTGGCAGCGACCATCACCCGACTCTTGACTATGACTCAGTGGCCAAGTTAACCGAACCTTCTTAAAACACTTGCTTTTGGATTGTCTGAGTTGCATACCTCATTGCCACTCCTACTTTTACCCTTTTCTCCAGAACACCCCGTATTACTACGAACATCCACTTCCATTGGATAAAACCATCGTATGGTTATATACGAACTCGAAGGAACTTATTCGAGGATGGTGTCCGGTTCTGGAGAAAACGAATAGGACTATTCAGTTGTCTTTTCCTTTTACCTTCTCTCATGTTGCGAGTGTTCCTTGGATTAGGACGGCACACCTGTTATGCTTATTGGATAGTCTTCTTCCAAACCATTGGCAGGTGCCGAACGGTGGGGAATGAAGAAAACCAATTAGCCTAACGATGGTGTACATAAGGTATTAAGTAAATACATATAAAGGGATTAGTAAGAGGGCAAAGTAAATTGCAACTGCCATTCACGACAAAACCAAGTATTTTATCGCCACTCCTACTTCACCTTTGTATTTCTCCAGGACATTCCGTATCACTACGAAGATCCACAGTTTTTTGGATACTCCATCGTATGGTTATATACGAACTCGAAGGAACTCGTTCCAGTTTGGCGATGGATTCTGGTTCAGGAGAAATAGGAATAAGGTTTTATTCAGTTGTTTTTTATCTTTACCTTCTCTCGGGTTGCGAGTGCTCCTAGGATTAGGACAGTACTCCTATTACGCTTAATGGATAGTCTTCTTCCAAACCATAGGCTGGTACCGAACGGTAGGGAAGGAAGAAAACCATTTAGCCTAAAGGGGTGTACAGAAGGTAATGACTAAAGACATATAAAGGGATTTGGAGAGATGTCAAAGAAATATGCGGTTGCAGTTGTGAATCTGATAATGGAAGAGGCATTACTAAGAATACCCGGATACCCCTTCGAAACATTTACATGTTTCAGTTTCACTGTCTATTGTTAAAAGAAAACTGATTTCCCAATTGGTCCTTGCTCCAGGGTATTTATTTACCAGGTTTGATTCTCACATCTATATGGTTTTACAGATGATGAGTAGGAGTAAGTTATTGGGAATTGGATGATCATCCTCATTATATCGGGATTCGTTGTAATTGGTGATATTTAAGGAAATCGCCTGGGTTGTTTGCCGGACGGCAAATATTTGGTTTTGAATACCGTTGTTATGCACCAATTTCAAATTGATATATCTGTACATTTATTTTCATAAAGTGAGATATAAAATTTTGAAATTATGTCAATGACATTTACCTATATCATTGGATGGTTAGGTAGGGAACATTAAACAGCGGTGTAATTCTTCTTAAACATAAGTACAGTTTTCAACCTACGACACACAGGGAATGAGTTATTAGACTCAGGGGACTTATACAGTGTATTGTATGTTGTCCAGTGTCCTTGAGGACAGAGGGGTTGGTACTCGTACTATATTCTGTTTACTTGTGACTTCTCTAGTTCTTAGACATGTGTTTCGTAGAAATACAAAGTCTAAGTTTTGAGAAGTTATAGGTATAAGAATAAAGTAGAGAACCAGGTGTTGCAAGTATCGGGATTCTTCAAAGTGATCGAAGATGTAGATACTTCTGTATGGTATCAGTTGATAGTAATGATTTTTGAGAAACTTGCTTCTCTTTCAGGTTATTCATATCTGGATGTACTCCTAAGTTGAGTAATGCTGATCGGCCTCTCTCTATTAAGTTGACATGCACTGGAGACTGCTACATGATTTGAATCTGGTTTCAATTAAATCAGTGCCTCTGTTTCTATATTGGATATAGAATGGTTCATATCTTAATGAAGTTAAGGTACGGGGAGCTGTCTGGCTTATGCTTAAAACCAAACTCTGGATAACTCAAGGCACGTTTTTATAATGGCAGTTTGTGGGTTGACCCGGGCTATGACGATGGTTGACTTTCTACCATCTGGAAGATCAATAGTAATATTGTTCTTGACTCGCCACAGTTTTAGTAAAATGGATTTTTTTAGAAAACAGTAGTGGGAGTATGGTAGAACTGGAAGTGATTCCAGAACCGCAAATGATTACTGAAAATTTGATAAGAACCTAAAGATTTGATCTGGTTTGACATTCCATTGGCCACTCCGCAGATATGGTGGGTAACCTCAGGCACTCGAGAGGTACTTCGGTATGCTCAAGGACGGTGACAGGGAGGTTCTTGTTTACCCAGACTTGCCATTGATGTTCTTCCAGACTGTGAGACCCGGCAGGAGGATGAGTATAGCGTCGTTCTAAACTAGCTTTAGAAGTGTACGTGTATATTATTCTGCCAGAGGGTTGTCGTAGTCAGTGGGAGCAGCGGAAGCATAGTGGACAAGTGGCTTATGTCAATTTATAGACTAAAGCAGATATAGCGGAGATAGATCATCTATTTCTTATGTGACAGTCATAGGTTTGACTTCATCAGAATAGGGGATGGATCTATTAAGAAGGTAGTAGGGTGTGATGTCTTGGTATTTGGATGATATACACATAGTAGGAAGTGAAATTCCTATACTACGATCGGTTATACTTTGGTTGTCACACAGTGGTTTCTCCACATAGGATATGGATATTATATCAGATATTCTGATTACTAGATCTATGGTTTTAGATATAGATTTGGGTAGTTTCCCAATCTGGCCACTTAGACAGCATTCTAAAGTTGCTTTAGAATGGACGACTCCTGGCACGGTAGTATACCTGCAGGTGATGGAGTCACCTTCTCTAAAGGTGTCTTACAGACTAAATGGGAGAGGGATGTGCATGATTGGCAGATCACTTGCTTAGGCAATTGAGTTGATCATGAGATGTTGCTTTTGCACGACATGCAACAAATTGATATTAATCCAATCCTGGAGAAACGATCGGAAGCAGTTTTAGAACATAAGTGGATGTTCTAGGGATATGATAACAACAGCCTCTTTTAGGAGACGGTTATCATTCCAGGCTTCCAAGGTAACCTGGATGACAGAGTTGCTATCAGAGTTATAGTTTTCCCTCTGACGAGGGGCAGTATTTAGGACAGGTGGTCCAAGAGGATACTGAGGGAGGTGTGGCGCAGGATACTGATTAAGTTCAGTTGATGATACAGTCTAAGAAGTTTGGATTTGGAGTTCATTTATGAATTTGGTCCCATCAGATATCCAGACATATTCCAAGACAGGCATTGCTCATTTCGGAAAATGGCTTTCTCCGCGAAATTGAGATAAAGAGAGACATAGAAAGAAATATCAGGGCGGATCCACTCACTGAGGTTATCCCTCGAACGCAATAGTTTTGCAAACGGGTTTTGTGAAACTGATTAGTAGAGGAGTTGGGTGTTTGGTATCACACAGGCTGTGAGTATGCGACACCGCAATAATTAGCCTTGAGTGCAAGTGGGAGATTGTTTGATATAGTGCCCTCAGAGTCAATTATTAGATTACAGGCACGTGATTGCAATGATTGAGGGAGGCCCTATATCAGTAGGATAGTCATACTCAAGATGATAGTATGCTATCTGGTTTATCATTATCATCGTGTACTGCTTTAAGTGACCTTACAAGTCGCTATTACACGTTGATAGAGCCCTTAGGATTTTTGCTTGACGGCCAGCAGTATGATGGCGATCATATACGTGGGAGCTGGGATCTATAAGCAAATCCTTAAAGTGTCCATAGTCGCGGGAGTTTTCGAGACAGGGCATCGATAATCCGTAGTAGACTAGTGTATACAGTCGAGACCCCGAAGAGGGGTGGTGGCCGGTCTCACAAGCCATTGGTGTCAGTTGGATCACCTAAGATGTATACAGGTGCTCATTGGGTTATGAGTACACCGGACAGGACTCGCCGGGAACATGCTAGTTGGTATTATACCTGACGTCAGATAGCAGTTTCCTGGTGACATGTGTCCAGGTTAGTTCATCGACCTGAAATCGTCATTTATCTCGTGTGAGTTCCCACTATACTTTGATTACTACCCTACCACGGCTCAAAGGAGTCGTGCAAACAGGTTTTAGTTGGGTACAGTCCCGAGCCACATGGAGGCAGTGAGTGGATCGGCAGGGGTTTCGTCTCTCCCGGTCTTGGGGGTGAGATCGCGCTGTGTCTAGGAGAGCCATTACACGAAGTCCTTGGCCAAGGCAGGAGATTTACTGGTAGGTATTCCAGTGGTATCTCAGGGTGTTCTAGGCTACACTCTAACACGACTTGTACCGCTTCGGGGGGTCTGACTTTTACCAACCCCCTAGGCCCGCCTTGCGATGCTCATAGACGAACGGACCGGACTGTACGGATATTGTCACTGACAGGCTCAGTAGGGTGTCAGGATGAGTTCGCTCATCGGCCTCCCTTTTGGTCAATACCTGGTAGCGCTTTACGTACGGCTAGTACCTCTGGCGTGCTAGTGGTTAAATCCACATCCAAAGCATTAACGTGTCTTTAGAGTCCCCCACAGACAGTTTCTCAAGTTTCTAGCGAAACGTTGTAGAGGCCGTATGATATATGGAAGGGTCCGATCATATACGTGCGGTGGTGCACAGATCATGATCGGGCGGATCATACTAGTGGGCTTTGGTTTAAGCCGGATCCTAGTATTAGATTTGTTGGATTACTTTAGTCTCATCGCATTCGCATTCGGTCGGAATGCGGATGCAGGTATGTATATACAGGTGAGGGGTATCCTTGTGATCCGTCGCGAGTTTAGTTTATATGTTGCCGTATCTTTTTTGTTGTTGTAAACATTTGGGTTAATGTTTACAAATGGAAATTGTGAGCTAAAATCATCATTTTGTGCATTAAATGAGACATGTACTTCATAGGTGACTCATGGTCTCATTTCTTGTGCAAACATCACATTATGTGATTGATTTGTGAGTTGAATTGAGAGGAAGAGAGAGAAGGGATGCCATTGTATATAGTTGGGACTTGTATTTTTCATACTCACTCTCATTTATGATAGCACAACAAAATAAAGAAAATGGCTCCTCCTCTTCTTCTTCCTCTAGATCACCATTTCCATTAAAGGCATCATCTTCAACCTCCATCCATACACTCTCATACGATGAGAATCAATGGATGCTTGAGACGAAGTGATCACACACATTCTCTACATCTCCTTGGACACGTCGGCTACCGAACTTCATGCCCGAGTTGCTTCGGATGAAGCGGGAGCCCGTTAAAAGACTCGAAGATGTGGTGCCCTTTCCAACGAGGAGATCGAGACCGGAGATGCCGCGAGGAGCTTGGGATGGTGGCTAAAGACCGAAGGACACGTATCGATCGGTATAGCTTTCCAACCCTTTCTCTAGTTGCTAGTTGTAGGTTAATGGTTCGATCAGGGTTTTAAGCATACGATAGCTCCGGTTTCTAGTTTGAAAAAGTTTTCATTTCCGCATTTTGGCCTCGGACAGACGGCCGGGGCGCTACCGTAGGCTTACACATGGTGGACCCGGTATGGTTCCCCGGGGTGAGAGATGATTATCGTGGTGTAGACAATGAGCCTGGCAGAGGAAGTTGTACCTACCGGTGATAGTATTTGGACTCCACGGTTATCCGGAGGATAACGACTGGAGTAGTGAGATGGATATGAGGGCCGTCAAGAGTAGGCGGTGCCTTAGGGCCGATCTAAGGATGCGGCGCCTGAGATATATGAGGATTTATGTATCGATGCTGGACACGGCTTTCATGATGTTTCGAGTGTCGATGCTAGACACTCAGGTTCCATGATTTTGATGTGTCGCGAGGGACACACGTTGGATATATGTATGCCCTAGAGGCCATTATATGATAGTGGATGTATTTGTACATGTATATATATTCAGTATACATTCTTGCTCGACATCATATTATGTTATCTGGTTCTTCTTTATCTGACATGTTGATTTGATCATGCTTTTATTAATTCATACATGCTGATAAAGCCCTGAGGATATCGGCTTGACTACTGTGATTATGATGGAGATCATACTAGTGGGACATCTGTAGTCTATAAGCATATCCTGGAAAGTCCCTAGTCGTAGGTATATCGAGACGGGGCATTGATATACCAGAGTCGACTAGCGTATATGATGTTAGTTATATGTATGCCCTTGAGGCCATTACTATACATAGGATGTATATAGTAGTGGATGCTTGGACATATATAGGGAGGACTTTCTTGCTCGACATGATAGTATGCTATCTGGTTGCTCTTTACCTTAACGTGTGCACTGATTGTCTCTCTGTTACATGTTGGTAAATCCCTTAGGATGTGTACTTGACTACCTGGACTGTGATGCGGATCATACTAGTGGGGACATAGTAGTCCATAAGTACATCCTTCAAGGTCCCAAGTCATGGGTATATCGAGACGGGGCATCGATATACCAGAGTAGACTAGCGTATACCTTCTCGACCCATACAGATGGGCGATGGATGATCCTATATCCATTGGTGTTTGACATCAGAGATGATATATGGGTGCTCAGTGGAGACTGGGTACACTGGACGGACTCGCCGAGAACTCCCAGATGGTATTATACCTTACGTCAGATGGTAGTTCTCTGGTGACACTGGTACAGATTAGTCTGTAGACCCGAGATCGTCATAGAGTCTTGTGTGATTCCCACTGTGCTTTGATTTCCACCTTACCATGTCCAAGAGGGCGTGCAAAACGGTGGTTTTTGGGTACAGTCCCGAATCACATGGAGGCAATGAGCGATAGGAGGGGATTCGTCTCTCCCGGTATAGGGAGATGATGTTGCGCTGTGTTAGATTGGCTATAACCGGAAATCCCTGGCCAGGGTTGCTGAGATTTACTGGTAAGTGTTACCAGTAGTTTCTCGAACTGTTATAGACCTCATATCGACACGACTTATCGAGCTATTGGGGTCTAACGTTTACAACCCCTAGGCAAGATATGCGACATATCAGACGATCAGACCGGACTGTACGGTAAGTGTTACTGGTTGGATTCACAGGAGTGTGAGCGGGCATGCTCATCGATCTTCTGATCGCTTAATACCCGGGTGGACGTTACGTTTAGCAGACCGCTTGCGGCTTGTGGGTGTTTGATATGATCATCACCTGCTGCCGGCGTATTGACGAGTCTTTAGAGTCCTACACAGAGGTTTCCTGCCTCAAGCGAAACGAAATAGGAGCGCATATGAGATATGTGCGTGATCGAGAATAATGCTTGTATGTGATACCGTATTCTATTCTCGTGATTTGTATCGTCGAACGGTTATATATGATATAACCGGGTTACCGAATCAAGTGTTGATTCGATACATTGATACACTTGATACTAGTCGGTTATATGCGACATGACCGGATCATTGAATCAAGTGTTGATTTAATGATTTAATGTATAATTATATATATTTGATATATTACTTTACATTAACTAGTATTGGTTCACTCAAGATTGATTTTCTCACTTGAAATGCACAAGTTGTATATGCGATATATTTTTGTGCACTTGTTTGTATCATGTTTGATGATACATGCAAACTTGGGTTTGTGTATGACTTAAACCATGTTTAGTTGATGGTTTAGGGTTTTTACTTGTTTATTTATTCTTTTTATTTATTTTTGGCAAAATATAACATGGTGGCTTTCTTTGTTTGATACTTGAAGCTTCTTGAAGCATTGAAAAGTCTAGCCATTTTGTCTTTTGCCTTAACCCTAACCATTCAACTAAACCCTAGTTTATTCTCTACACTAAACCATGGTTGCAAATATGATAAGAATCACTTTATTTTCTATTTTCAATATTCTTATCATATTCTTTTTCTTCTTCTTCTTCTTTTTCAAGAAGAAAGAAGCTTGCTAGCTTCAATGGTGACTTGAGAAAAAGAGTGAGAAATCCAATTCTAGAGTGAACCCACTTCCTATTTCTTCATTCTCTACCACTTGCCAAGTTGTATATGGTGTTTTCTTCATAAGTTTCATGACTTGGTGAAGTTGGAGCTTGATCTTGAGTTGCCTCGACGTAGATCATCTTCGGCATCGAAGTCAACGACCTAGCTCGATCATTTCTTTGACGAAACCATCGCTAGAGTCCGGGATCCGATGATCGCAGCGGAGGGACATCATCACGGAGCTAAGGAAGTGGAGGAACGGGTCTACAAAGGTTGTAGTCTCTTTCACATAGCAGTAAAGTTGTTTACTAGCTTGTTCTTTCGCCTATCCTCTACTTAACGATCACATTAGGATTTTTAGGCACATGAAAAATTTGATTTTGGCATGGTTGATGCCTTGTGGGACCTCTTAAGTGTGCCTAGGAACCCTATAGTGGTATCAGAGCCTAGCTAGAGCCTTAGGCGATGCGTAGACGATGTTAGAAATCCAATCGAACCCCGAAACCGAGCCATATAGTCACCCTGTTCATTTAAATTTGCACAGTAATGTCACAATATGTCTCCTGTGTTTTCTGGGTATTTTTATTTAATACTCAAGAGTTGAGTGTTCTGGGGTTGTATTGGGACTCGATGATTCGATCGGATTACTTAACTTTGTTTACTTTGTTTTTCCGGATATTTTAGAACATGTTAGAAAGTTCGACCGGATATAAATACCCACTTTTTCCCCTGCCGGGAAATTTCCAAGTGTTGGATTTTTTCGTAGTTTAATGACGTTTTAAGTAGTGCAAGTAACGCGATGGTCCCTCTAGAAGACAACAAACCTTAACTCGATTATGTGACCGTCTTGAACTGCCCTTTGAACCTTAGGATTTGGGGCAGTACGGCGTGCCACATGTGAGGCGTTGGCTTGACCCTTCTACGGCTGGACCGTTGGTACTGAGGCACGAAGTGAATGTTTTTAAACATATTTCATGTGTTGAGCTGTTTCGGGAAAATTTGGGTGTTCGATTGTTCGATCGGAAAGTTTAACATTTTCTATTTATCCGGAATGTATTACAATATTTGGAATCCACAAGTAGTTATGAGATAACTGATTTGGATGTTATAAACATAGCAGTTTAGTTTCACTTGATCGGTTGCCACGGAATTTTGATGCGATCAAAAGTCCGTCGCAATCACGTAGCGTACGCGGATACTCGCCGGGTAAACTTAATAGGCAGCTACACCCCATAGCCCCGACCAAGTGAGTGTAGGAGAACCCCGTCGCCGAAAGCATCCGTTCGGGTGCTCGCGGCAGCGGTGTTCCGCCTTGGTGCACTTCGTCGACGGCATCGGGGGTGCGGCCGCCTAATAAAGTTTGCGACGAGCATTCGATCAGGATGTCGGGAATCTTGTTGAAATGCCCGACTTGATATTGAAAAGTGTTTTCGATAATGAGACTAAAATGCGGGGTTTATAATTGTTAGGCATGTGATGTCTAAGGAATTCATTTGATTAGGCATGCGATGTCTAAAGAGGTTGCGGATTCCAACTGTTGTAGTTTTACACTTTCTTTTCTGCGACCGTAAGTGTAATATGTGATATCGCCGGTTTCATTGCTATATGTCAACGACAATTGGGACGCACATATTTACTTACGTTGATGACATGTGATGTTATGTGTTGCTGGATATGTTATATTGGATCGTCGTGTTTGAATAGCCGAGGGTTTTTATGTGAGATGAGTGTTTTTCATTTTCATTCATGTAAAAACTTGTATGTAATATTCTTTTATTGGGGCACTTCCAGGTTGCGGAAGATGTCACCTATTGTATATTATTTACTTTTCCGTACTAGGATAGACCCAAGGAGGAGGGCACAAGTAACCGGGTTCTGGAGTCCAGTGGCAGACCAACTCGAGGAGTCGAGTCCGGGTCTCCTAACTCTAGAATTGGTAGGGTTGCTTGCCGCTCTCGTAGGGGTCTAGGGGTGTGGGTTTGGCTATTCATCGCGACCGTGGAATCCGTGTTTTATACTGGCTCGTATTGAAAACACGGACGTCCTAGTATATCCAATATTTCATATGTTTCTTCTGCTGCGATATCTGTGATGTGATCATTTGATGTTCTGTGATAAATACTGTATATAGTATATATGATATATTATATAGACGTCACTTATGTTTTACACCCGCGCTAGCCCTGCCCCGCTCTGCCGTTAGTTACCTAACCTAACGGTGCACGAGGGGACATCGAGGCGAATGCGGATGGCATAAGTGTACGTCGTATTTATCTGTGATGTTTAGGTGACTTAAATGATGGGACTTCATTAATATGATTAATGAAAGTAAAAGAAACCTAAAGATGTTGTGGAATCGAATTTCAAATATAAAATAGGTAGCTACAGTTCTTGTTTTGCACAGCGGTATATATGATATATCATGCACCTTATTCGATGAGGAAAGGGCCGACGATCCCTTCACCGGGAGTGACCCCTTTAGCAATAACTGGCAGATGCTACACACTCAGTTTGTATTTTGATAGCTTCTATAGTTTCTGCTTTGCACAGTGATATATATATGATATATCCCGCACCTCATTCGACGAGGAAAGGGCCGACGATCCCTTCACCGGGAGTGACCCCTTTAGCAAAACTAGAAAAGCTTAAAAAACACTCCATTTTAAATCATTTGATTCTACAACGATATCAAGTTCATTACGCAATAGGTTTTCAGAAAAATCTGTCGTAGTCCTCTGTCATTTCAGATAAGTACTAGTTAGTATTCGTGCTATGTTTGTTGACTATGTTAAGGCGTAGTGTGCGGTAGCTGATTAGTGCTTATCTGTATAAGCATATGATGCGATTGGATTAGGGTAGTCGTGCGACTTTGTTGACTATGTTAAGGGTCGTGCGGGTGGGTTTAATTCAATCGGGAAATGACGGGTTGAACTTGACTAGCACTTATGATTTGTTGACTATGTTAAGGTCATATAGCTGCTACGGGCAAAATTATCGGGAATTTCAAGTCTTGAAATTTTCAATGAGATTGTATACCTTCTATGAGATAGTTGGATCCCGATATCCGCTGCGAGTAAGAGTTACTCCTGGAAGAGTTTTACACATTACAATTAGCCGATCAAGTAGGTGTCTAGAAAGGTGTTAACGAGGTTACGCCTCTGGGAAAATGAGGTTTACATTAATTAGGTTCGTGCGAAAGCACGGGGGACCTCCCTCAAAGTACCGACACTGGCCTGGCTGAAAGATTGATGAACTTGTAGCGTGTAATTAATCCCGGCTAGTCTTTCCTTTTAGGGTTTGAAGGAAGATTTGATAAAAACAGTGGGAGCCATCCTGATTAGATAAAATAATAACCAATCTAATCTTGCAAGAGCGCACGCAGAGTGTTTTCTTTTCTCTCTCTCCAAGTAGAGACCATATCACGCCTTAATCAAGATAATAATACGGATATATTGACCGAACCCGCTTGTTATACTGAGCTGGGGAACGTTGGTCCCGCTCCAACTTATAATTGTTATAAGACAGAGCAGGAAATTGGGGATTACCAGAATTCCCATGCCGCCCAAACGAAGAAAGTGCATACTGATGCATCATCTTTGGGTGTGTTCATTACAAAGAACTGTTTCTTTGTATCCTCTACGTCCTGGCTATTTGATACCGGATCAGGATCCCAGATATGTAATCTGATACATAGGGCTACAGAAAGGTAGAGAACTGAGAACGGATGATAAGTTTCATGAGACAGAAAATGGTGCAAGTGTTGCAGCCAAGTCTGTTGGTCACTGTCACCCTGTATTCCAAATACATTAATTCTGAATGAATGTTATTAGATACCGAACCTGATATACAAAATTATATCAGTCTCTTTATTAGTAAGGAAATGATAAAATTTTGTATTGTTGGATAATGTTTTGAACATTTCCTATATCAAAAGTTGATCGGTTCAGGCACGTTATCTAAAAGCATTGATGTTCTAAATCAAACTACAGTTCTTAGTATACGGAACACACACAAGAGGAAGAGTTCAGAAATGAACGAATCCTTCTTAAGGTATTGTAGAATTGGTCATATCAATGCGACCCGACTAGCTGAAGTTACATATAGATGCATATTTAAATCAGTTTGAATTTACATCTTGTGAAACTTGCTGGTCATGTCACAGAGATAAGATGACCATAGCTCTGTTTATTGGAAACAGAGAAAGAGTTAGTGAACTCTTAGGATTGATACATGTTGATGTATGTAAGGTCCCCCGTCTATACATGCCAGGACCGGTTCTTTATACTTCATTACATTCTCTGATGATCTCTCAAGATTCAGTCATATGTTCCTGTTGAAACACAAGTCCGAACCTTTTGAGATATTCACAGAATATAAGTAAGAAGTAGAGAACCAATAAGGGTATAAGTATTATGTCCTTTGATGTGATCAAGGAGGAGAATACTTGAGCACGGAATTCTTGGACTTTTCTAAAGGAGAATGAGATTCTCTCTCAGCATTACTCCTCCGTATACACCACAATACTTCGGTGTATCCGGGCGGAGCAATCACACCCTATATGATATGGTGTGCTCTATGATGAGTACTACTGAGTTTCCTATTTCCTTTTGGGGGTTATGCACTTGAGAAGCTGCATACCTATTGAATAGGGTTCAAATCAAATCAGTTGCCTACCACTTCATATTTGATATTATAAGGGAAGAGCCCATATCTTAAGTTGGTTAAGATTTGGGGTTGTCCGGGCTATGTCTAAAAGCAAAATCCGGACAAGCTCGAGGCCAGGTCTGTTATGTAGAACAGGAAAGATTCCAGCTATACAAACTACAGCAGATGATTTGATAGAACCAAAGGATTCAATAGTAACCAACGAACCTCAGCCTCTCCGCCGATCTAGTAGGGTTCCTCACCGACCTAGTTTCGAGCTGGCCATCAGGGGTGGGACTCTATAAGAATGGCTGGATGCTTAGCGATCTGAGATGGAATCCTAATACACCAACAAAGTATGGACTTTGGTTGCTTTATCTGAAGGGTTAAATCCCCATCAGGAGCAATTATATCTTGAGAAGATTACTTGGTATAAATGGAAAAGTTGAGACTTTCAAAGCTAGACTTGTTAAAGATTTTCATCATCGACTAGGCGTGGATAATGATGAAACCTTTTCCAGTGGCTATGCTTAAGTCCATCCGGATCCTACTTGCCACGGCTACATACCATGACTACGATATCTGGCGGTTGGGTGTCATGACTGCTCTTCTAAATGATATTTTGGAAGAGAGAGTCTATAAGTACACAGTCAGAGGGCTTCGTAAACAGTTGGAGCAGCGGAAACGTGTACAAGATGCTTTATAGGATAAAGCAGGCATCGCGGAGTTGGAACGTCTGTTTTGATGTAGTAGTCAAAGAGTTTGACATCATCAAAATGGTAGATGAACCTTGTATAGACAAAAAGGTAGTAGGGAGTATGGTGACGATCCTCGTAGAGTACGTGGATGACATACTCTTGATAGTTAAGGAGTTTCCTATGCTACGCTCGATCAATCTCCGCTTATCACAATGATTCTCCACATAGGATCAAAGTGATACTTACTAAATCCTGGGTTTTGGATCTATGAGATAGATCTAAATGGATGTTAGGACTCTCACTAGATGTAGTGAGATGGTATCAATCGATCCTGGGGAGAATCACTGGAAGTGTTCCAGGGTGATAAGGACGGCTGAATGTCAGTCACAGGCATTGTCTTTACCCTCAGTGGAGGGATGGTATGTTGGAAGTGTTCCAAGCTAAATACCGTGGCTTACTAGACGATAAAGGCAGGATACATCGCTACTTAAGATTCTACCAAAGAGGCAGTCTGGATGTATATTTGTTCATAAGATGAACTTAGTTCCTCCCATTGTGTGACAATGGAGTTGTAGCTTATGCCAAGGAACGTCCGTCCCATCAGTGATCCGGACATATTCTAAGGCAGTGTCACCTGATCATGGAGATGGTTGATCTCCAAGGGATCGAGGTCAGGAGAGTAGACTCAGAGGATTACACGGCGGATCCACTCACAAAGGCCTTCTCCCAGAGAGAGACTTTTATGGGATGGTTGAGTATGAGATACTACAACCACTGCTATACAGATGGCCCTAGTGCATGTGGGAGATTGTTAGTTATATGTATGCCCTAGAGGCCATTACTATACATAGGATGTATATAGTAGTGGATGCTTGGACATATATAGGGAGGACTTTCTTGCTCGACATGATAGTATGCTATCTGGTTGCTCTTTACCTTAACGTGTACACTGATTGTCTCTCTGTTACATGTTGGTAAAGCCCTTAGGATGTGTACTTGACTACCTGGACTGTGATGCGGATCATACTAGTGGGGACATGGTAGTCCATAAGTACATCCTTCAAGGTCCCTAGTCGTGGGTATATCGAGACGGGGCATCGATATACCAGAGTAGACTAGCGTATACCTTCTCGACCCATACAGATGGGCGATGGATGATCCCATATCCATTGGTGTTTGACATCAGAGATGATATACGGGTGCTCAGTGGAGACTGGGTACACTGGACGGACACACCGAGAACTCCCAGATGGTATTATACCTTACGTCAGATGGCAGTTCTCTGGTGACACTGGTACAGGTTAGTCTGTAGACCCGAGATCATCATAGAGTCTTGTGTGATTCCCACCGTGCTTTGATTTCCACCTTACCACGTCCAAAAAGGCGTGCAAAACGGTGGTTTTTGGGTACAGTCCCGAATCGCATGGAGGCAATGAGCGATAGGAGGGGATTCGTCTCTCCCGGTATAGGGAGTTGATGTTGCGCTGTGTTCGATTGGCTATAACCGGAAATCCCTGGCCAGGGTTGCTGAGATTTACTGGTAAGTGTTACCAGTAGTTTCTCGAACTGTTATAGACCTCATATCAACACGACTTATCGAGCTATTGGGGTCTGACGTTTACCACCCCTAGGCAAGATATGCGACATATCAGACGATCAGACCGGATGTACGGTAAGTGTTACTGGTTGGATTCACAGGAGTGTGAGCGGGCTTGCTCGTCGATCTTCTGATCGCTCAATACCCGGGTTGCCGTTACGTTTAGCAGACCGCTTGCGGCTTGTGGGTGTTTGATATGATCATAACCTGCTGCCGGCGTATTGACGAGTCTTTAGAGTCCTACACAGAGGTTTCCTGGTTCAAGCGAAACGAAATAGGAGCGCATATGAGATATGTGCGGGACCGAGAATAATGCGTGTATGTGATACCATATTCTATTCTCGCGATTTGTATCGTCGAACGGTTATATATGATATAACCGGGTTACCGAATCAAGTGTTGATTCGATACATTGATACACTTGATACTAGTCGGTTATATGCAACATGACCGGATCAATGAATCAAGTGTTGATTTAATGATTTAATGTATAATTATATATATTTGATATATTACATTACATTAACTAGTATTGGTTCACTCAAGATTGATTTTCTCACTTGAAATGCACAAGTTGTATATGTGATATATTTTTTTGCACTTGTTTGTATCATGTTTGATGATACATGCAAACTTGGGTTTGTGTAAGACTTAAACCATGTTTAGTTGATGGTTTAGGGTTTTTACTTGTTTATTTATTCTTTTTATTTTTTTTTTGGAAAAATATAACATGGTGGCTTTCTTTGTTTGATACTTGAAGCTTCTTGAAGCTTTGAAAAGTCTAGCCATTTTGTCTTTTGCCTTAACCCTAACCATTCAACTAAACCCTAGTTTATTCTCTACACTAAACCATGGTTACAAATATGATAAGAATCACTTTATTTTTTATTTTCAATTTTCTTATCATATTCTTTTTCTTCTTCTTCTTCTTCTTCAAGAAGAAAAAAGCTTGCTAGCTTCAATGGTGACTTGAGAAAAAGAGTGAGAAATCCAATTCTAAAGTGAATCCACTTCCTATTTCTTCATTCTCTACCACTTGCCAAGTAGTATATGGTGTTTTCTTCACAAGTTTCATGACTTGGTGAAGTTGGAGCTTGATCTTGAGTTGCCTCGACGTAGATCATCTTCGGCATCGAAGTCGACGACCTAGCCCGATCATTTCTCCGACGAAACCATCGCTAGAGTCCGGGATCCGATGATCGCAGCGGAGGGACAACATCATGGAGCTAAGGAAGTGGAGGACCGGATCTACAATGGTTGTAGTCTTTTTCACTTAGCAGTAAACTTGTTTACTAGCTTGTTGTTTCGCCAAATTTCTAGTTAACGATCCGTATTAGGGTTTCTCGGCACCGGAAAATTTGAATTTGGCTTGGTCGATGCCTTGTGGGACCTCTTAAGTGTGCCTAGGAACCCTACATATGATACTAGACCCATACGATGGGCGATGAATGTTCCTACATTCATCGATGTTTTACATCAAGATCATATACGGGTGCTCAGTGGTGACCGGGTACACTGGACGGACTCACCGAGAACTCCTATATGGAATTATATCTATCGTCGGATAGCAATTCTCAGGTGACACTGGTACAGGTTAGTCTGTAGACCCGAGATTGTCATAGAGTCTTGTGTGTTCTCCCACTGTACTTTGATTGCCACCCTACCACGGCTCTACTGAGTCATGCAAACAGGTGGCCGTTGGGTACAGTCCCGAGACACACGAAGGCAATGAGCGATAGGAGGGGTTTCGTCTCTCCCGGTAT
The DNA here is from genome assembly GCA_030015575.1 of Agapanthus africanus. NCBI lineage: Eukaryota > Viridiplantae > Streptophyta > Magnoliopsida > Asparagales > Amaryllidaceae > Agapanthus > Agapanthus africanus. The sequence continues at coordinate 514,862,919 of CM057337.1, forward strand.
TGGGAGTTGAAGCTGTGCTGTGCCCGACTGGTTATATCAGTAAGTCCCTGGCGAGGGCTGCTGAGATTTGCTGATAAGTGTTATCAGTAGTTTCTCGATCTGTTATAGACCATTCACCGGCATGACTTAATGAGTTATTGGGGTCGACGTGACCATCCCTAGGCTCGATATGCAGCATATCTGACGAAGAGACCGGACTGTACGGTAGTGTTGCCGGATGGCTCGACGGGAGTTGTAGCAGGTTCTCTTGTTTTCTTTTGATCGCTCAATACCCGGGTGGCCGTTACGTTTAGCTGACCGCTTGCGGCTTAGGGGTGCTTGATATGATCATCACCCACTGCCGGCGTATTGACGAGTCTTAGAGTCCCACAAAGGAGTTACCTAGTCCAGGCGAAACGTTGTGGTGCGCGTATGCGATATGCGCATGGACCCGATTAAAATGCGCGTATAAGATACCGTATATTAATCGGGCGGCTAGCTTTGGGTGGGGTCATATGTGATATGGCCGGATTGATAAATCAAGTGTTGATTTATCATTTAACCATTAGTTTTCTCACTTGAAACCTTTTCTTGTACATGATGGATGTATGCATGCATGTATGCTATCTTTTTTTTAGTTTCATGCACATATTGATGTGCATACATACATACATACATCATCTATCATGTTTGCTTATACAAAGAAAATGGTGGCAATATAAGACTCACACCATGAGTTTTTAATATGGATTATTATTGTATTTATACTAAAACAAAAAAGAAGGAAAAAGGGTTAATTATTGGATTGTTTCAACACTCTTCTTCATCTTACCATGCTCACCCACTAATTAACCCTTGGTTATTTTTCCTTAGGTGTTTTAAACAATGATACAATAATATCTTTATATTCTAACCATGGTTTGAGATGAGAAGAAATAAATATATATAGATATATTTTCATTTCTTTTCATGAGTTAATCTTTTCTCTTCTTCTAAAAGAAAAGCCATCATCTTCTTCCTCCTTCTTCCTTTGCTCTCTAGTTTTTTATAGTGAGCAAAACACAGATCAAGAAAGGTTTTTAAAGTGAGAATTAGAACCACAACATCATTCTACACAAGTTTAGCCCACTTATTTAGAGTGTTATCTTCTTTTCTTCTCTTGGAAAGTGAAGTCGATAGCTTGGACGAAGGAGCTTCGGTGTAACATTTCAAAAAGATAAAACATTAATTTTTGGGAATTTTTATAATTTAATATTATTTTAATGAATATTTTAATATTTTGGTATTTTTAAATACAAATAAATAGGAAAAATGTTAGAAAAATTATGGAAAATTTTAAAATAGGGTAAATTAGAGAATTATGCCATTTCTAAGTTTAATTGATTAGTTATATGCTAAATTAGTGCTAATCGCGATTAAAAATCGCTAATCGGTTTTTAGCATTTTTTTGTGCAAAACATGCACATATCACTTTTTCACACTTGTGTTACATTTTTATTGCCATGGTTTGTTTTGGGATTACTATTTGAGTGAGAAGGGTTTTAAAAAGGAAAAGAAAAGAGAAAAGAATAAAGAAATGGGTAGTTGGTGAGAGAGAGAGGTATGGGCTTCTTTTGACCCAAGACTTAGCCATTTCTTCCCTTCATTTCCCTCCCTCTTCTCCTCTTTCCTGCTGCTGCTCATCCTTCATCTCCCTCCCCTCTTCAAGTCCTCAAAACACATCCAAAACAACTCCAAAACCCCACTCTCATTTCATTAAATGTGTGCACAATTCCTAGATCTACACTTGGAGCTAAAGAAGCAAGGATTTTGGCCACTAGGGGCAACTCAAGAAAATTCTTGAGTTGCCAAATGAGGTATTTACTGAACCCTTAGCTTAGTTTTAGTATTTCCTTTACCCCCATGTTATGATTGAACCGATATTGTGTAATTTTGTGGACTTGATGAAAACCTAGTTAGGGTTATGGGAAATTGTGAGTTATAATGTGAAATTGAGCTCAGTTGAGGTTATATAAACACCCTAGTGCATGAATTGAGACCCTAACCTGAAGCCTAAACCCAGAATACAGATTTTAGAAACCGATATCGGAAAATTTATGAAATCTGTGAAGGTTAATTGGGATCTGCTATCACCCGGGACATCCTCAAATAAAATTGATTGGACAGTGGCATGTGCAGGCACCCAGGAAGCTACCACCAAGACCCTAGCCCCTGACTCTCTTACCCGGCCGCCAATTAATCCTAATTGGCCGCAATTTGCGGCCCGACCAGCACCAATCTGTGTCGTTTTGGTTCTGCTGCTTCTACATGTATAGATTAGACCCCTGGTATTTATAGATTTGTCTATTTGGGCCTAGGGTGAAATCTGGAACATATTTCCTAAGTTGCTGTTTTGGATTCGTGTTTCCGTATTCCGTATTTTTGATTCTGCAATTGTGTATTGTGTTTTACCTCGACTATTTGGCGTTTATACGACGATATAGAGGGTTTATTGATGGTTTTGAAGGCGTGCCATAGGTTCTAACCTATAGGCCTCTTATCGTATCGTTTTGGGTTTCGTGTGCCGTTTTAGCTTTGGTTTGGTTTTAATGCGCATATACGACACTTGATGTGTAGGTACCCCAGGAAGACTACGGGACGACAAGTAAGCGCGTGGTGACATCGAAAGATGGAGACGCAAGGTGAGTAGATTATATCTACTGGGGGAAGTCGGGTGGATGGCGTATAGCACCCCCACAGTCCGTAGTTAGTATACTATATATTATGCTTGATAGTTATAGTGTGTCGTGGATATGATAGATTAGGTGTACTATGGATAGTGTAGGGTTAGAAGTGACTAGTGTAGTTCATAGTCGTGAACCCTAGAATAGATTTACACCTATACGCGCACCTTTGCATATTCATTTTACTTGCACTGTGTTGTTGATTATTTGATTTCCGCATATTCATGCTATTCAGATTGATTGCATATGTTTATTGCTATATTATTATCATGCTGTTAGGATACCAGCACCATTATCGATGATGCGTATGTCCACGTACACTATTTGCCGGCTCACACACTTCATCATCGATAATTGCCATGCCACAACAGTATAGTACTGTTGTATTCATGATATGATTCTTGCATGGCATATTGTACACTTATACCTGTACATAAACATAGATAATTCTGACTTGATTAGAGATTTGGGAACCGCATGATGTTCTTCAAAACTGATTCGTTTTAAAAGAGCGGTTTCCCTCGACATGTGCACATTACTATTCCATGTTGCATGACTTATGATATGCTTACCTTTCTTACATGTCGCATACATCATGTTTTGATTATACGCATTGAGATATGTTGTTTCCATGATATTTCTGGATTTGGGAACCGTGGGTATTTCAAAAGAGAATATATAATTGTGTTAAAAACCCGGTTACCCTTGATATGATATTTCAGTGCGTCCACCATGTGTTTTCTCGGTGCTGAGAGCGACATGTGAAACCCGATTCGAGGAGGCGGATGGGGCCGATTGCGGGTACATGGTGGACCCGGTATGGTACCCCGGGGCGAGAACGGTTTTGCTGTGTAGTAGACGGTAAGCCTGACGGAGGGACTACTACCTACCGGTGATTGTATTTGAGCTCGGCGGATATCTGGAGGATACCGACCGGAGTTGAGAGATGGACATGGGATGACCCGTACTGCTGGGGCCGAGGGCCGATACCGCAGACGGAGCCCCATATGGATGAGGACATGGGATGACCCGTACTGCCGGGGCCGAGGGCCGACACCGCAGACGGAGCCCCATATGGACGAGGATTTACGTGTCGATGCTAGGCACGGGTTGCATGATGTTTTTCCATGATTTTGTTTATATCCTCATATTTGCATACATGATGCTCATTGTCATTGGGTGACGGGTGGACGGGTTCCACGTTTATTGTCATTGGTTGACGGGTGGACGGGTTCCACATTTATACAGACTTGATCACATACAAACTGGATTTACATTGATCATACTTCATTTGTATATATAACAGGGTATGAGGGCGCTGTTATATATACCCTTACACCAATATTAGTGGTATGGGACGCTAATATATGTGTATTGATATTCTCTATTCACGAGTTGGCAACTCACCCCCGTTGTGCCACAGTTCTTGCAGGTTTTGCCGTACAGGTTTCTTTGCGGCATTTCTGGCACACTGCTTCCTTGCGAGTGAATTGCATTTGGTAGGTGGATTCTTTTGCATCAAGAACCACCATTGTACTTGTATTATTCTTTATATCTAGAATTTCCATCAACCAAAACTTGTATATTGTTTTAGACTTAGACATTAGTGTTGTATTATTCGACCTTAGAGTCGCGCTTAGTAGTATTGCGGTTTTCATGCTTATTGAGTTTCTTTTGGATTTGACCCTCGCCATTCGGCGTTGTATATTATATTGCTTGCGTGGTTGTGACCGTCGATTGACGAAGAGCTAGCTCCCGCTTGGGGATGCCTTTATCATTGTATATATATATATATATTGTTCTTGTTGTACCCCGTTCGGGCCAGTATTTACAAAAGTAACTCTGCCGAAATTTCTAGAAAAGACTTTACATTTTAAAAATGCACATTCGGCTTAGTTATTTAAAAACCTTGACTTCAAACATGTTTTCCTTCACTTCTTTAAAACCAGTTTTCTTTATTTACTCTTAAAATGGTTTTAGATTTCTGAGCTTTTGGCTTACTTGGATCAGATGGTGTCCTATAGACTTCATTTGGTTCAAGGGCCAGTCACGTGCTCTTTCGGGTCGTGACAAAGTTGGTATCAGAGCGCTAGGTTGACCTTGGTTCGAGTCTAAGTTTGACTATGTGGAGCCTAGGGCGTTTATATATATACGGAACTTAGGCTTGACCTTACGGAACTTAGACTTAGTCGAGGGGGTATTAGACCCGAACTTTCGTCGCGTAGGATAACCCTTGGTTGATGGAATAGGTGACTAAATTAGAGTGACGTACCGTGTGTATGTTCCGCGGCATACTTACGACACGCCACTCCGCTTAAGGAATCTTAGGATGTACATATTTTCGAGATCAGTGATTCTCTTCATATCCATGATTATACATCCATTTGAGATCCTCGATACTATTAGTTTCATGATCATACCTTCATTGATGTTGTTCCTTCTTATGATCATGTATCCACTTTGGATCTGTTGTTCTCTTTCTTGCCATTGATCTGCTCTCTTCGATACTCGATTGAGGTTCCTGTCGCCATGTTTGAACGCAGTTTGGGCTGCTGCTAGGGTTACGGTCGGGGCGAGCTCATCTGGTACGAGGGCCGACCATTGTGTTTTCTGGTGACATGGGAACGTCTCGAGTTAGTATTGGTGACTGTGACCTCTAGTGGAGGCGAGTGCTTGGTTTTGCACCGGATGATCGGGCCATTATTAGAGCTGCCAGTTGAGAGAGAACTGTTGATGTACAGCATACCTCAGAAATTATGATGTCGCCTACTGTGCAGAAAGATGGACCAGCTGTTGCTGAGATTGACAGGATGTTGCTTTCGGGGCTTACGAGCTGAGATTGCCGGAGCTTTCAGGAAGATATGAGACATATGATAGCTAGTCTACCCGGTTTGAGAGACGAAGGTTATTCGTCCGACTTATGCGCCGGAGCGGGCCCAGTTGAGTTGAAGATTTCCAGTGTGGAGAGTCTTACTCAGATCTAGAGCGGACCGATTCAGAGATGGCCGCCAATGTATCGCCTTTCGTGGAGGATTGAGGCGCTGTTCGGCATGCAAGCGAATGAGCCAGTTGTTGCTGCAAATGACGAGATATCGCCCAGATGGTTGGAGCTACTGCAGCATGAGCATATACTTAGAGACATGATGGATGGTCGCTAGTCACCTGAGGATAAATGACTAGGACAGGTGTTCGTTCGCTTACCCCGATGCGAGGTCATCAGATAGATTGCTTCCAGCTTGAGACGACTTCACGCAGGTTCGTTGAGAGTCGACAGAGACGATCGAATGTCAGGAGCCATTCTCCAAGTTTAAAGTATACGGAAAGACATGCAGGCGATTCCATGGACCCTCTAGAAGAATGAAACCCTAACTCGACTTAATGACCGTGTGAAAGCCTTTTGAACCTTAGGGTTTGCGGCAGTTCCGCGGCGCCATTAGTGAGGCTTGGGTTGCCCTTCTACGGCTGGACCACCGACGCTGTGGCATGTACTCGATACTATTAAACTGTACTCAAGATGTTGATCTCTTGGGGGATTATAAGGTTCTGACGAGTCGATCGAATGTTTCGACATCATTCGGATATCATGTGATGGGATGCTTTGCTTGGAAGACTCCAGATACGAGTATAGCCGTTGGAGCACAGTCCATGCAGCCATGATGAGACGAGTGCGAATCAGTCGACATTGAAGCAGAGTGAATAAAAGAGTTCGCTAGGGATTTCGACGAGACGACGTCCCACTCCGCCGACATCAGAGATGTGATACGCACCCAGAGGCGTTGTATATGGATATATCTTCCAGAAAGAAGCGCGATAAGTATGCAGCCGTTCCAGAATAAGAATTTGCTTCAGCAATGGATGATGACTTCCGGGCAATCCGGCAGGAATGAGATTTGAGAGAGAAACCTCGATAGGACCTTTCTGGAATACGATACGACGAGACCTAGACCCAGGAGTGGTCATATTGCGCACACCCAGCAGGCCAGAGTTCGGCATCGTCGACGAGGTAGTTGACCAGGTTCGGATAAAGGAACTTACCCAGATGCGTTGCGAATTGATCAAGGACGGACGAGTATTGAGTATTCCTCCGATGGTTGGGATGCGTTCCCGAGGAACTGTTCGGCCAGACATCTTCTACAGAATGATGAAGCTACAGGGTACGCGGTTTCGAGTCCGTGCGAGAGACTTCGGATTGACTGTGGCCGAGAACAGTGCAGTCCGTAGATAGCATGGCGTGACGCCATAGTGGACGACAATAGAGACAAGTGGAACCAGAGGTTCGTGCGAGACGCTGACGAGCTGTCATTACTTCCCGTCGAGACTAGAGACCTGATATGCTTACAGAGGCGTTGGGATGCGACCAGTTTCCGAGAGAATGTTGTGCTGAGGACACAGATGTCCATTGAGCGAAAATAGATTATGCAAGAGTACCAGCCTTCATACAGTTCGGCTTAGGTAAGATCGTAAGAGACCTTGAGCAGGATTCCTTCCAGGACATTGCTGCAACGATGTTTGCACCCAGGATCAGATGTGTGATGTGCATTCAGAGAGCCAGAGGCCGACGCCAGTGGCATGCTGCCATACGAGTGGTCGTGAGGATTGACCGAGAGATGACCAGAGTAGTGCCAGAACGGAATCGTCCCCGTTAGCACACCTGACAGGGCCGATGAGCCGATTGACTGCGAGAAGAGTAATCCGCAGAGAAGATAATGACCCGGAGTCAGAGGACGCCAGACCGTGAGCAAGAGGCAAGTAGATATCTTGCGCTGCTAGCATTGGATGCACCGACTCCTTCTCGACCTTGAAGGAGAAACTACCGACGACGGTATTTATGATTTGTGATTTTGTGATTCGATTATCACGTATCCGTCATTTTGGATTTCGGTGTTTTGGGCGTTTTATTGCATGATTTAGTTTTGATGACTGAGTTTCATGATATTGTTTCATGCACCTACTAAATATTTATATTTTGCGCATAGTTATTACATTCGAGGTATTGATTGTGATTTCACGCCTATCTTATACAGTGATTTGATTTACACTTCCAGCATAATTTTCATGCACCTTTAGTGTTTTGATATACGATATTGGTGCACGCCAGATGCACTAAATCGGGATTCTTCGTGCATGTCACATGCACCTGATTTTTTTTACTGTCAGGCACACACGTTGCCTACGACAGATGTTTCGTGCACACCAGTTGCACTTAGATGTTGTTTTGTACACCTGTTTGACACATATATGGATTTTGATTTCCTTGCGCACCAGACGCACAGGATATTTTTATATATGCCTTTTGGGGATTGATTTCTAGTAGAGCAGTACATTTTTATGATATTCGCTATGTATTGATGTTTTCGGAGCCCCGACAAATTGGATTTTTACTGAAAAGTTTTTGTAATTGGGGGAATAAATTTAAATTCGGGGACCGAATTTCTTTAAGGGGGGTAGATTGTAACATTTCAAAAAGATAAAACATTAATTTTTGGGAATTTTTATAATTTAATATTATTTTAATGAATATTTTAATATTTTGGTATTTTTAAATACAAATAAATAGGAAAAATGTTAGAAAAATTATGGAAAATTTTAAAATAGGGTAAATTAGAGAATTATGCCATTTCTAAGTTTAATTGATTAGTTATATGCTAAATTAGTGCTAATCGCGATTAAAAATCGCTAATCGGTTTTTAGCATTTTTTTGCGCAAAACATGCACATATCACTTTTTCACACTTGTGTTACATTTTTATTGCCATGGTTTGTTTTGGGATTACTATTTGAGTGAGAAGGGTTTTAAAAAGGAAATGAAAAGAGAAAAGAATAAAGAAATGGGTAGTTGGTGAGAGAGAGAGGTATGGGCTTCTTTTGACCTAAGACTTAGCCATTTTTTCTCTTCATTTCCCTCCCTCTTCTCCTCTTTCCTGCTGCTGCTCATCCTTCATCTCCCTCCCCTCTTCAAGTCCTCAAAACACATCCAAAACAACTCCAAAACCCCACTCTCATTTCATTAAATGTGTGCACAATCCCTAGATCTACACTTGGAGCTAAAGAAGCAAGGATTTTGGCCACTAGGGGCAACTCAAGAAAATTCTTGAGTTGCCAAATGAGGTATTTACTGAATCCTTAGCTTAGTTTTAGTATTTCCTTTACCCCCATGTTATGATTGAACCGATATTGTGTGATTTTGTGGACTTGATGAAAACCTAGTTAGGGTTATGGGAAATTGTGAGTTATAATGTGAAATTGAGCTCAGTTGAGGTTATATAAACACCCTAGTGCATGAATTGAGACCCTAACCTGAAGCCTAAACCCAGAATACGGATTTTAGAAACCGATATCGAAAAATTTGTGAAATCTGTGAAGGTTAATTGGGATCTGCTATCACCCGGGACATCCTAAAATAAAATTTATTGGACAGTGGCATGTGCAGGCACCCAGGAAGCTACCACCAAGACCCTAGCCCCTAACTCCCTCACCCGGCCGCCAATTAATCCCAATTAGCCGCAATTTGCGGCCCGACCAGCACCAATCTGTGTCGTTTTGGTTCTGCTGCTTCTACATGTATAGATTAGACCCCTGGTATTTATAGATTTGTCTAATTGGGCCTAGGGTGAAATCTGGAACATATTTCCTAAGTTACTGTTTTGGATTCGTGTTTCCGTATTCCGTATTTTTAATTCTGCAATTGTGTATTGTGTTTTACCTCGACTATTTAGCGTTTATACGACGATATAGAGGGTTTATTGATGGTTTTGAAGGCGTGCCATAGGTTCTAACCTATAGGCCTCTTATCGTATCGTTTTGGGTTTCGTGTGCCGTTTTAGCTTTGGTTTGGTTTTAATGCGCATATATGACACGTGATGTGTAGGTACCCCAGGAAGACTACGGGACGACAAGCAAGCGCGTGGTGACATCGAAAGATGGAGACGCAAGGTGAGTAGATTATATCTACTGGGGGAAGTCGGGTGGATGGCGTATAGCACCCCCGCAGTCCGTAGTTAGTATACTATATATTATGCTTGATAGTTATAGTATGTCGTGGATATGATAGATTAGGTGTACTATGGATAGTGTTGGGTTAGAAGTGACTAGTGTAGTTCATAGTCGCGAACCCTAGAATAGATTTACACCTATACGCGCACCTTTGCATATTCATTTTACTTGCACTGTGTTGTTGATTATTTGATTTCCGCATATTCATGCTATTCACATTGATTGCATATGTTTATTGCTATATTATTATCATACTGTTAGGACACCAGCACCATTATCGATGATGCGTATGTCCACGTACACTATTTGCGGGCTCACACACTTCATCATCGATAATTGCCATGCCACAACACTGTAGTACTGTTGTATTCATGATATGATTCTTGCATGGCATATTGTACACTTATACCTGTACACAAACATAGATGATTCTGACTTGATTAGAGATTTGGGAACCGCATGATGTTCTTCAAAACTGATTCGTTTTAAAAGAGCGGTTTCCCTCGACATGTGCACATTACTATTCCATGTTGCATGACTTATGATCTGCTTACCTTTCTTACATGTCGCATACATCATGTTTTGATTATACGCATTGAGATATGTTGTTTCCATGATATTTCTGGATTTGGGAACCGTGGGTATTTCAAAAGAGAATATGTAATTGTGTTAAAAACCCGGTTACCCTTGATATGATATTTCAGTGCGTCCACCATGTGTTTTCTCGGTGCTGAGAGCGGCATGTGAAACCCGATTCGAGGAGGCGGATGAGGCCGATTGCGGGTACATGGTGGACCCGGTATGGTACCCCGGGGCGAGAACGGTTTCGCTGTGTAGTAGACGGTGAGCCTGACGGAGGGACTACTACCTACCGGTGATTGTATTTGAGCTCGACGGATATCTGGAGGATACCGACCGGAGTTGAGAGATGGACATGGGATGACCCGTACTGCCGGGGCCGGGGGCCGAGGGCCGATACCGCAGACGGAGCCCCATATGGATGAGGATATGGGATGACCCGTACTGCCGGGGCCGAGGGCCGACACCGCAGACGGAGCCCTATATGGACGAGGATTTACGTGTCGATGCTAGGCACGGGTTTCATGATGTTTTTCCATGATTTTGTTTATATCCTCATATTTGCATACATGTTGCTCATTGTCATTGGGTGACGGGTGGACGGGTTCCACGTTTATTGTCATTGGGTGACGGGTGGACGGGTTCCACGTTTATACAGACTTGATCACATACAAACTGGATTTACATTGATCATACTTCATTTGTATATATAACAGGGTATGAGGGCGCTGTTATATATACCCTTACACCAATATTAGTGGTATGGGACGCTAATATATGTGTATTGATATTCTCTATTCACGAGTTGGCAACTCACCCCTGTTGTGCCACAGTTCTTGCAGGTTTTGCCGTACAGGTTTCTTTGCGGCATTTCTGGCACACTGCTTCCTTGCGGGTGAATTGCATTTGGTAGGTGGATTCTTTTGCATCAAGAACCACCATTGTACTTGTATTATTCTTTATATCTAGAATTTCCATCAACCAAAACTTGTATATTGTTTCAGACTTAGACATTAGTGTTGTATTATTCGACCTTAGAGTCGCGCTTAGTAGTATTGCGGTTTTCATGCTTATTGAGTTTCTTTTGGATTTGACCCTCGCCATTCGGCGTTGTATATTATATTGCTTGCGTGGTTGTGACCGTCGATTGACGAAGAGCTAGCTCCCGCTTGGGGATGCCTTTATCATTGTATATATATATATATATTGTTCTTGTTGTACCCCGTTCGGGCCAGTATTTACAAAAGTAACTCTGCCGAAATTTCTAGAAAAGACTTTACATTTTAAAAATGCACATTCGGCTTAGTTATTTAAAAACCTTGACTTCAAACATGTTTTCCTTCACTTCTTTAAAACCAGTTTTCTTTATTTACTCTTAAAATGGTTTTAGATTTCTGGGCTTTTGGCTTACTTGGATCAGATGGAGTCCTATAGACTTCATTTGGTTCAAGGGCCAGTCACGTGCTCTTTCGGGTCGTGACATTCGGGTGGTTCAACGTGGACACTAGAAGACTTCAAGAGAACCTTCCTCCAACACTCAAGAGGCCAAAGAGTCTAGCGAAGGGAGCTACAAAGGTTGTAGTCTCGAAACCCTAGTCTTTGTTGCCTTTATTGTTTAGAAACCCTAATTTTCTAGGATCGATCCTACGTATGCTTGCTTAGCACCATAAAAACTTGAACTTTGTGACATGTGATGCTTCCAAACTCTATATAGGGTGCTAGGTAAACCTAACATTGGTATCAGAGACGACCTAGAACATTAGGCGACACTTTTACGAAGCAAAAACTCCGATCGAACAAAAATACGACGTTTCGAGACCTTCTCTGGACAATTTTTAAAATCTGTCATTTTTCAGAATTAAAAATACTTAAAAAATACAGTAGGAAAAACTAAGAAACACTGTGAAATACGAACCCATGATCCGTACAAACCGCCGTGGAACCACGGCAAATCCTTGCTTAGGCCGCGGCTCTGCGGCCGTACAGAGGCTTCATTGATTCCTATTTGCACAATAATTCTTATAACTGCTTGTATATTGTTTTAGGTATGTTTAATCTGAATCCAGTACTATAAATTCTGGAGATGGTTTTGGACTTGACGATTCGATCGGAATTTTCATTTCGTTTCTTTTCCGGGTAAACTAGAAAGTATTGAATTGTTCGAACGACTATCATTTGCTCACTTTTCACGGGATTTAAATCTTTTGGAGATACATGCAAGTTTTGTGGTGGACCCTCTAGAAGACAACAAACCTTAACTCGATTATGTGACCGTCTTGAACTGCCCTTTGAACCTTAAGGTTTGGGGCAGTACGGTGTTCTACATGTGAGGCATTGGCTTGATCCTTCTATGGCTGGACCGCTACTACCGTGTCACACTCCGGGTTTTTTGAACTCTGCTCAAGTGTTGAGCTTTAGTGAATCTTGGGTATTTGATCGTTCGTTCGAAAACTTTAATACTGTCTATTTGTCTGGAATGTGATACAATATGTGGAATTCATATAGTTTAGGCATGAAATACGAAGTATGTGATATTTCGCATTTATGATGTCTAAAGAGAATGTGGATTCCAAATATTGTAGTTTTACACTTTCTTTTCTGCGACCGTAAGTGTAGTATGTTCGATATCGCCGGTTTCGTTGCTAAACATCAACGACAATCGGGGTACGCATACTTACTTACGTTGATGATATATGATATTATGTGTTGCTGAGATATGATGTGCAGGATTGTCGCGATCGAATAGCCGGGGGGATTTATGTGAGATGAGAGTTTTATATTTTCATTCATGTAAATTCAAATGTAATGTAATATTCTTTTATTTGGGGCACTTCCGGGTTGAGGTTGCTGCCACCAGTGTTGTATATTATTTACTTTTCCGCATTAGGATGGACCCAAGGAGGGGAGCACAGGTGACCGGATTCTGGGGTTCAGTGGGAGGCCATCTAGAGGAGTCGAGACCGGGTCTCCTAAACTCCAGAATTGGTAGGGTCGCTTGCCGCTCTCGTAGGGGTCCAGGATGTGGGCTTGGCTATTCATCGCGACTGTGGAATCCGTATTTTCTATTCTGGCTAAATACTAAATACGGACGTCATAGTATATCCCACATTATATCTATGTTTCTGCTGCCTGTGTTCTGTGATATCTGAGACGAATGACATATTATATATATGATATATAGTAGACGTTGCTTATGTTTTACATCCGCGCTAGTCCTGTCCCGGTATGCCGTTAGTTAAGTAACCTAACGGTGCATAATGGAACATTGCGGCGAATGCGGATGGCATAAGCGTACGTGTTATTTTTGTTTCTTTTCTGTGATTGGCTTAAGGACTTAAATGATGGGATTATATTAATGTGATTAATGTAAAGAAAATAAACCTAAAAAAGATGTTGTAGAATCAAATTTGAAAACCACTCGGCTATTTATGAAAAAGCTATATTTCAAAACTGCGGAGCTTAAGTCACTCCTTTTGAAAACTATTTGATTCTACAACGATATTAAGTCCAAAGCGTTAAAGATTTTCTTAAAAATCATCCGCAACCCTCCGTCATTTTAGGAAGTAGAGTACTTAGTATTCGTGCTACGTTTGTTGACTTTAGTTAAAGCGTAGTGTACGGTAGCTAAGTGATGTCTTCCTACACAGCATATGATGCAGATTAATTAGGACATTCATACGACTTTGTTGACCATAGTTAAGGGTCATATGGGTGGGTCTAATTGATCAAGAAATGACGGGTAGAACTTGACTGGTACTTATGATTTGTTGACTATAGTTAAGGTCATAAGTACTAGGGGTAAAAATCATATCGGGAATTTCAAGTGTTGAGATTTGCAATGAGATTGCATACTTTCCATATGATGGTTGGATCCCGATCCCACTGTGGGCAATAGTTGCTCCTAGGAGAGTTTTACAGTTTACAATTAGCTAACTCATTCGGTGTCTGGAAAGGTGTTAACAGGGCTCCGCCTCTGGAAAAATGAGGTTTACTTTAATTAGGTCCGTGCAAAAGTACGGGGAACCTCCCTCAAGTACCGACACTAGCCTGGCTGAACGGTTAGCGAAGTTGTAGACTGTAATTAATCCTGGCTAGTTTTCTTTTTAAGGTTTGAAAGAAAAACTTGATTAAAACAGTGGGAGACATCGATTAGACAAGATAATAACCAATCTGATCTATGCAAGAGCTTTCGCTGAGTGTATTCTTTTCTCTCTCTTAATGGCAGATACCAATGACTGGACTCAAGTTTCTACTAGATAAAAACAAATTGAATGGGACCAATTATAAAGACTGGCTGAGGAATCTAAAAATAGCCTTGACTTATGATAAAGTATCATATGTCCTCACGGCTTTAGCCCCGCCCGTCCCGGGTCTAAAATCCTCAGTTGCGGACAAAGAAGTCCGCAAGACATGGGACGCTGATTGTGCCACGGCCAAATGCCTCGCACTTGCATCGATGGACAATACACATCAAAAGCAGCACGAGAATATGGACATTCAAACCATATTGCTCCATACAAAGTAGTTGTATGGAGAGCAATCCCGTGTATTGCGATACGAAGCATCAAAGAAATTGTTTCAGATGCGAATGGCCCCCGGCACACCAGTAGGAGACCATGTTCTGAAGATGATAGCTCTTATAGAAGAGCTTGAGGACCTTGGGTGGACAATGGACAATGAACAATATATAGATATTATTCTGCAGTCCCTCCCCTCCACCATTGCTCAATTCATAGTTAACTTCAACATGCATGGCATGGAGAAGGAGCTACCTGAACTCCTTAATATGTTAAGGAGTGCAGAGAGCACTATGAAGTCAGTAAAAACTCCCGTTATGACTGTTGGACAATCTTCCTCTTCTCGCCCGAAAGCTAAGGCCAAGGGAAAGAAAAAGAAGAAGCCCACCAATCCTAAGGGTGGAGTTAAAAAGGTGAATTGAAAGGAAAAGTCCAAAGCTGGAGACTCGAAGAAAGGTGAATGTTTTCATTGCCACAAGACAGGACATTGGAAGCGCAACTATACGGAGTACTTTAACCTCAAGAAGAAGCATGGGGATGCTTCCGCCTCAGGTGTGTTTGTGACAGAAAACTGTTTTTCAATAAACTCTGCTTCCTGGGTATTAGATACCGGTTCAGGTTCTCACATTTGCAATTCTATGCAGGGACTGAGAAATAGCAAAGTTTTGAAGACAGGTGACCATACTCTCCGCGTTGGAAATGGTTCCAATGTACATACAGTCGCAGTGGGAGAGTATCACTTGGGGTTGCCATCTGGGTGTATATTGGTTTTGAACCCATGTTATTTTGTACCAAGTATGCTATGTAATATAATATCTGTTTCTTTGTTAGACAATGAAGGATATAACTTTATATTGCAGAATAATGTTATGAACATTCACCTGAATCAAATGTTGGTTGGGTATGGTACACTTAATAACGGGATATACGTCCTAAATCAACACACAGTTTTCAGTATACAACGCACTAATAAAAGAAAACATTCAGAATTAAATGAAGCTTTTCTTTGGCACTGTAGACTTGGTCATATTAACGAAACAAGACTAAACAAGTTACACAAAGATGGATATTTAAACTCTTTTGAATATAAATCTTATGCGACTTGCCAGTCTTATATCAAGGGTAAAATGACCAAAACTCCTTTTACCGGACACGGAGAAAGAGCTACTGAGCTCCTAGGCCTCATACATAGTGATGTATGCGGGCCAATGTCTACACATTCTAGAGGCGGTTTTTCATACTTCATAACTTTCATTGACGATTTCTCAAGATTCGGTCATGTATTTTTATTAAAGCACAAGTCCGAAGCTTTCGAGAAATTCATTGAATATAAACAAGAAGTAGAAAAACAAACCGGCTTGAGTATCAAGATGCTTTGATCAGATCGAGGTGGGGAATACCTTAGTATAGAATTTGCAAACTTCCTAAAAGAGAATGGGATTCTCTCTCAGCTCACTCCTCCTTACACACCACAGCACAACGGTGTGTCTGAACGACGGAATAGGACCCTATTAGATATGGTCCGGTCCATGATGAGTGACGCTGAGTTACCCGTCTCATTTTGGGGGCATGCATTGGAGACTGCGGCGTTTCTATTGAACAGGGTTCCAACCAAAGCCGTATCTACCACGCTATATGAGATATGGCATGGGAAGATACCATCTTTTAAGAGAATTAAGATTTGGGGTTGCCCGGCCTATGTTAAAAAGCAGAATCCGGATAAACTCGAGGCACGGTCAGTCATGTGTAATTTTGTGGGGTATCCAAAGAATTCTTATGGATATCTATTCTACCAAAAAGAGGAACAAAAGGTGTTTATTTCTCATTATGCCACATTCTTGGAAAAAGAGTTTTTCACAGATAAAGATGATGGCAAGGTGGTGGATCTAGAAGAGGTTCTTGAGACACAAACTACAAATGACGATTTGGTTGAACCGGCTGTTGCAATAGAAACTGAGGAACCTCGGCCGCTCTGTAGGTCTGGTAGGACTTCTCGCCTACCGGAGAGGTACTACGGTTTCCTCATTGATAGTGACGGAGAAGACTGCATCATGGATGATGATGATCCTACCAGTTTTCAGCAAGCTATCACGAGTGGAGACTCTGTGAAGTGGCTGGATGCCATGAGATCCGAAATGGAGTCTATGTACACCAACAAAGTATGGACTTTGGACGTTGTACCCCCTGGGGTAAAATCTGTGGGGGTGCAAATGGATCTTTAAAAGAAAGATTGGTGTAGATGGGCAGGTAGAGACCTATAAGGCAAGACTTGTGGCAAAGGGTTTTCGTCAAAGACCAGGTTTGGACTATGACAAGACTTTTTCTCCCGTAGCCATGCTTAAATCCATTCGGATCCTACTTGCTATTGCTGCTCACTACGACTATGAAATCTGGCAGATGGATGTTAAAACCGCTTTTCTAAATGGAAATTTAGAAGAATGCGTTTATATGGATCAGCCAGAGGGCTTCATCGATAATTGCCCTTTCACTACACAGTAGGATTGCTGCATCATGATATGACTCCTCGCAAAGTTTACTTGCTATAGTTACATATGCACCTTATACAATATTGCATTTGACTTGGAGAATTTGGGAACCACAAGATATATTTTAGAACTGGATTCATTTAAAAAAGCGGTTTTCCATCGACATGTCAATATTACCGTTCCATGTTGCATGATATACGGATATGCTTACATTGCTGTCATATGTCGCATACATCATGCTTTATGATTTTTCGCATTGGGATATGCTGTTTTCTTGAGATTTCTGGATTTGAGAACCGTGGAGATTTCAAAAGAAAATATGTATTGTTTTAAAAACCCGGTTTCTCTTGATGTGATATTTCGAGACGTCCACCATGTATTTTCTCGGTTCTGAGATTGGCATGTGAAACCCGATTCGAGGAGTGGGAGGCAACGTCTGCGGGGATATGGTGGACCCGGTATGGTTCCCCGGGGTGAGAGATGATAATCGTAGTGTAGATGATGAGCCTGGCAGAGGGAGTAGTACTTAGCGGTGATAGTATTTGGACTCGGCGGTTATCCGGAGGATACCGACTGGAATAGTGAGATGGATATGAGGGACGACCAGAGTAGGCGTCGCCTGAAGGCCGATCTGAGGATATGGTGTCAGAGATATATGAGGATTTACGTGTCGATGCTGGACACGGGTTTCATGATGTTTCGAGTGTCGATGCTGGACACTCAGGTTCCATGATTTTGATGTGTCGCGAAGGACACACGTTGATTTACATCCTCAAACTTTCATGCATATGTTTTTATGATATTTACATGCGTGATGTTGTTGTGTCATTGGTTGACACGTGGACGAGATCCACATGCATGCATGCATTGATTATATTTGTTGGATGATATCATATACTGATAGGCATTTACTTATAGAGATGGCATATATACAGATACGGTCACCCTAGATGTCATAGTATTACCTTCATGATATAGTTGACCTAAGAGTCGTTGTTTATTCGAATTCTACCTGTAGATGTTTTTTCTACTCATGAGTTGGCAACTCACCCCCGTTGTGCCACAGTTCTTGCAGGTTGACCGCATGGATCAGTAGCGGCTTCGCTGGAACACAGTTGCATTCGAGTGTTTTGCATTGGTAGGTGGGACATTTGTATCGTGCCCACTCTTGTATTTATATTTCATATTGTATGTAGTCAACTCCATCAATCAAACTAGTATTTGTATAAGTAATGAGACTTAGTGAGACTTGTAGTTGCGAGACTTGAGCGATAAGTTTTATGTTCGCATATTGGGTTGATATCTCGCTGTATTCTTTATCTTTTGTGGTGATCTTCGTCGTTGGGCGTCATATACTTATATATACTGTCTTGCGTGGTTATGATCCGCCGGTTGGCGAAGAGCTAGCTCCCGCTTTGGGATGCCTTTGTCATTATTATGTATTTATGGCTTTGGATCAAAATATACAAGGGGGTGCTGCCCAAATTTTTAAAAGACGAAACATGTTTTTAAACTTGCATAATCCAATTGCATTTTTCATGTTCCTATTCTATGCATTAAGAAAACTTGATTTCATTATACCCTTATTTCAAAACTTCACCTCTTTTATTTTTCTTAAAAGGGTTTAGATTTCTTGGCTTCGGCTTACTTGAATTACGTTACGCCTTTAGACGTGGCGTGATTTAAGTGCCGGTCATGAGCTAATTTCGAGTCGTGACACTTCTATAGTATGGTGTCTATGTACCTGGATTGGGACAATCCCAACATCCGCTTAGATCTATCTCTATAGATCTTTATCCTCAGAATGTAGGAGGCATCACCTAGTTCTTTCATGGAGAACTTGTGTGATAAGAAGAACTTGACCGAGTGTAGCATAAGAACAACGTTTCTTATCAAGAGTATGTCATCCACATACAATATGATGAAGACAACCTTACTCTCTACTACCTTCTTGTATATACATGGTTCATCTATATTTTTGATGAAGTCAAAGATTTTGATAGCTTCATCAAAACAGATATTCTAGCTCCGTAATGCCTACTTTAATCCGTAAATTGATTTAAGTAGCTTGCACACGCTTCCGCTGCTCCTACTGTCTACGAAGCCCTCTAGCTGTGTCATATACACGCTCTTTTCTAAATCACCATTTAGAAAAGCGGTCTTGACGTCCATCTGCCAAATTTCGTAGTCATAGTGTGCAGCAATGAAAAGTAGGATCCTGATGGACTTAAGTATAGCGATAGGAGAAAAAGTTTCATCATAGTCGACACCAGGTCGTTGACGAAAACCTTTACCAACAATTCTAGCTTTGAAGGTCTCAACCTTTCCATCTACACCAATTTTCTTCTTAAAGATCCACTTGCTCCCGATGGGTTTTACCCCTTCAGGAGCAACTTCCAAAGTCCATACTTTGTTGGTGTACATGGATTCCATCTTAGATCGCATAGCATCCAGCCATTTCAGAGAGTCTCTACTTATGATGGCCTGCTCGAAACTAGTTAGGTCATCATCTTCCATGATGCAATCTACGCTCCCACCGTCTATGAGAAAACCGTAGTATCTCTCAGGTGGATGAGAAACCCTACTAGATCTGTGGAGTGGCTGAGGTTCGCCGGGGACTATCGAATCCTCCGGTTCCACCAAATCATTAGTTGTTGTTTGTGTAGCTGGAACTTCTTCCAGCTCTACCTCATTACCACTAATTTCTTTCATAAGAAATTCATTTTCTAAAAAGGTGGCATATTGAGAAACAAACACCTTTTGTTCCTCAGTGTGGTAGAAGATATATCCATGAGAATTTTTAGGATATCCCACAAACTTGCAAAGAACTGATCGTGCCTCGAGTTTGTCTAGATTCTGTTTTTTAACATAGGCCGGACAACCCGATACCTTAACTCGTTTAGGATATGGTCTCTTTCGACTCCATATCTCATATGGTGTTTTAGGCACCGATTTTGATGGAACTTGATCCAATAGGTATGCAGCTGTCTCAAGTGCATAACCCCAAAAGGAAATAGTTAACTCAGCACTACTCATCATATAGTGCACTATATCTAATACGGTGCGATTCCTTCGCTACGATACTCCGTTGTGTTGTGGTATATACAGAGGAGTAAGCCGAGAGAGAATCCCATTCTCTTTCAAGTAGTCTCGAAATTCCGTGCTCGAGTATTCTCCTCCCCGATCAGATCGAAGGATTTTAATACTTTTACCCGTTTGATTATCTACCTCGCACCTATATTCCTTGAATTTCTCAAAAGATTCAGATTTGTGTTTCATCAGGAACACATGTCCGTATCTTGAGAGATCATCGGTGAATGTAATGAAGTACGAGGAACCATTCCTTACTTTTGTAGACATAGGACCGCATACAAGACTATGTATCAGTCCTAAGAGTTCAGTAGCTTTTTCTCCGTGTCCAGTAAATGGAGTTTTAGTCATCTTTCTTTTGAGACATGACTCGCTAGTTTCATAAGATGTAAATTTGAATTGATTCAAATATCCATTTTTATACAACTTAGCTAGCCTTGTCGCATTGATATGGCCTAGTCTACAATGCCACAAGAAGGCTTTGTTCATTTCTGAACTTTTCCTCTTGTGTATGTTTTGTACGTTTAGAACTGTAGTTTGATTTAGAATGTATATACCATTAAATAACGTACCAAACCAAATCAACACTTGATTTAGGAAAATTTTCATAACATTATCCTCCAATACAAAATTATATCCTTCTTTATGCAATAAAGAAACTGATATAATATTGCACATCATATTTGGTACGTAATAACAGTCGTTTAGAATCAATGTATTACCATTTGGTAATATAAGGTGATATTCGCCAACTATTTTGGCTACAACAATTGCTCCATTCCCTACTTTTAGAGACATATCATCCTTTCCCAGTTCTTTACCTCTCTTTAGCCCAAGTAACAAATTACATACGTGGGATCCTGATCCAGTTTCGAAACCCAGGATGTAGAGCAAACTGAGAAACGGTTCTCGGTTACGAACACACCCGAAGACGATGCATCAACATGCTTATTCTTCATTCAGGTCGCGTGGGAATCCTGATATTCCCCTATTCCTTGCTCAGACTTATGACAATCATAAGAAAAAGCAGAACCAACGTTCCCCAGCTCAGTATAATAAGCGGGTTCGGTCAATACATCCATATTATTAGCTTGATTAAGATGTGTCATTGGTCGCTACCTGCAAAGAGAGCGAGAGAAGGAAACGCTTTAGCGTGCGCTCTTTATAAGATTAGATTGGTTACTATCTTATCTAATTATGATGGCTCCCACTATTTTTATCAAATCTTCCTTCAAACCATAAAAGGTAACATTAGCCGGGATTAATTACACGCTACAAGTTCGCCAATCGGTCAGCTAAGCAAGTATTGGTACTCCGAGGGGGTCTCCCTATGCTTTCGCATGGAACTAATTAAATAACCTCATTTCCGCTGGGGCATAACCCCGTTAACACCTTTCTTAGACACCTACTGGATCAGCTAATTGTAAAGAGGAAAACACTCTCAGGAGTAACACTTACTCGCTATGGGTATCGGGATCCAAATATCTCATAGAAGGTATGCAATCTCATTGCAAATTTCAACACTTGAAATTCTCAATATCTGTTTTACCCCTAACGTCCTATGACCTTGACAGAGGCCAACAAACCATAGGCCGCAAGTCAAGTTCAACCGGTTCGTTTCGTGATTGAATTAAACCCACCCGCACGACCCTTGACGGAGGCCAACAAGGTCGTACGACTACCCTAATCCAATCGCATCATATGCGGTACATAAGTACTAATCAGCTACCGCACACTACGCCATAACGGAGGCCAACAAACGCAACACGAATACTAAATAGCACTTATCTGAAATGACGGAGGGCTATGATTAGTTTTGAAGAAAACCTTTAACGTAATGAACTTGATATCGTTGTAGTATCTAGTGATTTAAAAAAGGAGTTGTTTTTATTGCATTTGCTAGTTTTGCTAAAGAGGTCACTCCCAGTGAAGGGATCTCGGCTCTTTCCTCATCGAATGAGGTGCTGGATATTCATCAAGGAATACCACTGTGCAAAGCAAGAACTAGAGAAGCTATCAAAACAAAACCATGTGGGTTGTAGCATTTGCTAGTTTCGCTAAAGAGGTCACTCCCGGTGAAGGGATCTCGGCTCATTCCTCATCGAATGAGGTGCTGGATATTAATTAAAGAATACCACTATGCAAGGCAAGAACTAGAGCTACCTTTTTTAAAAATCTTGATTCTACAACATCTTTAGGTTTCTTTTCTTTCCATTAATCTCATTAATGAAGTCCCATCATTTATGTTTCCCTAAAAATCACAGAAAAGAAACAAAAATAGAACTTATACTTTTGCCATTTGCATTCGCCAGGGGCCCCGTCATACACCGTTAGGTTACTTAACTAATGGCAGATCTGGGGCTGGACTAGCATGGATGCAAAACATAAGCAACGTTTATTATATATATCATCTATATATAGCATTCGTATCACGCAGTTATATGATCACATCACAGAACCAAGCAGCAGAAGTTAATATATGAAATATTGGATATACTAAGAGGTCCGTGTTTTAAATTTATCCAGTAATGAAAAACACGAATTCCACAATCGTGATGAATAGCTAAACCCATACCCCTAGACCCCTACGAAAGCAGCAAGAAACCCTGCCAATTCTAGAGTTAGGAGACCCGGTCTCGACTCCTCGAGATGGCCTCCCACTAGACTCTAGAACCCGGTTACTTGTGCTCCCCACCTTGGGACTATCCTAATGCTGAAAAGTAAATAATATACATCAATGGTGATATCATCCTCAACCCGGAAGTGTCCTAATAAAAGAATATTACATATAATTTTACATGAATGAAAATGAAAGACTCTCATCTCATGCAAAAACCCCTGGCTATTCAATCACGACGATCTAATATAACATATCACAGCAACATATAACATCACATGTCATCAACGTAAGTACATATGCGTATCCCAAATGTCGTTGACATATAGCAATGAGATCGGGGATACACCACATTTTACACTTACGGTCACAGAAAAGAAATGAAAACTACAATATTTAGAATCCGTATTTTCATTAGACAACATAAACCTGGAATATCTCATATTCCGAATTTCATGCCTAACCTATAAACCATGCATTTTAGTCTCAAATCGAAAAAAAAATTCAATAACTTAGTCGGGTAATTCAACAAGATTCTCGACTACCTGATCGAAAGCACGTCGGGAAATTTAGTAGATGGCCGCACCCCCGATGCCGTCGACGAAGTGAACTTAGGAGGAACACCGTGGCCGCGAGCACCCGAGTAGATACTTTTGGCAACAGGGTTCACCTACAGTCACTTTGTCGAGGCTATGTGGCGTGGCTATCTAATAGTGTTATCAGGCGAGTATCCGCGTACTATACGGGGTTGCAATAGAGTTTTGATCCGAATCAAAACTCCGTGGCAATCGATCAAACGAGACTAAACCGCTAGATTTACTAAAAACTAACTTGTTTTCATAAAACTAATTATTTTGGATTCTAAAAATTGTATCACATATCATCATAATCTAGACGACGTTAAACATTTCGATCAAATTATCAAACACCCACAAATCATAGAGACCTCAACAACTTGAGCATCACTAAAAACATCCAGAAAGTGAAAAATACCAGAGTGGAGCAGAATAAGAAAAACGACCCCATAATCCCACAAACATGCGGCGAAACCGCGGCCAAACTGGTGTTTAGGCCGCGGTTCCGCGGCGGTTTGAAGGGATTAGGGATTTGGATTTCTTGGGGCTGCATTAAATACCCTGCACAATTTTCTGCATATTTTTAATCTTGAAAATTTCAACTTTTGAAAAATTGGACTGAAACTTGATAAAAACGGGTTTTCGAAGTTCGATCGAATACTTTAATGTCGTTTAGACATCCCCTAATGTTCTAGCTTGGCTTTGATACCATAAAAGTCTACCCTAGCACCACCACTATGTTTAAACCGGCATCAAGCATGCAATTTTAAAAATTTCTTGGTGCTAAGCTACACTAACTAAGGATTAAACTAGATGATTAGGGTTTATATGATGATATCAAAAGATTAACATTAAGAGAAAGAAACTACAACCTTTGTAGACCGTGTCCTTCACTTCTAAAGCTCCGGGTAGTAGTCCATACGACTCCTCTAGGCTCCACTTGAAGAATGAACGAGCTTCATTGCGATGATCTTCGTGCCGAAGATGATCCACCCGAAGCTCCTCTAATCCAAGCTACCTCTTCACTAAACTTTCTTTAGTGAAGGAAACACCCTAAACCTAAGTGCTAATCAATTGTAGGATGGTGAAGTAGGGGCTAAGCTCACTAGAATTTGTCCAAAACCATATGTTTCACATCACATGTGAGGGTTTATGGTTTTGAAGTGGAAGAAGAAGATAATGGGAGAAGAAAAATGGCTAAGGCAATGAGCTAAGGAAAAAAAATAAAAATCAAGAATGGGTCTCACATTTTCCTCACTTATTGAAGCATATAATTTCTCTCAATAAAAAATGGAACCATGCTTCAATAGTGAGTCAAGAGTAATAAAAAAATGACCAAGCCATGCCTCACCATTCCACAAATATCTCCTCATTTTCCCACCTCACTTCTACTTTCCCAAAATAGAAATTCCAACCATGCTTCATTATATATATATATATATATATATATATATAAAGAAAAGAAAATAATTAGTGAGCTATAATATTAGTTAATATATAATTATATGAAATAAAAATATATATCATATTATTAAATCAATACTTGATTTAATAATCCGGTTATATCACATATAACCGACTAATATCATTTATCTGTATATCACATTATCAAATCAACACTTGATTCAATAATCCGGTTATATCACATATAACCTAACTGATATCAAATAACCGCCAGATTAGAATACGGTATCACATACTCGTATTTAATCAGGCCCCCGCACATATCAGCATCTGTGCCCTACTTCGTTTCGCTTGTACTAGGAAACTTCTGTATGGAACTCTAAAAACTTATCAATACGCCAACAGTAGGTAATGATCACATTAGTTACCCACAAGCCGTCAACGGTACTAGCTGGACGTAACGGCTATCCAGGTATTGAGCGAATAGAAGATCAACAAGCAAGCTTGTCTAAACTCCCATGAAGCCTATAGGTAACACTTACCGTACAATCTGATCTCCTAGTCTGATATGTCGCATATCGAGTCTAAGGGTGGAATCGTTAGACCCCAGTAACTTGATAAGTCATGCTGATGTATGTCTCATAAGGATTCGAAAAACTACTGATAAATCTTACAAGTAAATCTCATCAGCCCTGGCCAGGGACTTACTGTTATAGCCAATCGAGCATAGCACAATAGCAACTCCCAATACCGAGAGAGATGAAACCCCTCCTATCGCTCACTGCCTCCATGTGACTCTGGGCCGTATCCAAAATCCACCTGTTTGCATGACTCCTTTGAGCCGTGGTAGGGAGTAAATCAAAGCACAGTGGGAGCCACACAAGACACTATGACGATCTCGGGTCTACAGACTAACCTGTACCAGTGTTTCTAGAGAGCTGCTTGTTAGTGATGTATGCCCCAGAGGCCATTATTGTATCATACTGGTTTGTATATTACTTAATGGTAGCTTGGGATATTCACAGTTGTATTAATAGTCTTGCTAAAAATGGTAGTATGCTACTGGGTTTGTTTCCACTTCAATATATGCATGTGTTTCTTTTAGCAAATCTCTTATGCATATTAGTAGAGCCTTTAGGATCTTTGCTTGATTACCAACGTTGTGATGACAGTCACACTAGTGGGGGCTGGGTAATCAACAACCACATCCTTATACAGGTCCCTAGTCCTAGGATTATCGAGACGGGGCATCGATACTCCGGTGTAGACTAGTGTATACGCTTTTCATCCCAGTAGGGGAGATGGTCTGTCCCACATCAATTAGTATGTCGTACTGGAGATAGTATGCAGGTGCTCGTTAGGTTGCGAGTACACTGGACAAGACTCGTCGGGAACTGTTAGTTGGTATTAAACCTATCGTCGGGTAGCAGTTCCCAAGTGACATGAGTACAGCTTAGTCCGTCGACTTGACACTGCTACTTCGCCTCGAGTGTGTTCCCACTGTACTTTGATTACTACCCTATCACGGTTCAAAGGAGTCGTGCAAACAGGTAGTAGTTGGGTGCAGTCCCGAAGAACTTGGAGACAGTGGCGGTTAGATAGGATTCGTCTCAACCGGTATTGGGGGTTGATGTCGTGCTGTGTTCGGAGAGCCATTACACAAAGTCCCTGGCCAGGGCAAGTGAGATTTACTGGTAGGTATCCAGTAGTTTCTCAGGGTGTTTTGGGCTACACTCCGACACGAATTATTGCGCTATTAGTGGTTTGACGATTACCGCCCCTAGGCCCGATATGCGATACTCTTAGACGAACAGATCGGACTGTACAAAGATTGTCACATCCAGGCTCTGTAGGAGTTCAGATGGGTTTCCTCATTGGCCTTCTTATAGACAGATACCTGGGTAGCCATTACGTGCACCTGGTACTGCTTGCGGTTTTTGGTTGAACCCACTGCCAGCGTACTGTCAAGTCTTTAGAGTCCCACACAGAGAGTTACCTTGCATCGGGCGAAAGATGTAGAGGCCGTATGGTTTTACGGCAGGGCTTCGATCACGTACGTGCACTTGTGCGCGTATGATGTTCGGGCGGATAATACTATTGTGCTTTGGTTTAAGCCGAGTCCTAGTATTATATTGATGGATCAGTTTCGACTTTTTGTATTCATGTTTCTCGAAACACGAATGCGGGTATGTATATACGGATGAGAGGGGCATAGAAGGAGACACCTCATTAGGGTTTTGAACATTGGCTTAATTAAAAAAATTATGAGGTGGAGGAAAGTATTTTTTATATTTGTAAATGATAATTGTGGCATAGCTATTTGTATAGACTACTTGACTTGGTTTGACCACTTGACATGGTTTGACTCTTTGACTAGATATTTCTTGTGAGATATTTTATGGCACGAGATATTTTGGGTGAGATATTTTTTTGCCATGCTTGTAGTCATATCATGTGAGCCATCTCATTTTCTATTATCATTATCAAAAACCATTTCTCTTTCCTCATGCTAGCTCTCTTCTTCTTCCTCACATCAAAAACCCTTAAGGTCTTATGAGTTGAGTAAACTAGGGTTCCAAGAGGCAAATAAATCCATCTTCATTCTCTACATCACCTAGGCCATCTAGTTTAGAAAGCTAGTTGCCCTAGTTACCTCGAAATTGAGGTTGGAGCTTGAACAATAGATTCTCGGGTGGATCGTCTTTGACTCGAGGAAGCCGACGAGGAAGCCACGATCTGGATCGATCCTTAGAGCCTAGGATGATGAGGAGGACAGCGGAGAAGACCCAAAGGACTTGTATCATGAGGTATAACATCCTTTCCGAGTAGTTAAATCTCATGTAGTTTGCTAGCTAGGGTTTATGTTCGATCCTTTGTTCTAGTCGGTGTTGCGAAGCCCGTGAAAATCATTTTTTGCAATTTCCGTCTCCCCGCGAACACGTGGGGTGCGCGACATCGACTTACAGTGGTATCATATCCTGTCATAAACCATAGATAGCTTGTAGCGATGTTAGAATTCCGCCGTTTTTGTCATGCAAAAACTGCCGACAGAAACAGTTTTCAAAAATGATGTTTTGAGTTGTTTGCACATCCCGCGGGACCACGGTTTGAACCGAGAAGCCGCGGGGTGAAGAGTGAGCACCCTGGGGACACCCCGGAGGGGACCAATGGCTGGTAC
This sequence comes from Agapanthus africanus, assembly GCA_030015575.1. Classification (NCBI taxonomy): domain Eukaryota; kingdom Viridiplantae; phylum Streptophyta; class Magnoliopsida; order Asparagales; family Amaryllidaceae; genus Agapanthus; species Agapanthus africanus. Next base: position 514,891,059 of record CM057337.1, read on the forward strand.
CACACCCCAAGACCACCGCAAGATTGTCTTGGGGGCTAGTGACCCGAGAGTACCACAGTTTGGTGCTCTCGGTCCTGCCTCCCTTTGGGCGCCACCTCATGGTGGCCTTCGGGGTAGGTACCCCTACCAAGGCCCCCAGTTCGATAATTATTCTTGTGTCTTCAACTCCGTGAAGATTCGGGCGGGTTTCAAGTTCGTTTCGACTCTCGGATTGGCTCAAAACGATCGGTTTTGGAACTTTAGCACACTGGATTTTCATATCTTGGAAAATTAGTTATGTTTGCTAATTGCGTGCGGAATTCTAATGTCGTGTTACTTTACGTGTTTTGTGTTGTATATATGTGTTTGGAAACGTTGATTAATTTCTATACGTCGATTAGTCGGGGTTGCTCATATCAATGATGATATTATGTTGGTTTGTGTATATTAACTTGTTGGATCGTTGCGGATGAATAGCCGGGGATATGAGATGAGAGTTTTCATTCTTTCATTAGATGTAAAATTTGTAAAGTTATGTAATATTATTTTGCGGGACACATCCTGCTTGAGGTTGTAGCCACCGTTGTATTATTTATTTTACTGTTTTTGCTCCTAAGATAGACCCAAGGTAGGGTGCACAAACTTTGAAATGCTGAGTGGCCTACTGACTTTGTTGAGGGAGATTGCTTCACTTCAGGTATTTGGCAGGTAGTTTGCCGCACCCGTAGGGGTCTAGGATAGGGATTGGCTAATCATCACGACCGTGGAATCCGTCTTTCGTTATTGGCTCAAACGAAACACGGAATTCCTTGTATATCCAATGTGTTCATCTGTGATCTGGAATGCCTATCACTGTGTCTGACGAATGGATATTATTATATATATAAATTATATAATAGACGTTACTTATGTTTTGCATCCGTGCTAGTCCAGCCCCCGTGGCGAATGCGGATGGCATAAGCGTACGTTGTATTTTCGTTGTTTTATGCAATGGTAGGTTAATTGATAGGACTGCATTAAATTAATGCAAAGAAAAAAAACCAAAGTTGAATCTTTGGAAATTTTTTTAAAACCACTCCGTTATTTTAAAACATGAGACTTTTAAATGCGAAGCTTAAACCACCCCTTTTAAAAACCATCAGTTTCCTTCGATTATATCAAGTTCACTGCATTCACGGTTTCACCAAAACCAGCCGTAGCCCTCCGTCATTTCATATGAATATTCAATAGTATTCAGGCTATGTTTGTTGACCTTCGTCAAGGCATAGTGATTGGTAGCTGCTGGGTGTTCATATGTAGCATAGATAGATGCGTTGGTTTGGGACAGTCGTATTACCTTGTTGACCTTCGTCAAGGATATGTACGGGTGAGTTCAAATTAACCTGGACAATGATGGGTAGAACTTGACATGCGACTTATGATTTGTTGACCTTTGTCAAGGTCATAAAAGCATGGGGCAAAAATCCATATCGAGAGTTTCTAAAGAAACTGAAACTTGCTAGTGCTGCATACCATTTGGAGTTTGATAATGTTGGTAGGATTTCTTCAGCATTATCACACAATAATATTTGGGTCTTGATCCTACTGTGAGTATCCGCTACTCCACGGGAGAATTTTCACTGAACGATCAATGCTATAAACCAAGTAGGTGTCTAGAACAGTGTTAGCGGGGCTACGCCTCCATTCACGACCCGAAAAATTTTAGCTCGTGACCGGCACTTAATTCACGCAACGTCTAATGGCATAACGTAATTCCAGTAAGCCGAAGCCCAGAAATCTAAACATTTTTAAGAAAATAAAAGAGGTAAAGTTTTGAAATAAATGTATGATGAAATCAGGTTTTACTTTAATGCATAGATAATGGAACATGAAAATGCAAGTGGATTATACTAGTTGAAAAACATGTTTCATCTTTTAAAAAATTTGGGCAGCACCTCCGTTATATATTTTGATCCAAAACCAGATATACATAACAACAATAAAGGCGTCCCCAAGCGGGAGCTAGCTCTTCGCCAATCGGCGGAATCACAACCACGAAAGTCAGAAATATATGTATACGACGCCCAACGACGAAGATCAACACAAAAAGATAGTGAATAAAGCAAAACATCAAATCCACCAAGCGAACATATAACCCATCGCTCTAAGTCTCGCAACCATAAGTCTTTCTAAGTCTTACTACTTATACAAATACTAGTTTCTGATTGATGGAGTTGACTAGATACAACAGGAATAATAATACAAGAGTGGGCACGATCCAATATGTTCTACCTACCATAGAAAATCACTCGAAAGCAAGCTGTGTGTCAGCGATACCGCTACTGATCCATGCGGTCAACCTGCAAGAACTGTGGCACAATGGGGGTGAGTTGCCAGCTCATGAGTAGAAAACATCAGCAGGTAGAAATCGAATAAAACAACGATTCCTAGGTCAACTATATCATAAAGTTAATACTATGATATCTAGGGTGACCGTGTCTGCATATATGCCAACAATATAATTAATGCCTGTATGCATGTGGATATTATCCACGTGTCCATCAATGGCACAACAACATCCTGGAACCTGAGTGTCCAACATCGACACTCGAAACATCATGAAAGTATATGCATGTAAATATGAGGATATCAACCAACGTGTGCCATCAACGACACGACAAAATCATGGAACCTCAGTGTCCAACATCGACACTCGAAATATCAAGAAACCCGTGTCCAGCATCGACACGTAAATCCTCATATCTCGGGCTCCGTCAAACCGGATCGGCCCATGGGCTCCATCTGTCTGGATTGGCCCGTATCATCTCACGACTCCTGTTCGGTATCCTCCGGATAACCGCATAGCCCAAAAACTATCACCAGTAAGTATTAGTCCTTCTTCCAGGCTCAGCGTCTACTGTACAACATACCTTTCTTGCCCCGGGGTACCTTACCGGGTCCACCATGAACCCGCAAACGGATCATCCATCTTCTCGAATCGGGTTTCACATACCAATCTCAGAACCGAGAAAACACATGGTGGACGTCTCGAAATATCATATCAAGAGAAACCGGATTTTTAAAATAATACATAATTTCTATTGATATATAACCACGGTTCTCAAATCCAGAATCTCATGACAACAGCATCTCAATACGTATAATCATAAAGCGTGATGTATGCAAACATAGAACAGAAATGTGAGCATATCAAGTATATCATGCAACATAGCATAAGGATGTGAGCATGGCAAGTATATCATGCAACATAGCATAATGATGTGGCAATTCTACTGTGTAAGTGATATAGCAATTATCGATGATGAAGGTGTGTGAGCCGGCAATCTGTGTAAGTGTAACATACGCATCATCGATAATTGTGTAGGTGTACTGGAACAGGTATATGTAATTCAATGAGAATATCATGAACGTAGCATAAAGTACATCGTAAGTGAAATGCTATAAGGTATACGTATCTAATCTAACATCTACGTAAAGGCTAAACTAAGCGATGTAGACCGAGATTAAATATTTATAACATATCCGAGTCGGTGAATCTATTAATTGGTATCTAGCCTCACAACATCACGTACGGTATAATCCAACGTACGACATCCTCTAGTCAAGGGTAAGGATCAATCATCCGGTAAAATATCGCGTGCGGTGAACTATCGTGTAGCGATAACAAACAATATAGAGATTCTATCGACGTATACAACAAAAAGGGTACGGATCTAATGTCTCGTACGACATATCTCTCATTATTCACATAATTATATATTTATACATACACACACACACACACATACCTATATCATATCATGGGACTGGCAAAGATATCAATTATCATATATCGCCTAGCATCCGTATAGCGACATATCAAACCAAGTCATCATATCTCATCGTATATTCTTTTCATCACATCAATATCTCATGTCAAGTCATCTTATTAATCTCATGTCGTATTTATCGACCTCATAACGTGCCACTATAATCTCATACTGATTCACTTGCAACTACATATATATATATCGTGATTCACATTCACGTTTCACATCCTTATATATCAGTTTGAGACATCCTTTCTATCATATCATTTCACACTAAAAACGTTAACTATAACTTAAGTAGTGGCATATCCTGTCTCCAAATTACAAATCACATATCAATGGTACAGCTTAGTCCGTCGACTTCACACTGCTACTTCGCCTCGAGTGTGTTCCCACTGTACTTTGATTACTACCCTACCATGGCTCAAAGGATTCGTGCAAATAGGTAGTAGTTGGGTGTAGTCCCGAAGTACTTGGTGGCAGTGGTGGTTAGATAGGATTCTTCTCTCCCGGTATTGGGGGATGATATTGTGCTGTGTTCGGAGAGCCATTACAAAGACCATGGCCAGGGCAAGCGATATTTACTGGTAGGTATTCCAGTAGTTTCTCAGGGTGTTTTAGGCTACACTCCGGCACGACTTATTGCACTATTAGGGGTCAGACGATTACCGATCCCCTAGGCCCGATATGCGATACTCTTTGACGAACAGACCACACTGTATAGAGATTATCACATCCAGGCTCATTAGGATTTCAGATGGGTTTCCTCATTAGCCTTCTTATCGACAGATACCTGGGTAGCCGTTACGTGCAGCTAGTGGTACTGCTTGCGGTTTGTGGTTGAACCTACTGCCAGCGTACTATCGAGTCTTTAGAGTCCCTCACAGAGAGTTTCCCTGCATCGGGCGAAAGATGTAGAGGCTGTATGGTTTTACGACAAGGCTTGATGTTCGGACGGATAATACCAATGGGCTTTGGTTTAAGCCGGATCCTAGTATTATATTGATGGATCAGTTTCGTTTCTTTGTATTCGTGTTTTTCGGAACACGGATGCGGGTATGTATATACGAATGAGAGTGGCATAGAAGGGGTCACCTCAATAGGTGCCACGACCCACCCCCAAAAACAGATGGTATTGCCCGATTTGGCCGAAACCGCACGGTTTTGTCCCTTTGACTGAACCGGACTCAAGAAATGGGCTACTTCCCAGTAGGTCACCCATCCCAGAATCTCTCTAGCTCGAGCACGCTTAACTACGGAGTTCTTCAAACTCCGGAGTTCTGATTCATCCAAAAGGCACTTCCGTATTATAGGAGTGGTATCATTCCATTTATAGTTCTGATCGTGCGCTCTTTTGGAATGGAATTCGATACTCACCATTGTTCTACAGAGAGTCCCCGTGTGTATCCGTATCGGTTACATCCCCACCTCGATATCGGATAACATCTCAAATCTCATGGGGTAGGTGGTATTCATCCCCAGCTCCACTTAACGTATTACATCCCCCACTTAGAACAATGGTTCGTCCTCGAACCGTAGACCTACTTTTGAGGGACCGGCTCTGATACCATATTTGTCACGACCCGAAGGTACAGAACATGACCGCCACTTAAATTACGAAACGTCTTAGGGCGTATCATAATCTAAGTAAGCCAAAACCCAGAAAACTAAACCATTTAACAATTAGAGTGAAGAAAAACTTGTTTAAAGAAAGCGATTTTAACAAAATAAGTCGCATTAAAAATTTAAAAGCAGCATCAGAATTTCCCGAAAATTTCGGCAGAGTCTCCTTTGTAAATACTGGCCTCCAAACGGGTACAACACATGAAAATACATAAAAATGATGAATAAAGGCATCCCCAAGCGGGAGCTTGCTCCTGGCCCATGGCGGAATCACAACCACATGCAATATGTATATCGAAAGTGCACAATAAGCATCTGAAAGCAGGAAATAAGCAAATACCCCATCGGCTCAAGTGAGCATCGATACCAACATCACAAGTACAAGTCCCATGAGTCTCACCATCTAGTCAAATATACAAGGGTAGATGGAGTATACTAGATAAAAAATAATATACATGATGGAAATAAAATATTCTCACAACCTACCTACGAGCAATGCCGCAAGTCCAAGCAAAAGGAACGAAATGAAGAATTGCGCCTGCCGCTACTGTGCTGACGGGTCGGACCTGCAAGATACTGTGGCACAACGGGGATGACTTGCCCACTCGTGAGTAGTAAGTCACATCTCATAAGGCTATCGTAAGCATGCTTACAAATGCGTCTCAACCTACGCATATTGATATAATACGATGTGCTAACATGCATGTAACATGAATGCATAATCAAACACGAAACCTGAACAACTCTGGTATGAGAAAATCTTTGTTCTTATCTTAGAAAAACCTCTGTGCAATAACTGAAGTATCATCAATGAAGTCAACAGAAAATCCGTGTCAAGTATCGACACAATATATATATATATATATATATATATATATCCCAATATCTCAATGTCTCAATATCTCAAGGTCTCAATATCTCAATATCTCGAGCTCCATCAGTCCGGATCGACCCATATCATCAAATCTCACGACTACGACGGTATCCTCCAGATATCCGCCGTGTCAAAATAACTGGTCAGTAGTGCTCCCCTGCCGAGCTCAGCGCCATCTGTGCGACCTTCTTGTCCCATGATACAGCACCGGGGCTACCATGTCCCCGCAGACGGTGCATCCCCATCCTCGAATCGGGTATACGATACAGCTCAAGAACCAATAAAATACATGGTGGATGCCTCACACATCATATCACGAGAAAACTGCAACTTACATTTTTTAAATGGTAATACGTTCTTAAAATCCTTGCGGTTTCTCCAAAATCCATAAATCTCATAAATACTGAAATCTTCGAGAAGAATGACAATATGTAAACATGTCGGTGATGATGGATGTCTATGATATGATAGTATATACCATGTGAAGTACGGCCAGAAGCTATGCATGAATCATGATGCAATGAGGTATGTATATATGACTAACAATCCTACGTATCCATCCTGATGAAATGACTATACAGGTACAGGTTTACAGATAATATATGATGCAATGCACAGATACCAATTCTAAGCAAGTTCTATAGTGTTCGTGATATAGCAATTACCTAAAGCGTGTGTGTTCGCATGAATAGTGCACGTGCGGCATGAACCAATAGTAATAGTGCAAGTGACCTATGAGATAATATCATATATATCTATGATGATGCAATACAATTAGATGAATGACTAGGAGACTACGTATATAAATATAAGCACTACTAGAAATCCTGACTATCGGGCGCCTCGCGCCATCCAGACGATTCTCCCGTAGATGTGTACATCTACTCACCGGGACGCCTCGGCTAATCTGATCCGATTTCATGTCTGCCGTTTCCGCGCCACATCCGACGCCTATGCACTCGATCCTAGAAACGTACACAAGTAAATAAGAGAATACATATACGAATAGTCGCGGAAACAACAATACAAGTAAACCTCGTGCACCAATTAGACGCGCACACACTTGGTGCATAAAATGCGCTCGCAACAACGCCAAAACCAACACTAGGGTCGCTAATACGTGACCACTACCAAGTTTAGAACCCAATCGCATGTTCACAACACACTAGACATAATACAAAATAGGTTATAGCTCAATTCAACTTCAACTCACTTAAAACCTATTTACTCCAAAATCCTAGTAAGCGGCCATTAACCATTTTAGTGCGAATCTAGATGTTTTAACAAATCTAGTGGCCACAATGATCATTTTATATCATAATTAGGCCACACCAATGTTTACTAAAATTTAATCTCACCTCTTTACATTAACCCTAAAATCTAGTTTGCAAAATTATATAATTTGGTCAATTAACACTTTACAATTTAACAACTAGACTGGATTTTGCATGTCTTAACATATTAATCTACACTTAACTAACTTGATTTATTGATTAAAACCCTAACTTAATTTAAAACCCTCTCTTGAGATTTCAAACTTGAATTTAAAACCATAATTAAACATCAAAATAATTTAAATTGGAGTAATTAATCAACACTTGACCATAGGGTTAAGATTTTATACCTCACAATTTGTAGATCTCACATGCAAACATAGCCTCCAAAAATGGCTCTTTTGCTCCAAGATCCATGCTAGTTTGGCTAAGGAATAATGGGTAAGGTTTTAATTAGGAATTTGTGAGAGTTTTAATGATTTTAGATGGATTTTTGGGGACTTTTGTGATAAAATGAGATGGAGAGATGAGGGAAAGGGCTGCTGTTGGTTTGGGCTAAGTGAGGGAGAGGGGTGAGTGAGTGAAATGAGTGTAGGAAGTTCTAAGTAAAACCCCCCATTTCACAAGTCAACATGCCCCATTCTTCTTTTCTTTATTATATCCTTTTTAATTTTCTTTTTCTCTCAACTTTGAAGTGGGAAAATGAGTTGGGGAAATTTTTAGGCTGCTCAAGAGGGGGCCCGGCCATAGCAAGGGAAGAAAAGAAGTGAGTGTGTGTGGGTGAGGACAAGTCAAAACAAAGCACCTCCATACCTCATTTATTAACTCATTTCTTTAAAATTTCAACTTTATTAAATTTTAAACCTAGACTTTTCTAGAACCTTGGAGTCAAATAGAGAAAAATTAGCATGTTACAAACTTAATTCTAAGTGTTTGTTATATGTATGCCCTAGAGGCCATTACTGTACATTGGATGTATATTGTAGTGGATGCTGGGACGTATATAAGGAGGACTTTCTTGCTCGACATGATAGTATGCTATCTGGTTGCTCTTTACCTTAACGTGTACACTGATTGTCTCTCTGTTACATGTTGGTAAAGCCCTTAGGATGTGTACTTGACTACCTGGACTATGATGCGGATCATACTAGTGGGGACATGGTAGTCCATAAGTACATCCTTCAAAGTCCCTAGTCGTGGGTATATCGAGACGGGGCATCGATATACCAGAGTAGACTAGCGTATACCTTCTCGACCCATACAGATGGGCGATGGATGATCCCATATCCATTAGTGTTTGACATCAGAGATGATGTACGGGTGCTCAGTGGAGACTGGGTACACTGGACGGACTCGCCAAGAACTCCCAGATGGTATTATACCTTACGTCAGATGGCAGTTCTCTGGTGACACTGGTACAGAGTAGTCTGTTGACCCGAGATCGTCATAGAGTCTTGTGTGGTTCCCACTGTGATTTGATTTCCATTTTACCACGTCCAAGAGGGCGTGCAAAACGGTGGTTTTTGGGTACAGTCCCGAATCACATGGAGGCAATGAGCGATAGGAGGGGATTCGTCTCTCCCGGTATAGGGAGTTGATGTTGCGCTGTGTTCGATTGGCTATAACCGGAAATCCCTGGCCAGGGTTGCTGAGATTTACTGGTAAGTGTTACCAGTAGTTTCTAGAATAGTTATAGACCTCATATCGACACGACTTATCGAGCTATTGGGGTCTGACGTTTACCACCCCTAGGCGAGATATGCGACATATCAGACGATCAGACCGGACTGTACGGTAAGTGTTACTGGTTGGATTCACAGGAGTGTGAGCGGGCTTGCTCGTCGATCTTCTGATCGCTCAATACCCGGGTGGCCGTTACATTTAGCAGACCGCCTGCGGCTTGTGTGTGTTTGATATGATCATCACCTGCTGCCGGCGTATTGACGAGTCTTTAGAGTCCTACACAGAGGTTTCCTGGCTCAAGCGAAACGAAATAGGAGCGCATATGAGATATGTCCGGGACCGAGAATAATGCGAGTATGTGATACCGTATTCTATTCTCGTGATGAATGTATCGATATGGTTGTATGTGATATAACCTAGTTATCGAATCAAGGATTAATTCGGTAAGCCGATACATAGGATACTAGTCGGTTATATGCGATATGACCGGATCGTTAAATCAAGTGTTGATTTAATGATTTAATGTATAATTATATATTTGATATATTACTTTGCATTAACTAGTATTGGTTCACTTTAAATGGATTTTCTCACTTGGATGTACAAGTTGTATATGTGATATACTTTTTTGTGCAAATGATTGTATCATGTTTGATGATACATGTTTACTTGGTTAAGTGCAAAGAATTAAACCATGGTTAAACTAATGATTAGGGTTTTGTTTATCCATTACTTATTTATTCATTTATTCTTTTGGGAAATGAAAGGATAATGAACAAAATGGTTTCTTCTTTATTTCTTTCTTGAAGCTTGATGAAGACTTTGACCAAGTGACCATTTTGTCTCATGCTTAACCCTAACCATTCCACTTAACCATGATTCATTATCTACACTTGACCATCGTTTGATTATGATAAGTATTCATTTTTCTTTTCAATTTAAAATTAACTTATCATAACATTTTTCATCTTCTTCTTCTTCTTCTTCACATGAAGAAGCTTGCCTCCATCAATGGCAACTTGATGAAAAGAGTGAGAAATACAATTCTAAAGTGAACCCACTTCCTATTTCTTCATCCTCTACCTCTTGCCAAGTAGTATAGGGTGTTTTCTTCACAAGTTTCATGACTTGGTGAAGTGGGAGCTTGATCTTGTGATGCCTCGACGTAGATCATCTTCGGCATCGTAGTCGATGACCTAGCCCGCCCATCTCTCCGATGAAGCCGACGCTAGAGCCCGGGATTCGTTTTGGACAGCGAAGGGACATCATTGCGGAGCTATGGAGGTGGAGCACCGGATCTACAAAGGTTGTATTTCCGTTCACTTTAGAGTAAAGTTGTTTGCTCGCATTTGTTTTCGTCTAGAATTCTAGTTAACGATCCGTATTAGGGTTTCTCGGCACTCGTAAAATTTGAAATTGGCATGGTTGATGCCTTGTGAGACTTCATTAGCATGCCTAGGAACCCTACAGTGGTATCAGAGCCTAGCTAGAGCCTTAGGCGATGCGTAGACGGAGTTAGAAATCCGATCGGACCGAAACCCTAACCCTAAACATGCTCTCTGGACTTTTTTGGAAAATGTGGATTTTTCTATATTAAAAATATGCAGAAAAATCAGCAGGGAATCCTAAGAATTACTGTGCAACACGTGTCCATGATTCAACAAGAGTACGGCGGAACCGCGGCAGAAGCAAGGCTTCTGCGGCGGTTCCGCGGTCGTATTGTCACAGTGCCCAATAAGTTTTGCACAGTAATTCCTATTTTCTGGTACAGGATTTTCTGGGAATTTTTAATATTTATTCAAGAGTTGAATATTCCAGGGTGTTTTGGGGCTTAGTTGATTCGATCGGATTATCAGATTTTGTCTATGTGGCTTTCCGGATATATTGAATATGTTAAAAAGTTCGACCGGATATAAATACCCAACTTTTCCCCTGTCGGGAAATTTCCAAGTGTTGGATCTTTCCGTGGTTTAATAACGTTCTAAGTAGTGCAAGTAACGCGATGGTCCCTCTAGAAGACAACAAACCTTAACTCGATTATGTGACCGTCTTGAACTGCCCTTTGAACCTTAGGGTTTGGGGCAGTACGACGTGCCACATGTGAGGCGTTGGCTTGACCCTTCTACGGCTGGACCGTTGGTACTGAGGCACGAACTGAATGTTTTTAGACTTGTTTCATGTGTTGATCTGTATCGGGAAAACTTAGGTGTTTGAATGTTCGATCGGAAAGTTTAACATTTTCTAATTATCTGGAATGTAATACAATAATTGGAATTCACAATAAGTTATGAGATAACTGAATGAATGTTATAAACATAGCAGTTTAGTCTCACTTGATCGGTTGCCACGGAATTTTGATGTGATCAAAAGTCCATCGCAATCACGTAGCGTACGCGGATACTCGCCGGATAAACTTAATAGACAGCCTCGCTCCATAGCCCCGACCAAGTGACTGTAGGAGAACCCCGTCGCCGAAAGCATCCGTTCGGGTGCTCGTGGCAGCGGTGTTCCGCCTTGGTGCACTTCGTCGACGGCGTCAGGGGGTGCGGCCGCCTACTAAAGTTTGCGACGAGCATTCGATCAGGATGTCGGGAATCTTGTTGAATTGCCCGACTTGATATTGAAAAGTGTTTTCGATTTTGAGACTAAAATGCGGGGTTTATGATTGTTAGGCATGCGATGTCTAAGGAATTCATTTGATTAGGCATGTGATGTCTAAAGAGATTGCGGATTCCAACTGTTTTAGTTTTACACTTTCTTTTCTGTGACCGTAAGTGTAATATGTGATATCGCCGGTTTCGTTGCTATATGTCAACGACAATTGGGTTGCGCATATTTACTTACGTTGATGACATGTGATGTTATGTGTTGCTCGATATGTTATATTGGATCGTCGTGTTTGAATAGCCGGGGGTTTTTATGTGAGATGAGTGTTTTTCATTTTCATTCATGTAAAAACTTGTATGTAATATTCTTTTATTGGGGCACTTCCAGGTTGCGGAAGATGTCACCTTTTGTATATTATTTACTTTTCCGCACTAGGATAGACCCAAGGAGGGGAGCACAAGTAACCGGGTTCTGGAGTCCAAAGGGAGACCAACTCGAGGAGTCGAGTCCGGGTCTCCTAACTCTAGAATTGGTAGGGTTGCTTGCCGCTCTCGTAGGGGTCTAGGGGTGTGGGTTTGGCTATTCATCGCGACCGTGGAATCCGTGTTTTATACTGGCTCGTATTGAAAACACGGACGTCCTAGTATATCCAATATTTCATATGATTCTTCTGCTGCGATATCTGTGATGTGATCATGTGATGTTCTGTGATAGATACAGTATATAGTATATATGATATATTATATAGGCGTTACTTATGTTTTACACCCGCGCTAGCCCTGCCCTGCTCTGCCGTTAGTTACCTAACCTAACGGTGCACGAGGGGACATCGAGGCGAATGCGGATGGCATAAGTGTACGTCGTATTTATCTGTGATGTTTAGGTACTTAAATGATGGGACTTCATTAATATGATTAATGAAATAAAAGAAACCTAAGATGTTGTAGAATCGAATTTCAAAATTAAAACAGGTAGCTACAGTTCTTGCTTTGCACAGAAGTATATGTGATATATCCTGCACCTTATTCGATGAGGAAAGGACCGAGATCCCTTCACCGGGAGTGACTCCTTTAGCAATAACTGGCAGATGCTACACACTCGGTTTGTCTTCTGATTGCTTTTATGAGTTTTTGCTTTGCACAGTGATATATATGATATATCCCGCACCTCATTCAACGAGGAAAGGACCGACGATCCCTTCACCGGGAGTGACTCCTTTAGCAAAACTAGAAAAGCCTCAAAAGCACTCCATTTCAAAATCATTTGATTCTACAACGATATCAAGTTCATTACGCAATAGGTTTTCAGAAAAACCTGTCGTAGCCCTCCGTCATTTCAGATATGTACTAGTTAGTATTCCTGCTGCGGTAGTTTGGCATTCGTCAAGGCGTAGTGTACGGTAGCTAACTAGTATTTATCTGTTTGAGCATATGATGCGATTGGATTATGGTATTCGTACGGCGTTGTTTGGCATTCGTCAAGGGTCGTGCGGGTGGGTTTAATTCAATCAAGAAATGTACGGGTTGAACTTGACTAGTGGACTATGGGTTGTTTGGCATTCGTCAAGGTCATAGAACACTAGGGGCAAAATATTATCGGGAATTTCAAGTGTTGAAATTTGCAATGAGATTGCATACCTTCTATGAGATAGTTGGATCCCGATACCCACTGCGAGTAATTGTTATTCCTGGGAGAGTTTTACACATTACAATTAGCCGATCAAGTAGGTGTCTAGAAAGGTGTTATCGAGGTTACGCCTCTAGGAAAACGAGGTTTACATTAATTAGGTTCGTGCGAAAGCACGGGGGACCTCCCTCAAAGTACCGACACTGGCATGGCTGAAAGATTGGCGAACTTGTAGTGTGTAATTAATCCCGGCTAGTCTTTCCTTTTAGGGTTTGAAGGAAGATTTGATTAATACAGTGGGAGCCATCCTGATTAGATAAAATAATAACCAATCTATTCTTGCAAGAGCGCACGCTGAGTGTTTTCTTCTCTCTCTCTCCAGGTAGCGACCAAATCACGCCTTAATCAAGATAATAATATGGATGTATTGACCAAACCCGCTTGTTATACTGAGCTGGGGAACGTTGGTCCCGCTCCAACTTATAATTGTTATAAGACAGAGCAGGAATTTGGGGAATACCAGAATTCCTTTGCCGCCCAAACGAAGAGAGTGCATGCTGATGCATCATCTTTGGGTGTGTTCGTTACAAAGAACTGTTTCTCAGTATTCTCTACGTCCTGGGTATATGATACCGGATCAGGATCCCAGATATGTAATCTGTTACATAGGGCTACAGCTAGGTAGAGAACTGAGAACGGGTGATAAGTTTCATGAGGCAGAAAATGGGGCAAGTGTTGCATCCAAGTCTCTTGGTCACTGTCACCCTGTATTCCAAATACATTGATTCTGAACAAATGTTATTAGATACCGAACCTGATATACAAAATCATATCAGTCTCTTTATTAGTAAAGAAAGGATATAATTTTGTATTGTTGGATAATGTTTTGAACATTTCCTATATCAAAAGTTGATCGGTTCAGGCACGTTATCTAAAAGCATTGATGTTCTAAATCAAACTACAGTTCTTTAGTATACTGAACACACAAAAGAGGAAGAGTTCAGAAATGAACGAATCCTTCTTGAGGCATTGTAGACTAGGTCATATCAATGCGACCCGACTAGTTGAAGTTACATGAAGATGCATATTTAAATCAGTTTGAATCTACATCTTATGAAACTTGCCAGTCATGTCACAAAGATATAATGACACCAGCTTTGTTTATTGGAAACAGAGAAAGAGTTGATGAACTCTTGGGATGATACATGTTGATGTATGTAGGTCCCCTGTCTACACTTGCCAAGACCGGTTCTTTATACTTCATTAAATTCTCTGATGATCTCTTTTGATTCAGACATATGTTCCTGTTGAAACACAAGTCAGAACCTTTTGAGATATTCACAGAATATAAGTTAGAAGTAGAGAACCAATACGGGTATAAGTATTATGTCCTTTGATGAGATCAAGGAGGAGAATACTTGAGCACGAAGTTCTTGGACTTTTCTAAAGGAGAATGAGATTCTCTCTCAGCATTACTCCTCCAAATACACCATAGTACGATGGTATATCGGGGCGGAGCAATCTCACCCTATATGATAAGGTGTGCTCTATGATGAGTACTACTGAGTTACCTATTTCCTTTTTGGGAGTTATGCACTTGAGAAGCTGCATACCTATTGAATAGGGTTCAAATCAAATCAGTTGCCTACCACTTCATATTTGATATGGAAAGGGAAGAGCCCATATCTTAAGTTGGTTAAGATTTGGGGTTGTCCGGGCTATGTCTAAAAGCATAATCCGGACAAGCTCAAGGCAAGGTCTGTTATGTACAACTGGAAAGGTTCCAGCTATACATACAACAGCTGATGATTTGAAAGAACCAAAGGATTCAGTAGAAACCAACGAACCTCAGCCTCTCCGCCGATCTAGTAGGGTTCCTCACCCACCTGAGAGATACTTCGGTTACTCTATGACAGTGGGAGCGAGGATTGCATCATGAGATGATGACCCAACTAGTTTCGAGCTGGCCATCAGGAGTGGGACTCTGTAAGAATGGCTGGATGCTTAGCGATCTGAGATAGAATCCATATACACCAACAAAGTGTGGACTTTGGTTGCTATATCTGAAGGGTTAAATCCCCATCAGGAGCAAGTATATCTTGAGAAGATTACTTGGTGTAGATGGAAAAGTTGAGCCTTTCAAAGCTAGACTTGTTAAAGCTTTTCGTCATCGACCAGGCGTGGATAATGATGAAACCTTTTCAAGTGGCTATGCTTAAGTCCATCCAGATCTTACTTGCCACGGCTACATACCATGACTACGATATCTGGTGGTTGGGTGTCATGACAGCTTGTCTAAATGATGTTTTAGAAGACGGCGTCTATAAGTACACAGCCAGAGGGCTTCGTAGACAGTGGGAGCAGCGAAAATGTGTGCAAGATGTTTTATGTGATAAAGCAGGCATCGCGGAGTTGGAACATCTGTTTTGATGTAGTAGTCAAAGAGTTTGATATCATCAAAATGGTAGATGAACCTTGTATAAACAAAAAGGTAGTAGGGAGTATAGTGACGATCCTCGTAGAGTACGTGGATGACATACTCTTGATAAGAAAAGAGTTTCCTATGCTACGCTCGGTCAATCTCCGCTTATCACAATGATTCTCCATAAAGGATCAAAGTGATACCTCCTAAATCCTGGATTTTGGATCTATGAGATAGATCTAATTGGATGTTAGGATTCTCACTAGTTGTAGTGAGATGGTATCAACCGATCCTGGGGAGAATCACTGGAAGGGTTCCAGGGTGATAAAGACGACTGAGAGTCAGTCACAGGCATTGTCTTTACCCTCAGTAAAGGGACGGTATGTTGGAAGAGTTCCAAGCTAGATACCGTGGCATACTAGACGATAAAGGCTACATATATCGCTACTTAAGATGCTACCAAAGAGGCAGTCTGGATGTATATTTGTTCATGAGATGAACTTAGTTCCTCCCATTGTGGGACAATGGAGTTGTGGCTTATGCCGAGGAACGTCCGTCCCATCAGTGATCCAGACATATTCTAAGGCAGTATCACCTGATCATGGAGATGGTTGATCTCCAGGGTGATCAGGGTTAGGAGAGTAGACTCAGAGGACAACACGGCGGATCCACTCACAAAGGCCTTTTCCCAGAGAGAGACTTTTATGGGATGGTTGAGTATGAGATACTACCACCACTGCTATCAGATGGCCCTAGTGCAAGTGGGAGATTGTTAGTTATATGTATGCCCTAGAAGCCATTACTGTACATTGGATGTATATTGTAGTGGATGCTGGGACGTATATAGGGAGGACTTTCTTGCTCGACATGATAGTATGCTATCTGGTTGCTCTTTACCTTAACGTGTATACTGATTGTCTCTCTGTTACATGTTGGTAAAGCCCTTAGGATGTGTACTTGACTACCTGGACTATGATGCGGATCATACTAGTGGGGACATGGTAGTCCATAAGTACATCCTTCAAAGTCCCTAGTCGTGGGTATATCGAGACGGGGCATCGATATACCAGAGTAGACTAGCGTATACCTTCTCGACCCATACAGATGGGCGATGGATGATCCCATATCCATTGGTGTTTGACATCAGAGATGATGTATGGGTGCTCAGTGGAGACTGGGTACACTGGACGGACTCGCCGAGAACTCCCAGATGGTATTATACCTTACGTCAGATGGCAGTTCTCTGGTGACACTGGTACAGAGTAGTCTGTTGATCCGAGATCGTCATAGAGTCTTGTGTGGTTCCCACTGTGCTTTGATTTCCATCTTACCACGTCCAAGAGGGCGTGCAAAACGGTGGTTTTTGGGTACAGTCCCGAATCACATGGAGGCAATGAGCGATAGGAGGGGATTCGTCTCTCCCGGTATAGGGAGTTGATGTTGCGCTGTGTTCGATTGGCTATAACCGGAAATCCCTGGCCAGGGTTGCTGAGATTTACTGGTAAGTGTTACCAGTAGTTTTTCGAATAGTTATAGACCTCATATCGACACGACTTATCGAGCTATTGGGGTCTGACGTTTACCACCCCTAGGCGAGATATGCGACATATCAGACGATCAGACTGGACTGTACGGTAAGTGTTACTGGTTGGATTCACAGGAGTGTGAGCGGGCTTGCTCGTCGATCTTCTGATCGCTCAATACCCGGGTGGCCGTTACGTTTAGCAGACCGCTTGCGGCTTGTGGGTGTTTGATATGATCATCACCTGCTGCCGGCGTATTGACGAGTCTTTAGAGTCCGACACAAAGGTTTCCTGGCTCAAGCGAAACGAAATAGGAGCGCATATGAGATATGTGCGGGACCGAGAATAATGCGTGTATGTGATACCGTATTCTATTCTTGCGATGAATGTATCGATATGGTTGTATGTGATATAACCTAGTTATCGAATCAAGGATTGATTCGGTAAGCCGATACATAGGATACTAGTCGGTTATATGCGATATGACCGGATCGTTAAATCAAGTGTTGATTTAATGATTTAATGTATAATTATATATTTGATATATTACTTTGCATTAACTAGTATTGGTTCACTTTAAATGGATTTTCTCACTTGGATGTACAAGTTGTATATGTGATATACTTTTTTGTGCAAATGATTGTATCATGTATGATGATACATGTTTACTTGGTTAAGTGCAAAGAATTAAACCATGGTTAAACTAATGATTAGGGTTTTGTTTATCCATTACTTATTTAATCATTTATTCTTTTTGGAAATGAAAGGATAATGAACAAAATGGTTTCTTCTTTATTTCTTTCTTGAAGCTTCATGAAGACTTTGACCAAGTGACCATTTTGTCTCATGCTTAACCCTAACCATTCCACTTAACCATGATTCATTCTCTACACTTGACCATGGTTTGATTATGATAAGTATTCATTTTTCTTTTCAATTTAAAATTAACTTATCATAACATTTTTCATCTTCTTCTTCTTCTTCTTCACATGAAGAAGCTTGCCTCCATCAATGGCAACTTGATGAAAAGAGTGAGAAATCCAATTCTAAAGTGAACCCACTTCCTATTTCTTCATCCTCTACCTCTTGCCAAGTAGTATAGGGTGTTTTCTTCACATGTTTCATGACTTGGTGAAGTGGGAGCTTGATCTTGTGATGCCTCGACGTAGATCATCTTCGGCATCGTAGTCGATGACCTAGCCCGCCCATCTCTCCGATGAAGCCGACGCTAGTGTAAGTGCACGGCGGCGCCCCGGCCGTCAATCCGACGGCCAAATGCGGAAGCGGTGATAAACTTTAATTTTGCGAACTTAGCAAACCGGCACCACCGCGCACTAAACCCCGGATCGGGCCATTAAACTAGATCTAGCAAAGTAACAAGATAGGGAAGAGATATACCGAGTGATCCGAGTCCTCCGGTCTTCTCGTCGTCATCCCGATCTCTCGTGGAAACTCCGGTCGTCACCTCCTCGCCGGAAGGGCACCACATCGCCTGTATCTTTTACGGGCTCCCACCTCAATACCGAGGCAACTCGGGCGCGAAGTTGGCTGGCCGACGCATCCAAGATTTGCTGTAGAAAGTGTAGTGTAGAGGCTATGTCTCATTTGGGATTTTGTTTCCATTTGAAGATGATGGAGGAAACAAGATAAGGAAAAATGGTGCTTGCATTTTTCCTAGCATGAAATGAGATCAAGAAAAATCCCACAAGCTCAAAATGAAACTCTCTCATATTTTTCTCACAAGTGTAGCCCTCTCTCTCAAGTGAGAATGGTGGAGGAATGATATATCAAACATAACAAGAAGGGAGGTGAGTGTAGGAAAAGGTGGAGGGTGACCCCTTCCTTCAAGGTAAACCTCAAATCAAACCCTTAATCAACCCATATCCTATCAAATCTCATAAAAGAAAAAACCATCATGAAAAAGCAAAGATGCTTATCCTATCATAATGAATACATTTGCAAGAAACCCCCTCCACAAAAGTTATTTGCACAATTGCAAATAACCCCCTCCATCGGAAAAGTCCTGCCGGGAAAGAACAAAGGAAAACCGGCCTGAACGGAATGCAAACTGGCAACTCCAGAAAACTGGTCCCGTAATAAATTACAGGAAAACCCCGCTACTGCATATACATGCCCGCATTTGTATTCCGACCGGATACAAATGCAATGAAACAAATCTACACTGTACTATACTAGGATCCGGCTTAAACCAAAGCCGGCTAGTAATATCCGTTCGATCATGATCCGTGCAATACCGCACGTATCTGATCGAACCCTGCCATATATCAATACGGCCTTTAGTACAAACCGTCCGATCCTGATCCGTGCAATACCGCACGTATCTGATCGGACCCTGCCATATCTCCATACGGCCTCTACAGAGTTTCGCCCGAAAGCTGAGTAACTGAAAGTGTGGTGGACTCTAAAGACTCGTCAATACTATGGCTGTGGATTTAACCACTAGCACGTCAGAGGTATAAGCCAATACGTAACGGGCTAACAGCTATTGACCAAAAGGGACGTCGATGAGCGAACTCATCCTGACACCCTACTGAGCCTGTCAGTGACAATATCCGTACAGTCCGGTCCGTTCGTCTATGAGCATCGCATGTCGGGCCTAGGGGGTTGGTAAAAGTCAGACCCCCAAAAGCGGTACAAGTCGTGTCGGAGTGTAGCCCAGAACACCCTGAGATACTACTGGAATACCTACCAGTAAATCTCCTGCCTTGGCCAAGGACTTCGTGTAATGGCTCTCCTAGACACAGCGCGACCTCACCCCCAATACCGGGAAAGACGAACCCCTGAAGATCCGCTCACTGCCTCCATATGGCTCGGGACTGTACCCAACTAAAACCTGTTTGCACGACTCATTTGAGCTGTGGTAGGGTAGTAATCAAAGTACAGTGGGAACTCACACGAGACAAATGACGATCCCCAGGTCGATGAACAAATCTGTACTCATGTCACCAGGGAACTGCTATCTGACGTCAAGTATAATCCCAACTAGCAGGTTCCCGGTGTTGGAGATAATGCCCTCAGAGTCAATTATTGGATCACAGGCACGTGATTGCGATGATTGAGGGAGGACCTATCCCGGTAAGACAGTCTTACTCGAGATGATAGTATGCTATCTGGTTTATCTTTATCATCGTGTACTGCTTTAGGTGACCTGACAGGTCACTATTGCACGTTGATAGAGCCCCTAGGATTCTTGCTTGACCACCAGCAGTATGAGGGCGATCATATAAGTGGGAGCTGGGGTCTATAAGCACATCCTTAAAAGGTCCCTAGTCGTGGGAGTTTCGAGACAGGGCATCGATTCTCCAGAGTAGACTAGTGTGTACAGTCGAGACCCCGACGAGGGGCGGTGGCCGGTCTCACAAGCCACTGGTGTCAGTTGGTTCACCTAAGATGTATACAGGTGCTCATTGGGTTATGATTACACCGGACAGGACTCGCCGGGAACATGCTAGTTGGTCTTATACCTGACGTCAGATAGCAGTTCCTAGGTGACATGTGTACAGGTTAGTTCATCGACCTGGGGATCGTCTTTTGTCTCGTGTGAGTTCCCACTGTGCTTTGATTACTACCCTACCACGGCTCAAAGGAGTCGTGCAAACAGGTTTTAGTTAGGTACAGTCCCGAGCCACATGGAGGCAGTGAGCGGATCTTCAGGGGTTCGTCTCTCCCGGTATTGGGGGTGAGGTCGCGCTGTGTCTAGGAGAGCCATTACATGAAGTCCTTGGCCAAGGCAGGAGATTTACTGGTAGGTATTCCAGTAGTATCTCAGGTTGTTCTGGGCTACACTCCGACACGACTTGTACCGCTTTTGGGGGTCTGACTTTTTACCAACCCCCTAGGCCCGCCATGCGATGCTCCTAGACGAACGGACCGGACTGTACGGATATTGTCACTGACAGGCTCAGTAGGGTGTCAGGATGAGCTTGCTCATCGACGTCCCTTTTGGTCAATAGCTGGTGGCCCGTTACGTATTGGCTTATACCTCTGACGTGCTAGTGGTTAAATCCACAGCCATAGTATTGACGAGTCTTTAGAGTCCACCACACTTTCAGTTACTCAAGCTTTCGGGCGAAACGCTGTAGAGGCCGTATGGAGATATGGCAGGGTCCGATCAGATACGTGCGGTATTGCACGGATCAGGATCGGACGGTTTGTACTAGAGGCCGTATAGATATATGGCAGGGTTCGATCAGATACGTGTGGTATTGCACGGATCAGGATCGAACGGATATTACTAGCCGGGTTTGGTTTAAGCCGAATCCTAGTATAGTACAGTGTAGATTTTGTCTCTTTGCATTTGTATCCGGACGGAATACAGATGCGGGTGTGTATGCACAGTATCGGGGTTTTCCTGTAATTTATTACGGGACCAGTTTTCTGGAGTTGCCTGTTTGCATTCCGTTCCGGCCGGTTTTCGTTTGTTCTTTCCCGGCCGGACTTTTCCGATGGAGGGGGTTATTTGCTATTGTGCAAATAACATTTGTGGAGGGGGTTTCTTGCAAATATATATTCATTATGATATGTTTAGCATCTTTCATCCATGATGGTGTATTAAATGAGATTTGAAAGGGTATGGAGTGATAAGTATTGTTGTTGTTTCTTTGCTTTAGGATATGGTCACCATTTCTATCTCCTACACTTACCTCCTTCTTGTATTTGTTTTGCCCTCCACCATTTTCCAACACATAGCAAGGCCGGCCACAATTTTGAGGGGAGGGAAAATGAGAGAGGTTCATTTCATTTGGTGTGGGAAATTAATCATCCATCTCATTTTCATTGCTACCAAAAATCCCCAAGTTCATATCTTGTTGATTCCTCCATCATGGCAACTACAAACCCCAAATGAGACTAGCATGATCTACACCACATTCTACAGCCAATCTTGGGCATGTCGACTTGCCAGCTTCATGCCCGAGTTGCCTCGGTATAGAGGTGGGGGCCCGTAAAAGAAACAGGCGACGTGGTGCCCTTCCGGCGAGGAGATGGAGACCGGACATTCCGCGTGTGATCGGGACGACGACGAGAAGACCGGAGGACTCGGATCACTCGGTATATCTCTTCCCATCTTGTTGTTAGCTAGATCTTGTTTAATGGCCCGATCCGGGGTTTAGTGCGCGGTGGTGCCGGTTTGCTAAGTTCGCAAAATTAAAGTTTATCACCGCTTCCGCATTTGGCCGTCGGATTGACGGCAGGGGCGCCGCCGTGCACTTACAGTGGTATCAGAGCCTCGCCATTAACTTCGTCTAGCTTTCGTTTGATGTGTTTTGCATTTCCGATCGACCAAAATTCCAAAATCTACATTTTCACTCACATCAGTTTTCTGTCGATTTTTTTCTGGCTCTAAAAATTTTTCAGGTTGTCTCGGAATGATGTGCAGGGAGTTCTAAGACTGCTGTAAAAATTCGACACAGTGACTCGATCACTGAAGCACGGAACCGCGGCCAAACCCCCCTTGGGCCGCGGTTCCGCCGCACATTGGTGTCGTCACTGCATCATTTTTTCCAGTGGGCTTCTGGGCTTATTTTAGGGGTTTTGGAATATTAATATTGGTCCCAGATTTTCTGTGAGTGCTACAGTATTGCTTGGGGGCCCACTTGTTAATTTTTGATCGATCGGATATTTTAAACACATTATTTCACAGTATTTACATTATATCTGCGACCGTGAATGTCACTCGATCGGTAAATCCGGTCTAACTGCTATAGCCCGGTTAGACGGATTTGCGAACGTGACTTTCACGTTGATGTTCTGTGTTTTTGCTGTGATGTTGCGGATCGGTCGTGGGGGATAGCCTGGATGCAATGCTAGTACAGTGTTGTTGTATTATGTACATTTGATATTGCGGGGCGAGCGTCCGACATGTGGACTGCCGTCACTGCCTGTTTGTATTATTCTTTTGGGGCACGACCTGGTTGCGGTCGATGTACCCGTTGTATGTATATTTTACTTTCTGTACTAGGATTACCCCGCGGTGGGGTGCACGGATACCCGGGTTCAAGAGGGCAACGGGCCCGCATCTCAGGGCATTGAGACGGAGGGGGCTTCAGTCTGGAATTGGTGGGCTATTCGCCGCACTCGTAGGGGGTAAAGGTTGACCCAGGAGGGGTGCCCAAGTTACCGGATTCCGTGAAGTGCTGGGTGGTCCATTCACGGTGCTGAAGGGGCTGCCTCGCTTCAGGTTTTGGCGGGTGACTTGCCGCGCCCGTAGGGGTCTAGGATTTCATTGCACAGGCTATCCACACGACCAGGGGAACGTCGGGTTTCAGTAGTGGCTCTGTGAAACCCGGGGATCCCAGATATCTGTATTGTTCTGTGATGCTGTACATTTCTGTGATGTTGCATTTTATTCACGCCTTGAGCGAAATATAATATATTGGAATATATATTAGTAGATGTTGTATATGTTTTTCATCCGCGCTAGTCCAGTCCCCGCTCTGCCGTTAGTTAGCTAACCTAACGGGTGATGACGGGACCCAGTGGCGAATGCGAATGGCATATACGTACGTCAGTATATTTTCGTTCTTTGTGGTGTGATCAATTGATGGGACTGCGTTGATTCGGGTCAATGCAAGTTAAAACAAACCTATTCTGATGTTGTTGGAACACTTTTCAAAAAGTTGTTATTGCAAGGACGTTCACTTTTGTTTTGCATCGTGGTATTCATTTGGAATATCCTGCTCCTCAGTCGACGAGGCAAGGGCCGAGATCCCTTCACCGGGAGTGACCCCTTGGACAGAATTTTGCGTCAGGGCATTAACTTCACTATAGCCGATTACTTTTGCTTTGCATCGTGGTATTCATTTGGAATATCCTGCACCCCATTCTACGGGGAAAGAGCCGAGATCCCTTCACCGGGAGTGACCTCTTTAGTAAAGGTTTTCGTCACTATATTTTCTAAAAAGCTATCCGTTCCTTCAACGATATCAAGTTCATTACGTTAAAGGTTTTCGCCAGAAACCATTCGTAGCCCTCCATCATTTCAGTTAAATATTCGGTAGTATTCAAGCTATGTATTTTGACCTTACGCCAAGGCATAGTGTTTGGTAGTTGCCGGGTATTTATCTGTTGCATAGATAGATGCGTTGGTTTGGGACAGTCGTACTACTATTTTGGCCTACGTCAAGGGTATGTACGGGTGGGTTCAAATTAACCTGGACAATGATAGGTAGAACTTGACATGTGACTTATGATATTTTGACCTCACGCCAAGGTCATAAGAGCATGGGGTAGAAATCACATCGGGAGTTTCAAAAGAACTGAAACTTGCCAGATATGCGCATACCTTCTGGAGTGTGATGACGTGAGCGGATTACGTCACGTTATTATGCGATGAGAGTTGGATCCCGATTCCCACTGATGAGTTGGTATACTTCTCGGGTGACCCCGACTAATTCTTCTTTCAGGTTTGGAGGAGAATTTGAGGTACAGTGGGAGGTTTCCAGATTAGATAAATTGGTAACCATTCTGATCTAGGTTAGAGTGCACGCTGAGTGTTTCTTTTCTCTCTCTCTCTGGCAGCGACCATTGACCCGACCCTAGACTATGACTCAGAGATCAAGTTAACCGAATCTTCTTAACACTGGCTTTTGGATTGTCAGAGTTGCAGACCTCATTGCCACTCCTACTTTTACCCTTTTTCTCCAGGACACCCCGTATTACTGCGAACGTCCACTTCCATTGGACAAAGCCATCGTATGGTTAGATACGAACTCGAAGGAATTCGAGGATGGTTTCCGGTTCTGGAGAAAACGGATAAGGTTTATTCAGTTGTCTTTTCCTTTTTCCCTTCTCTCAAGTTACAAGTACTCCTTAGTTTAGGAGACAGTACACCTATTACGCAAATTGGATAGTCTTCTTCCAAACCTTAGGCTGGTGCCGACCGGTAGGGAATGAAGAAAACCAATTAGCCTAAACGGTGTGCAGAAGGTATTAAGATTAAAACAAAGCAAGGGATTAGTAAGAGGGCAAAGTAAATTGCGACTGATATTCACGACCAAACCAAGTATTTCTTCGCCAATCCTAAATCACCTTTGTATTTCTCCAGGACACTCCGTATCACTACGAAGATCCACAGTTTATTGGATACTCCATCGTATGGTTATATACGAACTCGAAAGGAACTTGTTCCAGTTCGGGGATGGATTCTGGTCCAGGAGAAATAGGAATAAGGTTTATTCGGTTGTCTTTTATCTTCACCTTCTCTTGCATTGCGAGTGCTCCTAGGACTAGGACAGTACACCCATTATGCTTATTGGATAGCCTTCTTCCAAACCATAGGCTGGTGCCGAACGGTAGGGAAGGAAGAAAACCATTTGGCCTAAGGGGTGTGCAGAAGGTAATGACTAAAGACATATAAAGGGATTTGGAGAGGTGGCAAAGAATTATACGGTTATAGTTGTGAATCTGGATAATGGTAGAGGCATTACTAGGAATACCAGGATACCCCATCAAAACATTTCAATGTTTCAGTTCAACTGTGTACTGTTAAAAGAAAACTGATTTCCTGATTAGACACTTGCTCTAGGGTATGTATTTACCAGGTTTGATTCTCACATCTGTATGGCTTTATAGATGATGAGTTGGAGTAAGTTATTGGGAATAGGGTGATCATCCTCATTATATCGGGATTCGTTGTAATCGGTGATATTTGAGGAGATCATCTGGGCTGTTTGCCGGTCGGCAAATATTTGGTTTTGAATATCCGCTGTTGTGCGCCAATTTCAAATTGATATATCTGTACGTCTATTTTCATAGAGTGAGATATACCTTTTGATATTATGTCGATGACATTTACCTATATCAGTGGATGGTTAGGTAAGGAGCATTTAAACAGCGGTGTAATTCTTCTTAACCATAAGTACAGTTTTCAACCTACGACACACAGTGAAAGAGTTGTTAGACTCAGCGGACTTATACAGAGTATTGTATGTTGTTCAGTGTCCATTAGGACAGAGGGGTTGGTCCTCATACTATATTCTGTTTACTTTTAACTTCTCTAGTTCTTAGACATGTGTTTCGTAGAAACACAGGGTCTAAGTTTTGAGGAGTTATAGGTATTTGAATAGAGTAGAGAACCAGGTGTAGTAAGTATCGGGATTCTTCAAAGTGATCGAAGATGTAGATACTTGTGTATGGTATTCAGTTGATAGTAATGATAAAGAGAACTTGCTTCTCTTTCAGGTTACTCATAATTGGAAGCATTCCTAAGTTGAGTAACGCTGATCGGCCCCCTTCCATTTAGTTGACATGCACTGGAGACAGCTGCATGATTTGAATCTGGCTCAATTAAAATCAATGCCTCTGTTCCTATATTGGATATAGAACAGTTCGTATCTTAACGATGTTAAGGTACGGGGAGTTGTCCGGCTTATGATTAAAACCAGACTCTGGATAACTCGAGGCACGTTTCTGTAATGGCTGTTTGTGGGTTGACCCAGGCTATGACGAGGGTTGACTTTCTACCATAAGAAAGATCAATAGTGATATTGTTCTTGACTCGCCACAGTTTTAAATGGATTTTTTCAAAATCAGTAGTGGGAGTATGGTAGAACTGGATGTGATTCTAGAACCGCAAACGATTACTGAAGATTTGATAAGGAACCTAAAGATTCAATCTGTTTTGACATTCCATTGGCCACTCCGCAGATAAGGTGGGTAACTTCAGGCACCCGAGAGGTACTCCGGTAGCCTCAAGGACGGTGACAGGGAAGTTCTTGTTTACCCACACTTGCCATTGTTGTTGTTCCAGACTGCGAGACCCGGCAGGAGGATGAGTATAGCGTCGTTCTAAATTAGCTTTAGAAGTGCACGTCTATATGACTCTGCCAGAGGGTTGTCGTAGTCAGTGTGAGCAGCGGAAACATTGGTGGACATCAGGCTTATGTCTATTTATAGACTAAAGCAGATATAGCAGAGATAGATCATCTGTTTCTGATGTGACAGTCATAGGTTTGACGTCATCAGAGTAGTGGATGGATCTGTTGAGAAGGTAGTAGGAAGTGATATTCCTATACTACGATCGGTTATATTTTGGTCGTCACACAGTGGTTTCTCCACATGGGACTTGGACATTATATCAGACATACTGGTTACTAGATCTATGGTTTTAGATCTAGATTTGGGTGGTTTCCCAATCAGGGTACTTTGACAGCATTCTAAGAGTATTTAGAATGGACGACTCCTGGCATGGTAGTGTACCTGCAGGTAATGGAGTCACCCTCTCTAAAGGTGTCTTATAGACTAAAGTAGAGAGGGATGTGCATGATTGGCAGATCACTTGCTTAGGCAATTGAGTCAATCATGAGATGTCAAGTACCACACCAGATGTTGTTCTTGCACTAGATGCAATAAGTTGATATTGATCCAATCCTGGAGGAACAGTCGGAAGCAGTTTTAGAACATAAGTGAATGTTCTAGGGATATGATAACGGCTGCCTCCTTTAGGAGACGGTTATCACTCCAGGCTTCCAAGGTGACATGGACGACAAGGAGGTTGTCAGAGTTATAGTTTTCCCTCTGACGAGGGACAGTATTCTGGATAGGTGATCCAGGCAGATACTGAGGGAGGCATGGCGCAGAATACTGATTAAGTTCAGTTGACGATACAGTCGAAGAAGTTTGGATTTGGAGTTCATTTATGAGCTAGGTCCCATCAGACTTCCAGACATTCCAAGACAGGTATTGCACATTTCGGGAGATGGCTTTCTCCGCGAACTTGAGATATAGAGAGACATAGAAAGAAACATCTAGGCGGATCCACTCACTGAGGCTATTCCTCGAACGTAAGAGTTTCGCAAATAGGCTTTATGAGACTGACTAGTAAAGGAGTTGGATGTTCGGTATCACACGGGCTGTGAGTATGCGACATCGCAATAATTAGCCTTGAGTGCTAGTGGGAGATTGTTGGAGATAATGCCCTCAGAGTCAATTATTGGATCACAGGCACGTGATTGCGATGATTGAGGGAGGACCTATCCCGGTAAGACAGTCTTACTCGAGATGATAGTATACTATCTGGTTTATCTTTATCATCGTGTACTGCTTTAGGTGACCTGACAGGTCACTATTGCACGTTGATAGAGCCCCTAGGATTCTTGCTTGACCACCAGCAGTATGAGGGCGATCATATAAGTGGGAGCTGGGGTCTATAAGCACATCCTTAAAAGGTCCCTAGTCGTGGGAGTTTCGAGACAGGGCATCGATTCTCCAGAGTAGACTAGTGTGTACAGTCGAGACCCCGACGAGGGGCGGTGGCCGGTCTCACAAGCCACTGGTGTCAGTTGGTTCACCTAAGATGTATACAGGTGCTCATTGGGTTATGAGTACACCGGACAGGACTCGCCGGGAACATTCTAGTTGGTCTTATACCTGAAGTCAGATAGCAGTTCCCAGGTGACATGTGTACAGGTTAGTTCATCGACCTGGGGATCGTCTTTTGTCTCGTGTGAGTTCCCACTGTGCTTTGATTACTACTCTACCACGGCTCAAAGGAGTCGTGCAAACAGGTTTTAGTTGGGTACAGTCCCGAGCCACATGGAGGCAGTGAGCGGATCTTCAGGGGTTCGTCTCTCCCGGTATTGGGGGTGAGGTCGCGCTGTGTCTAGGAGAGCCATTACATGAAGTCCTTGGCCAAGGCAGGAGATTTACAGGTAGGTATTCCAGTAGTATCTAAGGGTGTTCTGGGCTACACTCCGACACGACTTGTACCGCTTTTGGGGGTCTGACTTTTTACCAACCCCCTAGGCCCGACATGCGATGCTCATAGACGAACGGACCGGACTGTACGGATATTGTCACTGACAGGCTCAGTAGGGTGTCAGGATGAGCTTGCTCATCGACGTCCCTTTTAGTCAATAGCTGGTGGCCCGTTACGTATTGGCTTATACCTCTGACGTGCTAGTGGTTAAATCCACAGCCATAGTATTGACGAGTCTTTAGAGTCCACCACACTTTCAGTTACTCAAGCTTTCGGGCGAAACGCTGTAGAGGCCGTATGGAGATATGGCAGGGTCCGATCAGATACGTGCGGTATTGCACGGATCAGGATCGGACGGTTTGTACTAGAGGCCGTATAGATATATGGCAGGGTTCGATCAGATACGTGCGGTATTGCACGGATCAGGATCGAACGGATATTACTAGCCGGCTTTGGTTTAAGCCGGATCCTAGTATAGTACAGTGTAGATTTTGTCTCTTTGCATTTGTATCCGGACGGAATAAAGATGCGGGTGTGTATGCACAGTATCGGGGTTTTCCTGTAATTTATTACGGGACCAGTTTTCTGGAGTTGCCTGTTTGCATTCCGTTCCGGCCGGTTTTCGTTTGTTCTTTCCCGGCCGGACTTTTCCGATGGAGGGGGTTATTTGCAATTGTGCAAATAACATTTGTGGAGGGGGTTTCTTGCAAATATATATTCATTATGATATGTTTAGCATCTTTCATCCATGATGGTGTATTAAATGAGATTTGAAAGGGTATGGAGTGATAAGTATGGTTGTTGTTTCTTTGCTTTAGGACATGGTCACCATTTCTATCTCCTACACTTACCTCCCTCTTGTATTTGTTTTGCCCTCCACCATTTTCCAACACATAGCAAGGCCGGCCACAATTTTGAGGGGAGGGAAAATGAGAGAGGTTCATTTCATTTGGTGTGGGAAATTAATCATCCATCTCATTTTCATTGCTACCAAAAATCCCCAAGTTCATATCTTGTTGATTCCTCCATCATGGCAACTACAAACCCCAAATGAGACTAGCATGATCTACACCACATTCTACAGCCAATCTTGGGCATGTCGACTTGCCAGCTTCATGCCCGAGTTGCCTCGGTATAGAGGTGGGAGCCCGTAAAAGAAACAGGCGACGTGGTGCCCTTCCGGCGAGGAGATGGAGACCGGACATTCCGCCTGAGATCGGGACGACGACGAGAAGACCGGAGGACTCGGATCACTCGGTATATCTCTTCCCATCTTGTTGTTAGCTAGATCTAGTTTAATGGCCCGATCCGGGGTTTAGTGCGCGGTGGTGCCGGTTTGCTAAGTTCGCAAAATTAAAGTTTATCACTGCTTCCGCATTTGGCCGTCGGATTGACGGCCGGGGCGCCGCCGTGCACTTACACCCGGCGAGTCCTGTCCGGTGTACTCATAACCCAATGAGCACCTGTATACATCTTAGGTGAACCAACTGACACCAGTGGCTTGTGAGACCGGCCACCGCCCCTCGTCGGGGTCTCGACTGTATACACTAGTCTACTCTGGAGAATCGATGCCCTGTCTCGAAACTCCCACGACTAGGGACCTTTTAAGGATGTGCTTATAGACTCCAGCTCTCACTTATATGATCGCCCTCATACTGCTGGAAGTCAAGCAAGAATCCTAGGGCCTCTATCAACGTGTAATAGCGACCTGTCAGGTCACCTAAAGCAGTACACGATGATAAAGGTAAACCAGATAGCATACTATCATCTCGAGTAAGACTGTCGTACCGGGATAGGTCCTCCCTCAATCATTGCAATCACGTGCCTGTGATCCAATAATTGACTCTGAGGGCACTATCTCCAACAATCTCCCACTTGCACTCAAGGCTAATTATTGCGATGTCGCATACTCACAACCCGTGTGATACCGAACACCCAACTCCTCTACTAGTCAGTCTCACAAAGCCTGTTTGCGAAACTCTTGCGATCGAGGAATAGCCTCAGTGAGTGGATCCGCCTTGAAGTTTCTTTCTATGTCTGTCTATATCTCAAGTTCGCGGAGAAAACCATCTCCCGAAATGAGCAATACCTGTCTTAGAATGTGTCTGGATGTCTGATGGGACTTAGCTCATTAATGAACTCCAAATCCAAACTTCTTAGACTGTATCGTCAACTGAACTTAATCAGTATCCTGCGCCATGCCTCCCTCAGTATTGCCTTGGATCACCTGTCCAAAATACTGCCCCTCGTCAGAGGGAAAACTATAACTCTGACAACCTCCTTGTCGTCTAGGTCACCTTGGAAGCCTGGAATGATAACCGTCTCCTAAAGGAGGCTGCCGTTATCAATTCCCTAAACATTAACTTATGTTCTAAAACTGCTTCCGATTGTTTCTCCAGGATTGGATCAATATCATCATATTGCATCTAGTGCAAGAACAACATCTGGTGTGGTACTTGACATCTCTTGATTGACTCAATTGCCTAAGCAAGTGATCTGCCAATCATGCACATCCCTCTCTACTTTAGTCTATAAGACACCTTTAGAGAGGGTGACTCCATTACCTGCAGGTACACTACCGTGCCAGGAGTCGTTCATTCTAAATACTCTTAGAATGCTGTCTAAGTACCCAAATTGGGAAACCACCCAAATCTAGATCTATAGATCTAGTAACCAGAATGTCTGATATAATATCCAAGTCCTATGTGGAGAAAACACTGTGTGACAACCAAAGAATAACCGAATGTAGTATAGGAATATCACTTCCTACTCTGTGTATGTCATCCTAATACCATGACATCACATCCTACTACCTTCTCAACAGATCTATCCCCTATTCTGATGAAGTCAAACTTATGACTGTCACGTAAGAAATAGATGATCTATCTCCGCTATATCTGCTTTAGTCTATAAATAGACATAAGCCTGATGTCCATCAATGCTTCCGCTGCTCCCACTAACTACGACAACCCTCTGGCAGAGTCATATAGACGTGCACTTCTAAAGCTAGTTGAGAACGACGCTATACTCATCCTCCTGCCGGGTCTCGCAGCCTGGAACAACAACAATGGCAAGTGTGGGTAAACAAGAACTTCCCTGTCACCGTCCTTGAGGCTACCGGAGTACCTCTCGGGTGCCTGAAGTTACCCACCTTATCTGCGGAGTGGCCAATGGAATGTCAATCCATATTGAATCTTTAGGTTCCTTATCAAATCTTCAGTAATCGTTTGCGGTTCTGGAATCACTTCCAGTTCTACCATACTCCCACTACTGTTTTCTGAAAAAATCCATTTTTATTAAAACTGTGGCGAGTCTAGAACAATATTACTATTGTTCTCCCAGATGGTAGAAAGTCAACCCTCGTCATAGCCTGGGTCAACCCATAAACGGCCATTACAGAAACACGCCTTTGAGTTATCCAGAGTCTGGTTTTAAGCATAAGCCGGACAACTCCCCATACCTTAACATCGTTAAGATATGAACTGTTCTATATCCAATATAGGAACAGAGGCACTGATTTAATTGAGCCAGATTCAAATCATGCAGCTGTCTCCAGTGCATGTCTACTAAATGGAAAGAGGCCGATCAGCGTTACTCAACTTAGGAATGCTTCCAATTATGAGTAACCTGAAAGAGAAGCAAGTTCTCTTAATCATTACTATCAACTGAATACCATACACAAGTATCTACATCTTTGATCACTTTGAAGAATCCAGATACTTGCAATACTTGGTTCTCTACTTTATTCAAATACCTATAACTTCTCAAAATTCGGACCCTGTGTTTCTACGAAACACTTGTCTAAAAACTAGAGAAGTCATAAGTAAACCGAATATAGTACGAGAACCAACCCCTCAGTCCTAATGGACCCTGGACAACATACAATACTCTGTAAAAGTCCCTTGAGTCTGATAACTCAATCACTGTGTGTCGTAGGTTGAAAACTGTACTTATGGTTAAGAAGAATTACATCGTTGTTTAATGCTCCTTACCTAACCATCCACTGATATAGGTAAATGTCATCGACATAATATCAAAAGGTATATCTCACTCTATGAAAATAGACGTACAGATATATCAATTTGAAATTGGTGCACAACAACGGATATTCAAAACCAAAAATTTGCCGACCGGCAAACAGCCCAGATGATCTCCTCAAATATCACCGATTACAACGAATTCCGATATAATGAGGATGATCACCCTATTCCAATAACTTACTCCCACTCATCATCTGTAAAGCCATACATATGTGAGAATCAAACCTGGTAAATACATACCCTGGAGCAAGTGTCTAATCAGGAAATCAGTTTTCTTTTAACAGTACACAGTTGAACTGAAACATTGAAATGTTTCGATGGGGTATCCTGGTATTCCTAGTAATGCCTCTACCATTATCCAGATTCACAACTATAACCGTATAATTCTTTACCACCTCTCCAAATCGCTTTATATGTCTTTAGTCGTTACCTTCTGCACACCCCTTAGGCCAAATGGTTTTCTTCCTTCCCTAGCGTTCGGTACTAGCCTATGGTTTGGAAGAAGACTATCCAATAAGCATAATGGGTGTACTGTCCTAGTCCTAGGAGCACTCGCAATGCGAGAGAAGGTGAAGATAAAAGACAACCGAATAAATCTTATTCCTATTTCTCCTGAACCAGATTCCATCCCCGAACTGGAACAAGTTCCTTTCGAGCTCGTATATAACCATACGATGGAATATCCAAATAACTGTGGATCTTCGTAGTGATACGGAGTGTCCTGGAGAAATACAAAGGTGATGTAGGAGTGGTAATGAAAAACTTGGTTTGGTCGTGAATATCAGTCGCAATTTACTTTGCCCTCTTACTAATCCCTTGCTTTGTCTTAATCTTAATACCTTCTGCACACCGTTTAGGCTAATTGGTTTTCTTCATTCCCTACCGGTCGGCACCAGCCTAAGGTTTGGAAGAAGACTATCCAATTTGCATAATAGGTGTACTATCTCCTAAACCAAGGAGTACTCACAACTTGAGAGAAGGTAAAAGGGAAAAGACAACTGAATAATCCTATCCGTTTTCTCCAGAACCGGAAACCATCCTCGAATTCCTTCGAGTTCGTATCTAACCATACGATGGTTTTGTCCAATGGAAGTGGACGTTCACAGTAATACGGGGTGTCCTGGAGAAAAGGGTAAAAGTAGGAGTGGCAATTAGGTCTGCAACTCTGACAATCCAAAAGCCAGTGTAAAGAAGGTTCGGTTAACTTGGTCACTGAGTCATAGTCTAGGGTCGGGTCAATGGTCGCTGCCAAAGAGAGAGAGAAAAGAAACACTCAGCGTGCACTCTAACCTAGATCAGAATGGTTACCAATTTATCTTATCTGGAAACCTCCCACTGTATCTCAAATTCTCCTCCAAACCTAAAAGAAGAATTAATCGGGGATACCCGAGGAGTAAACTAACTCATCAGTGGGAATCGGGATCCAACTCTCATCGCATGATAACGTGACGGAATCCGCTCACGCTATCACACTCCAGAAGGTATGCGCATATTTGGCAAGTTTCAGTTCTTTTGAAACTCCCGATGTGATTTTTACCCCATGCTCTTATGACCTTGACTTCGGCCAACAAATCATAAGTCACATGTCAAGTTCTGCCCGTCATTCTCCAGGTTAATTTGAGCCCACCCGTACAAGCCCTTGACTTTGGCCAACAAGGCTATACGACTGCCCCAAACCAACGCATCTATCTATGCTGCATATCAATAACCAACAGCTACCAAACACTGTGCCTTGACTTTGGCCAACAAACGCAGCTTGAATACTATTGACTACCCATATGAAACGACGGAGGGCTACGAATGGTTTCTGGCGAAAACCTTTAACGTAATGAACTTGATATTGTTGAAGGAACGGATAGCTTTTTAGAAAATATAGTGACGAAAACCTTTACTAAAGAGGTCACTCCCGGTGAAAGGATCTCGGCTCTTTCCCCGTAGAATGGGGTGCAGGATATTCCAAATGAATATCACGATGCAAAGCAAAAGTAATCGGCTATAGTGAAGTTAATGCCCTGACGCAAACTTCTGTCCAAGGGGTCACTCCCGGTGAAGGGATCTCGGCCCTTGCCTCGTCGACTGAGGTGCTGGATATTCATAACCGAATATCACTATGCAAAACAAAAGAGAACGTCCTTGCAATAACAGCTTTTTGAAAAGTGTTCCAACAACATCAGATTAGGTTTGTTTATCTTGCATTGATCCGAATCAATGCAGTCCCATCAATTGATCACACCACAAAGAACGAAAATATACTGACGTACGTATATGCCATCCGCATTCGCCACTGGGTCCCGTCATCACCCGTTAGGTTAGCTAACTAACGGCAGAGCGGGGACTGGACTAGCGCGGATGAAAAACATATACAACATCTACTAATATATATACCAATATATTATATTTCGCTCAAGGCGTGAATAAAATGCAACATCACAGAAATGTACAGCATCACAGAACAATACAGATATCTGGGATCCCCGGGTTTCACAGAGCCACTACTGAAAACCAGACGTTCCCCTGGTCGTGTGGATAGCCTGTGCAATGAAATCCTAGACCCCTACGGGCGCGGCAAGTTACCTGCCAAAACCTGAAGCGAGGCAGCCCCATTCAGCACTGTGAATGGACCACCCAGCACTTCACGGAATCCGGTAACTTGGGCACCCCTCCTGGGTCAACCTGTACCCCCTACGAGTGCGGCGAATAGCCCGTCAATCCTAGAGTGAAGCCCCCTCCGTCTCAATGCCATGAGATGCGGGCTTGTTGCCCTCTAGAACCCGGCTATCCGTGCACCC
This sequence comes from Agapanthus africanus, assembly GCA_030015575.1. NCBI lineage: Eukaryota > Viridiplantae > Streptophyta > Magnoliopsida > Asparagales > Amaryllidaceae > Agapanthus > Agapanthus africanus. The sequence continues at coordinate 514,927,024 of CM057337.1, forward strand.
CTCCGCGGGGCAATCCTAGTACAGAAAGTAAAATATACATACACCGGGTACATCGACCGCAACCTGGTCGTGCCCCAAAATAATAATACAAACAGGAAGTGACGGCAGTCCACATGTCGGACGCTCGCCCCGCAATATCAAATGTACATGATACAACAAAACTGTACTAGCATTGCATCCAGGCTATCCCCACGACCGATCCGCAACATCACAGCAAAAACACAGAACATCAACGTGAAAGTCACGTTCGCAAATCCGTCTAACCGGGCTATAGCAGTTAGACAGGATTTACCGATCAAGTGACATTCACGGTCGCAGATATAATGTAAATACTGTGAAATAATGTGTTTAAAATATCCGATCGATCAAAAATAAACAAGTGGGCCCCCAAGCAATACTGTAGCACTCACAGAAATTCTGGGCCCAATTTTAATATTCCAAAACCCTTATTTTTAGCCCACAAGCCCACTGCAAAAGAACGATGACATGATCCCTCATTCCTGCGGCGGAACCGCGGCCAAAGAGGGGTTATGGCCGCGGTTCCGCGGTCGTACGGAGCGATCGTGTTGTCGAATTTTTCCAGTGTTCTTAGAACTCCCTGCACATCATTCTGAGACAACCTGAAAAATTTTTGGACTTCAAAAAATTTCGACAGAAAACTGATGTAAAGAAAAACGCGGGTTTTTGGAATTTTGGTCAATCAGAAATGCAAACACATCAAACAAAGCTAAACAAAGTTAATGGCGAGGCTCTGATACCACTGTAAGTGCACGGCGGCGCCCCGGCCTTCAATCCGACGGCCAAATGCGGAAGCGGTGATAAACTTTAATTTTGCGAACTTAGCAAACCGGCACCACCACGCACTAAACCCCGGATCGGGCCATTAAACTAGATCTAGCAAAGTAACAAGATAGGGAAGAGATATACCGAGTGATCCGAGTCCTCCGGTCTTCTCGTCGTCATCCCGATCTCTCGCGGAAACTCCGGTCGTCACCTCCTCGCCGGAAGGGCACCACATCTCCTGTATCTTTTACGGGCTCCCACCTCAATACCGAGACAACTCGGGCGCGAAGTTGGCTGGCCGACGCGTTCAAGATTTGCTGTAGAAAGTGTAGTGTAGAGGCTATGTCTCATTTGGGGTTTTGTTGCCATTTGAAGATGATGGAGGAAACAAGATATGGAAAAATGGTGCTTGCATTTTTCCTAGCATGAAATGAGATCAAGAAAAATCCCACAAGCTCAAAATGAAACTCTCTCATATTTTTCTCACAAGTGTAGCCCTCTCTCTCAAGTGAGAATGGTGGAGGAATGATATATCAAACATAACAAGAAGGGAGGTGAGTGTAGGAAAAGGTGGAGGGTGACCCCTTCCTTCAAGGTAAACCTCAAATCAAACCCTTAATCAACCCATATCCTATCAAATCTCATAAAAGCAAAAACCATCATGAAAAAGCAAAGATGCTTATCCTATCATAATGAATACATTTGCAAGAAACCCCCTCCATAAAAGTTATTTGCACAATTGCAAATAACCCCCTCCATCGGAAAAGTCCGGCCGGGAAAGAACAAAGGAAAACCGGCCGGAACGGAATGCAAACTGGCAACTCCAGAAAACTGGTCCCGTAATAAATTACAGGAAAACCCCGCTACTGCATATACATGCCCGCATTTGTATTCCGACCGGATACAAATACAATGAGACAAATCTACACTGTACTATACTAGGATCCGGCTTAAACCAAAGCCGGCTAGTAATATCCATTCGATCATGATCCGTGCAATACCGCACGTATCTGATCGAACCATGCCATATATCTATACGGTCTTTAGTACAAACCGTCCGATCCTGATCCGTGCAATACCGCACGTATCTGATCGGACCCTGCCATATCTCCATACGGCCTCTACAGCGTTTCGCCCGAAAGCTGAGTAACTGAAAGTGTGGTGGACTCTAAAGACTCGTCAATACTATGGCTGTGGATTTAACCACTAGCACGTCAGAGGAATAAGCCAATACGTAACGGGCCACCAGCTATTGACCAAAAGGGACGTCGATGAGCGTACTCATCCTGACACCCTACTGAGCCTGTCAGTGACAATATCCGTACAGTCCGGTCCGTTCGTCTATGAGCATCGCATGTCGGGCCTAGGGGGTTGGTAAAAGTCAGACCCCCAAAAGCGGTACAAGTCGTGTCGGAGTGTAGCCCAGAACACCCTGAGATACTACTGGAATACCTACCAGTAAATCTCCTGCCTTGGCCAAGGACTTCGTGTAATGGCTTTCCTAGACACAGCGCGACCTCACCCCCAATACCGGGAGAGACGAACCCCTGAAGATCCGCTCACTGCCTCCATGTGGCTCGGGACTGTACCCAACTAAAACCTGTTTGCACGACTCCTTTGAGCCGTGGTAGGGTAGTAATCAAAGTACAGTGGGAACTCACACGAGACAAATGACGATCCCCAGGTCGATGAACTAATCTGTACTCATGTCACCAGGGAACTGCTATCTGACGTCAAGTATAATCCCAACTAGCAGGTTCCCGGCGAGTCCTGTTCGGTGTACTCATAACCCAATGAGCACCTGTATACATCTTAGTTGAACCAACTGACACCAGTGGCTTGTGAGACCGGCCACCGCCCCTCGTCGGGGTCTCGACTGTATACACTAGTCTACTCTGGAGAATCGATGCCCTGTCTCGAAACTCCCACGACTAGGGACCTTTTAAGGATGTGCTTATAGACTCCAGCTCTCACTTATATGATTGCCCTCATACTGCTGGAAGTCAAGCAAGAATCCTAGGGGCTCTATCAACGTGTAATAGCGACCTGTCAGGTCACCTAAAGCAGTACACGATGATAAAGGTAAACCAGATAGCATACTATCATCTCGAGTAAGACTGTCGTAACGGGATAGGTCCTCCCTCAATCATTGCAATCACGTGCCTGTGATCCAATAATTGACTCTGAGGGCACTATCTCCAACAGCTAGAGCCCGGGATTCGTTTTGGACAGCGAAGGGACATCATTGCGGAGCTATGGAGGTGGAGCACCGGATCTACAAAGGTTGTATTTCCGTTCACTTTAGAGTAAAGTTGTTTGCTCGCATTTGTTTTCGCCTAGAATTCTAGTTAACGATCCGTATTAGGGTTTCTCGGCACCCGTAAAATTTGAAATTGGCATGGTTGATGCCTTGTGAGACTTCATTAGCGTGCCTAGGAACCCTACACTAAGTTGTTATGGTGAACAAATGTATAATTAACCTATTCTAATTTGTAGTTAACACTAATTAAATGTATAAGTGAAAGCTTATAATAATATTTAAAATAATTAATTAAGGAAAAATATTTAAATAAACTAACAATTTATAAGAGACTAATTAAATATCAATACTAGCCATTACATAGCTAGAATATGTATATTTAAGTCTATGTGGCAAAATAATTATATCTTGGTTTTTACGGAAAACACCTGTTATTTTACCGATTATCGAAAAATTCACCTAAACGATTTTTAAAACGTTACAATCTTCCCCGCTTAAAGAAATTCGGTCCCCGAATTTAAAATTTATCTACGCGTACCCTCAAAGAGATGGGAATATTTCTTCCGCATTTCGCCCTCAGTTTTCTACGTGACCCTTTTAGCCGTTCGGGCCACGTCAAAGAACCCACAAATCTGGAACTAAGCCTTCCTTTTCTTTCCGAATCTCGACACGCCCTTCATAGGAGAAACACTCAAGAAAACGTGATCGCCTACTGTAACTCAAGTCTGCGCCGACGTCGGTCTGCATTAGATTTCTGCATGCTTTGGGCCGCTCTCATCGTATCCCAAATCAACTGAATCTTTTCGGTCATCTCCTTCACAATCTGTGGCCCCAAAATATTGCTCTCACTGAGATTTTTACAACAACTGGTGATCGACATTTCCTCCAATATAATATCTCGAAGGGTGCCATCTGAATCGTTCTCTTGGAAGCTGTTATTATAAGAAAACTCTATGAAGGGCAAGTGGCGATCCCTTCTGCCACCGAAATCTAGAGCGCAAGCTCGGAGCATGTCGTCAAGAATCTGAATGGTCCGCTCTGATTGATCGTCGGTCTACGGATAGAAAACTGTAATGAAACACAATTGGTGTCCAAATCCTTCTGAAGTTTCTGCTATAGTAGGCCGGTGAACTGGGCGTCTCTGTTGGAGACAATACAAGTCGGAACACCATGTTGTCATACAATCTCATCAACATACGTCCGAGCATACTGAACGATCCGAACGGGGTCTTCGCTAGCAGAAAGTGAGCGGCCTTCGTCAATCGGTCTAAGATCACTTTGATAGAGCCATACTCTCGACTGGTCCTAGGTAGACCCACAATACAATCCATAGAAATCTGTTTCCATTTCCACTCCGGAATAGGCAAAGGTTGTAATTGTCCTGCTGGCCTCCGATGCTCAGCCTTGACTTTGCTGACAAGTCAGCATCCCGAAACAAAATCTGTGACATCTCTCTTCATTCCTTTACACTAGTAAACTTCTTTCAAATCACAATACAACTTGGTGGAACCCGGATGAACACTATATAATGACAGATACGCCTCCTCAAAAATCTCGCGTCTCAATCCCTCGGAAACTGGCACACATGGTTGAGTCCCAAACTGTAGTACTCCCTGATCATCAATCACGAACTCTGAATCTCTGCCCTGTCTAACTAGCTAGAAGATCTCTGACAAACGAACGTCATCGGACTATGCCTCACGGATATGATCAAATAACTGTGGAGGTGCACGGACGTGGACAAGTTGTCCCCGGATCAACATAAACTCGAACTGTACTCGGCTGTCACAAAGAATCTGCTAATCTGCCGTCAACTGTCTCTGAACTGTGCTCAACAATAAAAGCTATCTCCGGGCCTCCGACTCAAAGCATCTGTCACAACATTCGCCTTGCCCGGACGATAAAGTATCTCGCAGTCATAATCTTTCACTAGCTCCATCCATCTGTGCTATCTCAAATTCAGATCTTGCTGCTGAAAAAATGTACTTTAAACTCTTGTGGTCCGTGAATATCTAGCATGACTCGCCGTATAAGTAGTGTCTCAAAATCTTAAATGTAAAAACCACCGCAGCCATTTCTAAGTCATGCGTGGAATAGTTCTGCTCGCTGTTAGTTATATGTATGCCCTAGAGGCCATTACTGTACATACGATGTATATTGTAATGGATGCTAGGACATATATAGGGAGGACTTTCTTGCTCGACATGATAGTATGCTATCTGGTTGTACTTTATCTTAACATGTACTCTGATTGTCTCTATGTTACATGTTGATAAAGCCCTTAGGATATGTACTAGACTCTGGGACTATGATGAGATCATACTAGTGGGGCCACTGTAGTCGACGAGTACATCCTATAACTGTTCCTAGTCGAGGGTGTATCGAGACAGGGCATCGATACACCAGATTAGACTAGCCTATACGCATCTTGACCCATATGATGGGCGATGGATGATCCCATATCCATCGATGTTTGACATTAAGGATGGTGTACGGGTGCTCAGTGGAGACTGGGTACACTGGACGGACTCGCCGAGAACTCCCAGATGGTATTATACATCACGTCAGATGGCAGTTCTCCGGTGACACTGGTACAGAGTAGTCTGTTGACCCGAGATCGTCATAGAGTCTTGTGTGATTCCTACTGTGCTTTGATTTCCATCATACCACATCCAAGAGGGCGTGCAAAAAGGTGGCTTTTGGGTACAGTCCCGAATCACATGGAGGTAATGAGCGATAGGAGGGGAATCGTCTCTCCCGGTATAGGGAGTTGATGTTGTGCTGTGTTCGATTGGCTATAACCGGAAATCCCTGGACAGGGTTGCTGAGATTTACAGGTAAGTGTTATCAGTAGTTTCTCAAACTGTTATAGACCTTATATCAACACGACTTATCGAGCTACTAGGGTCTGACGTTTACCACCCCTAGGCGAGATATGCGACATATCAGACGACGAGAACGGACTGTACGGGAATGTTACTGATTTGGATTCACAGGAGAATGTACATGCTTTCTTGTTGATCTTCTGAGCGCTCAATACCTGGGTAGCTGTTACGTTTAGCTGACCGCTTGCAGCTTGTGGGTGTTTGATATAATCATCACCTACTGCCGGCATATTGACGATTCTTTAGAGTCCTACACAGAGGTTTCTTGGCTCAGGCGAAACGGAGTAGGGGCACATATGTGATATGTGCGGGACCGAGGATAATGCGATATGAGATACCGTATTCTATTTTCGCGATATATGATATCAGCCGGGTCATCGGATCAAGTGTTGATTCGATGAATCGGTATAGATTAATATTAGTCGGTTATATGCGATATAGCCGGATTGTCAGATCAAGTGTTGATTCGATAATTTAATGTATAATAATATATGTGATATATTAAATTAGATTAACTAATATTAGCTCACTAAAAGATTCTTTTTCTCACTTGGGTAATACATTGATATATATGTGATATACGTTAAATGTATTATTTTATTTTGTTACAATAAATATTGTATATGTGATATATAATATAGTAACATATTATAATTATTAATGCAATATGTTTAGTGGAGATTAAACAAGATTAAGGTTTGATTTGGGTTAATATTTTCTAGATGTTTCTAGATGGTTTTACTTTGTCATTAGCTAAGATATTATGATAGATATTTCTATGTGACTCACCCTTTAACCCAACCCAAACCCTAGCCCTAGTTAAATCTCTACAAAGGTTACTTGAACCATGGTTGCATAAATGATTATGACAACATTTTTATTATTCATCACAAATGAATTCTATCATTTTCTTCCTTGAGTTATTCATTGAAAAAGCTTTCTAGCTTTTTCTAAGTGATGAAAATATATGAGAAAAAGATAATAAATGAGAGCAAAAATCCTACTTCATCATTATCATCTATCCTTGCCCTTTAGATGAGAGTGTTCACTTTATTTAGTGAGTGTTAGCTTGTGTTAATGAAACTTCAAGGTAGATCATCTTTGTTATCGAAGATCGGAAGCAAGACTGCATCTTTCTCTTCGTGAAGCCTCTCGAGAGTCCGGAACACGATGATCGCAGCGAAGGGACCTCAACACGGAGCATAAGAAGTGAAGGACCGGATCTACAAAGGTTGTAATCCCTCTCACTTAGTGTTAAAGTGTTTAGCATGCTCGTTTTGGCCTAAACCCTAGTTTAAAGATCCGGCTTCGGGTAGTTCGGCACGGCTAATTTTTTAATCGGGCATGGATGATCCCTCATAGAACCTTGTGTGCGTGCCTAGCAACCCTACAGTGGTATCAGAGCCAAGCTAGAGCTTCAGGCGAAGTCTAGACGAAGTTTAAAGTCCGATCAAAACACGAAACCCTAATCCGAACGCTTCTCTGGACATTTTCTGAAAATGTGTTTTTTCAAAATTAAAAATCCTTAAAAAAAATCAGCAGGGAATTTTATGGACACGTGTGCAAAACGACACTCTGAATCGCTCAAAGGGCCGCGGAACCGTGGCCAAACTAGGGTATTGGCGGCGGTTCCTGTAAGTTCACGGCGGCGCCCAGGCCGTCGATCCGACGCCGGAATGCGGAAACGAAAAACTTTGCAAACTAGCAAACCGGCACCACCGCGCACCTTTCACCCGGATCGGGCCATTAACCTAGCTACTAGCAAACTAAAAGATGGGTAGAGAAGTATACCAAGCAATCCGTGTCCTTCGGTCTTCGTCTCCACTCCGATCTCCCGCGGAAACTCCGTCCGTCACCTCCTCGTCGAAAAGGGCACCACGAAGCCGGATTCTTTTACGGGCTCCAACCTCTGGACCGAGGCAACTCAGGCGCGAAGTTGGCTAGCCGACGCGTCCAAGATATGTTGTAGATGTAGTGCAGAAGGCTATGTCTCTTTTGGGGTTTATGTTGCCATGGATGTGGAGAAATGAAGACAAGGAAATATGGTGCTTTCATTCTTCCTTGCATGAAAATGAGATGAAGAAAATTGCTAATCCTCAAAATGAATCTCTCTCATTTTCCTCTCATATTTGGCCGGCCCCCTCTCTCTCAAAGAAATGGTGGAGGGAAAAAATAAAACAAGAAGAGAGGTGAGTGTAGGAAAAGAGAATGGGTGACCATAAGCAAAAATGATGATAACAAAGTCATCTCAATTTCAAATCAACTCTCATCTCATTTCTAATCTCAATAAAGCAAAGAGTGGATGGAAAAAGGATCTCATCATGATGCTACCAATTTACAAAGGACCCCCTCCACAAATGTTATTTGCACACTTGCAAATAACCCCCTCCAACGGAAAGTCCGGCCGCGAAAGAACAAAGGAAAACCGGCCGGAACGGAATGCAAACTGGAAACTTCAGAAAACTGAACCCGTAATAAATTACAGGAAAACCCTGCTACTGCAAATACATGCCCGCATATGTATTCCCACTGAACACAAATGCAAAGAGACAAAATCTACACCATCCAACACCAGGATCTGGCTTAAGCCAAAGCCGGCTAGTAAAAACTGTCCGATCACGATCCGTGCAATACCGCACGTATCTGATCGAACCCTGCCATATCTCCATACGGCCTCTACAGCGTTTCGCCCGAAACTTGAGTAACTGAGTGTGGTGGACTCTAAAGACTCGTCAATACTATGGCTGTGGATTTAACCACTAGCACGTCAGAGGTATCAGCCATACGTGACGGGCCACCAGCTATTGACCAAATGGGACGTCGATGAGCGAACTCATCCTGACACCCTATTGAGCCTATCAGTGACAATATCCATACAGTCCGGTCCGTTCGTCTATGAGCATCGCATGGCGGGCCTAGGGGGTTGGTAAAAGTCAGAACCCCAATAGCGGTACAAGTCGTGTCGGAGTGTAGCCCAGAACACCCTGAGATACTACTGGAATACCTACCAGCAAATCTCCTGCCTTGGCCAAGGACTTTTCATGTTCTGGCTCTCCTAGACACAGCGCGACCTCACCCCCAATACCGGGAGAGACGAACCCCTGTAGATCCGCTCACTGCCACTATATGGCTCGGGACTGTACCCAACTAAAACCTGTTTGCACGACTCCTTTGAGCCGTGGTAGGGTAGTAATCAAAGCACAGTGGGAACTCACACGAGACAAATGACAATCTCAGGTCGATGAACTAACCTGTACACATGTCACCAGGGAACTGCTATCTGACATCAGGTATAATCCCAACTAGCAGGTTCCCGGCGAGTCCTGTCCGGTGTACTCATAACCCAATGAGCACCTGTATACATCTTAGGTGAACCAACCGACACCAGTGGCTTGTGAGACCGGCCACCGCCCCTCGTCGGGGTCTCGACTGTATACACTAGTCAACTCCGGAGTATCGATGCCCTATCTCGAAACTCCCACGACTAGGGACCTTTTATGGATGTGCTTATAGACTCCGGCTCTCACGTATATGATCGCCCTCATACTGCTGGAAGTCAAGCATGAATCCTAGGGGCTCTATCAACGTGCAATAGCGACTCGTAAGGTCACCTAAAGCAGTACACGATGATAAAGATAAACCAGATAGCATACTATCATCTCGAGTAAGACCGTTCTACTGGGACAGTTCCTCCCTCAATCATTGCAACCACGTGCCTGTGATCCAATAATTGACTCTGAGGGCATTATATCCAACAATCTACCACTTGCACTCAAGTATAATTATTGCGATGTCGCATACTCACAGCCCGTGTGATACCGAACACCCAACTCCTCTACTAGTCAGTCTCACAAAGCTCATTTGCGAAACTATTGCGTTCGAGGAATAGCCTCAGTGACTGGATCCGCTATGGTGTTTCTTTCTATGTCTCTCTATATCCCATGTTCGCGGAGAAATCCATCTCCTGAAATGAGTAATACCTGTCTTAGAATGTCTGGATGTCTGATGGGACCTAGCTCATAAATGAACTCCAAATCCAAACTTCTTAGACTGCATCGTCAACTGAACTTAATCAGTATCCTGCGCCATCCTTCACTCAGTATCCGCCTGGACCACCTGTCCAAAATACCGCCCCTCGTCAGAGGGAAAACTATAACTCTGACAGTCACTCTGTCATCCATGTCACCTTGGAAGCCTGGAATGATAACCGTCTTCTAAAAGAGGCTGCCGTTATCATTTCCCTAGAACATTCACTTATGTTCTAAAACTGCTTCCGACTGTTTCCCCAGGATTGGATCAATATCAACTTATTGCATCTACTGCAAGAACAACATCTGGTGTGGTACTTGACATCTCATGATCAACTCAATTGCCTAAGCAAGTGATCTGCCAATCATGCGCATCCCTCTCCTCTTTAGTCTATAAGACACCTTTAGAGAGGGTGACTCCATCACCTGCAGGTATACTACCATGCCAGGAGTCGTCCATTCTAAATACTCATAGAATGCTGTCTAAGTATCCAAATTGGGAAACCACCCAAATCTAGATCTAATACCATAGATCCAGTAACCAGAATGTCATATATAATATCCAAGTCCTATGTGGAGAAAACATTGTGTGACGACCAAAGTATAACCGATCGTAGTATAGGAATATCACTTCCTACTCTGTGTATGTCATCCAAATACCAGGACATCACACCCTACTACCTTCTTAACAGATCCATCCCCTATTCTGCTGAAGTCAAACCTATGACTGTTACATCAGAAATAGATGATCTATCTCCGCTATATCTGCTTTAGTCTATAAATAGACATAAGCCGGATGTCCACCAATGCTTCCGCTGCTCCCACTGACTACGACAACCTTCTGGCAGAATCATATAGACGTACACCTCTAAAGATAGTTTAGAACGATGCTATACTCATCCTCCTGCCGGGTCTCACAGTCTGGAACAACAGCAATGGCAAGTCTGGGTAAACAAGAACCTCCCTGCCACCGTCCCTGAGCATACCGAAGTACCTCTCGGGTGCCTGAGGTTACCCACCATATCTGCAGAGTGGCCAATGGAATGTCAAACCAGATTGAATTTTTAAGTTCTTATCAAATCTTCAGTAATCGTTTGTGGTTCTGGAATCACTTCCAGTTCTACCATACTCCTACTACTGTTTTCTGAAAAAATCCATTTTTAATTAAAACTGTGGGGAGTCAAGAACAATATCACTATTGATCTTCCAGATGGTAGAAAATCAACCCTCGTCATAGCCCGGGTCAACCCACAAACAGCCATTACAGAAACGGGCCTTGGGTCATCCAGAGTCTGGTTTTAAGCATAAGCTAGACAACTCCCCGTATCTTAACAATGTCAAGATATGAACTGTTCTATATCCAATACAGGAACAGAGGCACTGATTTAATTGAACCAGATTCAAATCATGCTGCTGTCTCCAGTGCATGTCAACTAAATGGAAGAGAGGCCGATTAGCGTTACTCCACTTAGGAGTACTTCCAATTATGAGTAACCTGAAAGAGAAACTAGTTCTCTTAATCATTACTATCAACTGAATACCATTCACAAGTATCTACATCTTCGATCACCTCGAAGAATCCCGATACATGCAATACCTGGTTCTCTACTTTACTCTTATACCTATAACTTCTCAATACTTGGACCCTGTGTTTCTACGAAACACCTATCTAAGAACTAGAGAAGTCACAAGTAAACAGAATATAGTACGAGTACCTACCCCTCTGTCCTAATGGACACTGGATAACATACAATACTCTGTATAAGTCCCTTGAGTCAAATGACTCATTCACTGTGTGCCGTAGGTTGAAAACTGTACTTATGGTTAAGAAGAATTACATCGCTGTTCAATACTCCTTACCTAACCATCCACTGATATAGGTAAATGTCATAGATATAATTTCAAAAAGGTATATCTCACTCTATAAAAATAGACGTACAGATATATCAATTTGAAATTGGTGCATAACAACGGATATTCAAAACCAAATATTTGCCGTCCGGCAAACAACCCAGGTGACTTCCTCAAATATCACTAATTACAACGAATTTCGATATAATGAGGATGATCACCTAATACCCAATAACTTACTCCCACTCATCATCTGTAAAACCATACAGATGTGAGAATCATACCTGGTAAATACATACCCTGGAGCAAGTGTCTAATTGGGAAATCAGTTTTCTTTTAACAGTACACAGTGAAACTGAAACATTGAAATGTTTCGATGGGGTATCCTGGTATTCCTAGTAATGCCTCTTCCATTATCCAGATTCACAACTATAACCGTATAATTTTTTGCCACCTCTCCAAATCCCTTTATATGTCTTTAGTCATTACCTTCTGCACACCCCTTTAGGCCAAATGGTTTTCTTCCTTCCCTACCGTTCGGCACCAGCCTATGGTTTGGAAGAAGACTATCCAATAAGCATAATGGGTGTACTATCCTAATCCTAGGAGCACTCGCAATACGAGAGAAGGTGAGGATAAAAGACAACCGAATGAACTTTATTCCTATTTCTCCTGAACCAGGATCCATCCCCGAACTGGAACAAGTTCCTTTCGAGTTCGTATATAACCATACGATGGATTATCCAATAAACTTGGGATCTTCGTAGTGATACAGAGTGTCCTGGAGAAATACAAAGGTGATTTAGGATTGGCGAAGAAATACTTGGTTTGGTCGTGAATAGCAGTCGCAATTTACTTTGCCCTCTTACTAATCCCTTTCTTTGTCTTAACTTAATACCTTCTGTACACCGTTTAGGCTAATTGGTTTTCTTCATTCCCCACCGTTCGGCACCAGCCTAAGGTTTGGAAGAAGACTATCCAATTTGCGTAATAGGTGTACTATCTCCTAAACTAAGGAGTACTCGCAACCTGAGAGAATGTAAAAGGAAAAGACAACTGAATAGTCCTATTCGTTTTCTCCAGAACCGGAAACCATCCTCGAATTCCTTCGAGTTCGTATATAACCATACGATGGTTTTGTCCAATGGAAGTGGACGTTCGTAGTAATATGGGGTGTCCTGGAGAAAAGGGTAAAAGTAGGAGTGGCAATGAGGTTTGCAACTCTGACAATCCAAAAGCCAGTGTTAAGAAGGTTCGATCAACTTGGTCACTGAGTTATAGTCTAGGGTCGGGTCAATGGTCGCTGCCAAAGAGAGAGAAAAGAAACACTCAGCGTGCACTCTAACCTAGATCAGAATGGTTATCACTTTATCTAATCTGGAAACCTCCCACTGTAACGTCAAATACTTCCCCAAACCTGAAAGAAGAATTAGCCGGGATCACCCGAGGAGTAAACCAACTCATCAGTGGGAATCGGGATCCAACTATCATCGCATGATAACGTGACGGAATCCGCTCACGCTATCACACTCCAGAAGGTATGCGCATATCTGGCAAGTTTCAGTTCTTTTGAAACTCCCGATGTGGATTTTTGCCCCATGCTCTTATGACCTTGGCGAAGGTCAACAAATCATAAGTTACATGTCAAGTTCTATCCGTCATTGTCCAGGTTAATTTGAACCCACCCGTACAAGCCCTTGACGAAGGTCAACAAGGCTATACGACTGTCCCAAACCAACGCATCTATCTATGCAGCAGAAAGGTAACAAGAAGCTACCATACACTATGTGCAGGGTTCCTAGGCACTCTCAAGAGGTCTCACAAGGCATCAACCATGCCAATTTCAAATTTTACGGGTGCCGAGAAACCCTAGACTACGGATCGTTAACTAGATGTCTAGGCGAAAGTTGCAACTAGTAAACTACTTTACTAAGAGAACGGAAATACAACCTTTGTAGATCCGGTCCTCCACCTCCATAGCTCCGCAATGAAGTCTCCTCGCTGTCCAAATCGAATCCCGGGCTCTAGCGTCGGCTTCATCGGAGAAATGGGCGGGCAAGGTCGTCGGCTTCGTGCCGAAGATGATCTACGTCGAGGCATCACTAGATCAAGCTCTCACTTCACCAAGTCATGAAACTTGTGAAGAAAACACCCTATACTACTTGGCAAGAGGTAGAGGTTGAAGAAATAGGAAGTGGGTTCACTTTAGAATTGGATTTCTCACTCTTTTTCATCAATCACCATTGATGGTCAAGCTTTTTGTTCTTGTGAAGAAGAAGAAGAAGAAGATTATATGATAAGAATTAAAGAATAGAAAAGAATAATCATTCTTATCATAATCAAACCATAGTCAAGTGTAGAGAGCTAACTAGAGTTTATGTGAGTGGTTAGGGTTAAAGAAGAAGACAAAATGGTCACTTGGTCAAAAGCTTCATGAAGCTTCAACAAGCTTCATGAAAGAAAGAATGAAAGAAAACCATTTTGTTTTTTCTCTTTATGCTTTTATTTTCCAAAACTAATAAATAAATAAATGAATAGGTAATCATAACCCTAACCATTCATATAACCATGGTTCAATCTTTACACTTAACCAATTTTGCATGTATCATCAAACATGATACAATCAAGTGCACAAAACTATATCGAATATACAATGTGCACAAGCGAGTGAGAAAATCCATTTAAAGTGAACCAATACTAGTTAATGCAAAGTAATATATCAAATATATAATTATACATCAAATCATTAAATCAACACTTGAATTAATGATCCGGTCATATCATACACAACCGACTAGTATCCAATGTATCGGCTTATCGAATCAATCCTTGATTCGATAACTAGGTTATATCGCATACAACCATTCGATACATTCATCGCGAGAATATAATACTGTATCACATACACGCATTATTCTCGGTCCCGCACATATCTCATATGCGGTCCTATTTCGTTTCGCTTGAGCCAGGAAACCTCTGTGTAGGACTCTAAAGACTCGTCAATACGCCGGCAGCAGGTGATGATCATATCAAACACCCACAAGCCGCAAGCAGTCTGCCAAACGTAACGGCCACCCGGGTATTGAGCGATCAGAAGATCGACGAGCAAGCCCGCTCACACTCCAGTGAATCCAACCAGTAACACTTACCGTACAGTCCGGTCTGATCGTCTGATATGTCGCATATCTCGCCTAGGGGTGGTAAACGTCAGACCCCAATAGCTCGATAAGTCGTGTCGATATGAGGTCTATAACAGTTCGAGAAACTACTGGTAACACTTACCAGTAAATCTCAGCAACCCTGGCCAGGGATTTCCGGTTATAGCCAATCGAACACAGCGCAACATCAACCCCCTATACCGGGAGAGACGAATCCCCTCCGATCGCTCATTGCCTCCATGTGATTCGGGACTGTACCCAAAAACCACCGTTTTGCATGCCCTCTTGGACGTGGTAAGGTGGAAATCAAAGCACAGTGGGAACCACACAAGACTCTATGACGATCTCGGGTCAACAGACTACTCTGTACCAGTGTCACCAGAGAACTGCCATCTGACGTAAGGTATAATACCATCTGGGAGTTCTCGGCGAGTCCGTCCAGTGTACCCAGTCTCCATTGAGCACCCGTATATCATCTCTGATGTCAAACACCAATGGATATGGGATCATCCATCGCCCATCTGTATGGGTCGAGAAGGTATACGCTAGTCTACTCTGGTATATCGATGCCCCGTCTCGATATACCCATGACTAGGGACTTTGAAGGATGTACTTATGGACTACCATGTCCCCACTAGTATGATCCGCATCATAGTCCAGGTAGTCAAGTACACATCCTAAAGGATTTTCCAATATGTAACAGAGAGACAATCAGTGTACACGTTAAGGTAAAGATCAACCAGATAGCATACTATCATGTCGAGCAAGAAAGTCCTCCCTATATATGTCCAAGCATCCACTACAATATACATCCTATGTATAGTAATGGCCTCTAGGGTATACATATAACTAACAATCTCCCACTTGCACTAGGGCCATTTGACAGCAGTGGTTGTAGTATCTCATACTCAACCATCCCATAAAAGTCTCTCTCTGGGAAAAGGCCTTTGTGAGTGGATCCGCCGTGTTGTCCTCTGAGTCTACTCTCCTTACCTAGATCACCCTGGAGATCAACTATCTCCATGATCAGGTGATGCTGCCTCAGAATACGCCTGGGTCACTGATGGGACGAACGTTCCATGGCATAAGCCATAACTCCATTGTCACACAATGGGAGGAACTAAGTTCATCTCATGAACAAATATACATCCAGACTGCCTCTTTGGTAGCATCGTAAGTAGCGATGTATCCAGCCTTTATCGTCTAGTATGCCACGGTATCTAGCTTGGAACTCTTCCAACATACCGTCACTTTACTGAGGGTAAAGACAATGCCTGCGACTGACTTTCAGTCGTCCTTATCATCCTGGAACCCTTCCAGTGATTCTCCCCAGGATCAGTTGATACCATCTCACTACAACTAGTGAGAATCCTAACATCCAATTAGATCTATCTCATAGATCCAAAACCCAGGATTTAGGAGGTATCACTTTGATCCTATATGGAGAATCCTTGTGATAAGCGGAGATTGACCGAGCGTAGCATAGGAAACTCCTTCCCTATCAAGAGCATGTCATCCACGTACTCTACGAGGATCGTCACTATACTCCCTACTACCTTTTTGTATATACAAGGTTCATCTACCATTTTGATGATGTCAAACTCTTTGACTAACACATCAAAACAGATGTTCCAACTCCGCGATACCTGCTTTATCCTATAAAGCATCTTGTACAGGTTTCCGCTGCTCCCACTGTCTACGAAGCCCTCTGGCTGTGTACTTATAGACGTCCTCTTCTAAAACATCATTTAGAAAAGCAGTCATGGCACCCAACCGCCAGATATCGTAGTTATGGTATATAGCCGTGGCAAGTAAGATCTGGATGGACATAAGCATAGCCACTTGAAAAGGTTTCATCATTATCCACGCCTGGTCGATGACGAAAAGCTTTAACAAGTCTAGCTTTGAAAGTCTCAAACTTTCCATTTACACCAAGTAATCTTTTCAAGATATACTTGCTCCTGATGGGGATTTAACCCTTCAGATATTGCAACCAAAGTCCATACTTTGTTGGTGTACATGGATTCCATCTCAGATCGCTAAGCATCCAGCCATTCTTACAGAGTCCCACTCCTGATGGCCAGCTCGAAACTAGTTGGGTCATCATCTCATGATGCAATCCTCGCTCCCACTGTCATAGAGTAACCGAAGTATCTCTCAGGTGGGTGAGGAACCCTACTAGACCGGCGGAGAGGCTGAGGTTCGTTGGAATCTACTGAAACCTTTGGTTCTATCAAATCATCAGCTGCAGTTTGTATAGCTGGAACATTTCCAGTTGTACATAACAGATCTTGCCTCGAGCTTGTCCGGATTTTCCTTTTAGACATAGGCCGGACAGCCCCAAATCTTAACCAACTTAAGATATGGGCTCTTCCCTTTCCATATCACATATGAAGTGGTAGGCAACTGATTTGATTCGAACCCTGTTCAATAGGTATGCAGCTTCTCAAGTGCATAACTCCCATAAGGAAATAGGTAACTCAGTAGTACTCATCATAGAGCACACCTAATCACATAGGGTGTTATCGCTCCGCCCCGATATTCCATCGTGCTATGGTGTATACGGAGGAGTAATGCTGAGAGAGAATCTCATTCTCCTTTAGAAAAGTCAAAGAATTTCGTGCTCAAGTATTCTCCTCCTAGATCTCAAGTATTCTCCTCCTTGATCTCATCAAAGGACATAATACTTATACCCGTATTTTGGTTCTCTACTTCTAACTTATATTCTGTGAATATCTCAAAAGGTTCGGACTTGTGTTTTAACAGGAACATACGTCTGAATCAAAAGAGATTATCAGAGAATTTAATGAAGTACAAAGAACCGGTCTTGGCATTTGTAGACAGGGGACTTTACATACATCAACATGTATCAATCCCAAGAGTTCACTAACTCTTTCTCTATTTCCAGTAAACGGAGCTATAGTCATCTTATCTCTGTGACATGACTGGCAAGTTTCACAAGATGTAAATTCAAACTGATTTAAATATGCATCTACATGTAACTTCAGCTAGTCGGGTCACATTGATATGACCTAGTCTACAATGCCTCAAGTAGGATTCGTTCATTTCTGAACTCTTCCTCTTGTGTGTGTTCCGTATACTAAGAACTGTAGTTTGATTTAGAATTTCAATGCTTTTAGATAACGTGCCTGAACCGATCAACTTTTGATATAGGAAATGTTCAAACATAATCCAACAATACAAAATTTTATCATTTCTTTACTTATAAAGAGACTGATATGATTTTGTATATCAGGTTCGGTATCTAATAACATTCGTTCAGAATCAATGTATTTGGAATACAGGGTGACAGTGACCAACAGACTTGGCTGCAACACTTGCCCCATTTTCTGTCTCATGAAACTTATCACCCGTTCTCAGTTCTCTACCTATCTGTAGCCCTATGTAACAGATTACAAATCAGGGATCCTGATCTGGTATCAAATACCCAGGACGTAGAGGATACTGAGAAACAGTTCTGTGTAACGAACACACCCGAAGATGATGCATCATATGCACTTTCTTCGTTTGGGCGGCACGGGAAATCTGGTATTCCCCAATTTCCTGCTCTGTCTAATAACAATTATAAGTTGGAGCGGGACCAACGTTCCCCAGCTCAGAATAACAAGTGGGTTCGGTCAATATCCGTATTAGTATCTTGATTAAGGCGTGATATGGTCGCTACCTGGAGAGAGAGAGAAGAAAACACTCAGCGTGCGCTCTTGCAAGAATAGATTGGTTATTATTTTATCTAATCAGGATGGCTCCCACTGCTTTTTATCAAATCTTCCTTCAAACCCTAAAAGGAAAGACCAGCCGGGATTAATTACACACTACAAGTTCGCCAATCTTTCAGCCAGGCCAGTGTCGGTACTTTGAGGGAGGTCCCCCATGCTTTCGCACGAACCTAATTAATGTAAACCTCGTTTTCCCAGAGGCGTAACCCCGTTGACACCTTTCTAGACACCTACTTGATCGGCTAATTGTAATGTGTAAAACTCTCCCAGGATTAACTCTTACTCGCAGCGGGTATCGGGATCCAACTATCTCATAGAAGGAATGCAATCTCATTGCAAATTTCAACACTTGAAATTCCCGATAATTTTGCCCCTAACCTCCTATGACCTTGACAAAGGCCAACAAACCATAGAATGCTAGTCAAGTTCAACCCGTCATTTCCTGATTGAAATAAACCCACCCGCACGGCCCTTGACAAAGGCCAACAAGGTCGCACGACTACCCTAATCCAATCTGCATCATATGCATAAGCAGATAAGCACCAGTCAGCTACCGCACACTACGCCTTGACAAAGGCCAACAAACGTAGCACGAATACTAACTACTACTTATCTGAAATGACGGAGGGCTACGACAGGTTTTTCTGAAAACCTATTGCGTAATGAACTTGATATCGTTGTAGAATCAAATGATTTTAAAATGGAGTGCTTTTGAGGCTTTTCTAGTTTTGCTAAAGGGGTCACTCCCGGTGAAGGGATCGTCGGCCCTTTTCTCGTCGAATGAGGTGCGGGATATATCATATATATCACTGTGCAAAGCAAAACTCTTAAAAGCAATCAAAAAGACAAACCAAGGGTTGTAGCATCTGCCAGTTATTGCTAAAGGAGTCACTCCCGGTGAAGGGATCTCAGTCCTTTCCTTATCGAATAAGGTGCAGGATATATCATATATACCGCTGTGCAAAGCAAGAACTGTAGCTACCTGTTTTATTTTTGAAATTCGATTCTACAACTTCTTTAGGTTTCTTTTATTTCATTAATCTCATTAATGAAGTCCCATCATTTAAGTACCTAAACATCACAGATAAATACGATGTACACTTATGCCATCCGCATTCTCCTCGATGTCCCCTCATGCACCGTTAGGTTAGGTAACTAACGGCAGAGCGGGGCAGGGCTAGCGCGGGTGTAAAACATAAGTAACATCTATATAATATATCATATATACTATATACAGTATCTATCACAGAACATATCACATGATCACATCACAGATATCGCAGCAGAAGAAACATATCAAATATTGGATATACTAGGACGTCCGTGTTTTCAATACGAGCCAGTATAAAACACGGATTCCACGGTCATGATGAATAGCCAAACCCACACCCCTAGACCCCTACGAGAGCGGCAAGCAACCCTACCAATTCTGGAGTTAGGAGACCCGGACTCGACTCCTCGAGTTGGTCTCCCACTGGACCCTAGAACCCGGTTACTTGTGCCCTCCTCCTTGGGTCTATCCTAGTGCAGAAAAGTAAATAATATACAAAGGGTGACATCTTCCGCAACCTGGAAGTGTCCCAATAAAAGAATATTACATACAAGTTTTTACATGAATGAAAATGAAAACACTCATCTCACATAAAAAAAACCCCGGCTATTCAAACACGACGATCCAATATAACATATCCAGCAACACATAACATCACATGTCATCAACGTAAGTAAATATGCGCATCCCAATTTTCGTTGACATATAGCAACGAAACCGGCAATATCACATATTACACTTACGGTCACAGAAAAGAAAGTGTAAAACTACAACAGTTGGAATCCGCAACCTCCATAGACATCGCATGCCTAATCAAATGAATTCCTTAGACATCGCATGCCTAACAATTATAAACCCCGCATTTTAGTCTCATTATCGAAAACTCTTTTCAATATCAAGTCGGGCAATTCAACAAGATTCCCGGCATCCTGATCGAATGCTCGTCGCAAACTTCAGTAGACGGCCGCACCCCCAATACCGTCGACGAAGTGCACCAAGGCGGAACACCGCTACCGCGAGCACCCGGACGGATGCTTTCGGCGACAGGGTTCTCCTATAGTCACTTGGTCGGGGCTAAGGGGTATAGCTGTCTATTAAGTTTACCGGCGAGTATCCGCGTACGCTACGTGATTGCGACGGACTTTTGATCACATCAAAATTCCGTGGCAACCGATCAAGTGAGACTAAACTACTAGATTTATAACATTCATTCAGTTATCTCATAACTTCTTGTGAATTCCAATTATTGTATCACATTCCGAATAAGATAGAAAATGTTAAACTTTCCGATCGAACAATCGAACACCCAAGTTTTCCCGAAATAGCTCAGCTCATGAAATAAGTTCAAAGACATTCACTTCGTGCCTCAGTACCAACGGTCCAGCCGTAGAAGGGTGAAGCCAACGCCTCACATGTGGCACGCCGTACTGCCCCAAACCCGAAGGTTCAAAGGGAAGTTCAAGACGGTCACATAATCGAGTTAAGGTTTGTTGTCTTCTAGAGGGACCATCGCGTTACTTGCACTACTTAGAACGTCTTTAAACCTCGGAAAAATCCAACACTTGGAAATTTTCCGGCGGGGGAAAAGTTGGGTATTTATATCCGGTCGAACTTTTTAACATATTCAAAAATTATCCGGAATCCACATAGACAAAATCTGATAATCCGATCGAAACACCGAATCCTCAAAACAACCCCAGAAAATTCAACTCTTGAATTAAAATTAAAAATTCCCAAAAAACTCAGCATAATAAAATAGGAGTTACTGTGCAAACAGTGAATGATGATCTCATCAACTTGCCGCGGAACCGCCGCATAAGCTAGGCTTATGCCGCGGTTCCGCCGCTCATTAGAGGGATCATGAGAAAATTTTTGCGCCGTAATTCTTAGAATTCCCTGCTGAATTTTTTAAGCATTTTTAATCTGGAAAAATCCCAGTTTTAAGAAAAAGTCCAGAGAGCATGTCGGATTAGGGTTTCGGGGTATGTTCGGGTTTCAAACTTCGTCTACGCATCGCCTAAGGCTCTAGCTAGGCTCTGATACCACTGCAGGGTTCCTAGGCACTCTCAAGAGGTCTCACAAGGCATCAACCATGCCAATTTCAAATTTTACGGGTGCCGAGAAACCCTAGACTACGGATCGTTAACTAGATGTCTAGGCGAAAGATGCAACTAGTAAACTACTTTACTAAGAGAATGGAAATACAACCTTTGTAGATCCGGTCCTCCACCTCCATAGCTCCGCAATGAAGTCTCCTCGCTGTCCAAATCGAATTCCGGGCTCTAGTGTCGGCTTCATCGGAGAAATGGGTGGGCAAGGTCGTCGGCTTCGTGCCGAAGATGATCTACGTCGAGGCATCACTAGATCAAGCTCTCACTTCACCAAGTCATGAAACTTGTGAAGAAAACACCCTATACTACTTGGCAAGAGGTAGAGGATGAAGAAATCGGAAGTGGGTTCACTTTAGAATTGGATTTCTCACTCTTTTTCATCAATCACCATTGATGGTCAAGATTTTCTTCTTGTGAAGAAGAAGAAGAAGAAGAAGATAATATGATAAGAATTAAAGAATAGAAAAGAATAATCATTCTTATCATAATCAAACCATAGTCAAGTGTAGAGAGCTAACTAGAGTTTATGTGAGTGGTTAGGGTTAAAAAAGAAGACAAAATGGTCACTTGGTCAAAAGCTTCATGAAGCTTCAACAAGCTTCATGAAAGAAAGAATGAAAGAAAACCATTTTGTTTTTTCTCTTTATGCTTTTATTTTCCAAAACTAATAAATAAATAAATGAATAAGTAATCATAACCCTAACCATTCATATAACCATGGTTCAATCTTTACACTTAACCAATTTTGCATGTATCATCAAACATGATACAATCAAGTGCACAAAACTATATCGAATATACAATGTGCACAAGCGAGTGAGAAAATCCATTTAAAGTGAACCAATACTAGTTAATGCAAAGTAATATATCAAATATATAATTATACATCAAATCATTAAATCAACACTTGATTTAACGATCCGGTCATATCATACACAACCGACTAGTATCCAATGTATCGGCTTATCGAATCAATCCTTGATTCGATAACTAGGTTATATCGCATACAACCATTCGATACATTCATCGTGAGAATAGAATACGGTATCACATACACGCATTATTCTCGGTCCCGCACATATCTCATATGCGCTCCTATTTCGTTTCGCTTGAGCCAGGAAACCTCTGTGTAGGACTCTAAAGACTCGTCAATACGCCGGCAGCAGGTGATGATCATATCAAACACCCACAAGCCGCAAGCGGTCTGCCAAACGTAACGGCCACCCGGGTATTGAGCGATCAGAAGATCGACGAGCAAGCCCGCTCACACTCCTGTGAATCCAACCAGTAACACTTACCGTACAGTCCAGTCTGATCGTCTGATATGTCGCATATCTCGCCTAGGGGTGGTAAACGTCAGACCCCAATAGCTCGATAAGTCGTGTCGATATGAGGTCTATAACAGTTCGAGAAACTACTGGTAACACTTACCTGTAAATCTCAGCAACCCTGGCCGGGGATTTCCAGTTATAGCCAATCGAACACAGCGCAACATCAACCCCCTATACCGGGAGAGACGAATCCCCTCATATCGCTCATTGCCTCCATGTGATTCGGGACTGTACCCAAAAACCACCATTTTGCACGCCCTCTTGGACATGGTAAGGTGGAAATCAAAGCACAGTGGGAACCATACAAGACTCTATGACGATCTCGGGTCAACAGACTACTCTGTACCAGTGTCACCAGAGAACTGCCATCTGACGTAAGGTATAATACCATCTGGGAGTTCTCGGCGAGTCCGTCCAGTGTACCCAGTCTCCACTGAGCACCCGTATATCATCTCTGATGTCAAACACCAATGGATATGGGATCATCCATCGCCTATCTGTATGGGTCGAGAAGGTATACGCTAGTCTACTCTGGTATATCGATGCCCCGTCTCGATATACCTACGACTAGGGACTTTGAAGGATGTACTTATGGACTACCATGTCCCCACTAGTATGATCCGCATCATAGTCCAGGTAATCAAGTACACATCCTAAGGGCTTTACCAATATGTAACAGAGAGACAATCAGTGTACACGTTAAGGTAAAGATCAACCAGATAGCATACTATCATGTCGAGCAAGAAAGTCCTCCCTATATATGTCCAGGCATCCACTACAATATACATCCTATGTATAGTAATGGCCTCTAGGGCATACATATAACTAACACTATGCCTTGACGAAGGTCAAAAAATATAGCATGAATACTACGTGCTACCCGTCTGAAACGACGGAGGGCTACGAATGGTTTTTGGCGAAAACGTTTAACGTAATGAACTTGATATTGTTGAAGGAACTGATGGCTTTATAAAAATATAGTGACGAAAATCTTTGCTAAAGAGGTCACTCCCGGTGATGGGATCTCGGCTCTTTCCCCGTAGAATGAGGTGCAGGATATTCCAACTGAATACCACGATACAAAGCAAAAGTAATCGTCTATAGTGAAGTTATTGCCCTGACGCAAACTTTTGTCCAAGGGGTCACTCCCGGTGAAGGGATCTCGGCCCTTGCCTCGTCGACTGAGGAGCAGGATATACCAACTGAATACCACTGTGCAAAACAAAAGAGAACGCCCCTGCAATAACAACTTTTTGAAAAATGTTCCAACAACATCAGAATAGGTTTTTTTATCTTGCATTGATCCGAATCAACGCAGTCCCATCAATTGATCACACCAATAAAGAATGAAAATAATGACGTACGTATATGCCATCCGCATTCGCCATTGGGTCCCGTCATCACCCGTTAGGTTAGCTAACTAACGACCGAGCGGGGACTGGACTAGCGTGGATGCAAAACATATACAACATCTACTAGTATATATATCAATATATAATATTATCTCAAGGCGTGATAAAAAATGTAACATCACAGAAATGTACAGCATCACAGAACAATACAGATATCTGGGATCCCCGAGTTTCATAGAGCCGCTACTGAAACCCGGCGTTCCCCTGGTCGTGTGGATAGCCTGTGCAATGAGATCCTAGACCCCTACGGGCGCGGCAAGTTACCCGCCAAAACCTGAAGCGAGGCAGCCCCTTTCAGCAACGTGAATGGACCACCCAGCACTTCCCGGAATCCGGCAACTTGGGCACCCCTCCTGGGACAACCTGTACGCCCTACGAGTGCGACGAATAGCCCGCCAATTCTAGAGTGAAACCCCCTCCGTCTCAATGCCATGAGATGCGGGCCCGTTGCCCTCTAGAATCCGGCTATCCGTGCAACCCTCCGCGGGGCAATCCTAGTACAGAAAGTAAAAATATACATACAACGGGTACAACGACCACAACCTGGTCATGCCCCAAAAGAATAATACAAACTGGCAGTGACGGCAGTCCACATGTCGGACGCTCGCCCCGCAATATCAAATGTACATATAAAATAGAACTGTACTACCACTGCATCCAGGCTATCCCAACGACCGATCCGCAACTGTAAGGTTCCTAAGCACACAAGTGAAGTCTCACAAGGCATCAAACATGGCTAATTGAAATTTTACAGGTGCCTACAAACCCTAATACGGATCGTTAACTAGATATATAGGCGATGCAAGCAAGTAAACGGAAATATAGCTAAAGGGAAGGGGCTACAACCTTTGTAGATCCAGTCCTCCACCTCCTAGGCTCCGTGATGAAGTCCTCTCCGCTGTCCAAATCGAACCATGACTCTCACGGTGGTTTCATCGGAGGAAAAACGGGCTAGGTCATCGACGACGATGCCGAAGATGATCTACGTCGAGGCATCGCTAGATCAAGCTCCAACTTCACCAAGTCAAGAAAACTTGTGAAGAAAACACCCTATACTACTTGGCAAGAGGTAGAGGATGAAGAAATAGGATGTGGGTTCACTTTAGAATTGGATTTCTCACTAGTTTTCATCACTTGCCATTGGAGTAGCAAGCTTTCTTCATGGAGGAAGAATATGAAGAAGAAGAAGAAGATATGATAAGTTAATAAAAATAGAAAAGAAAATATAATACTTATCATATCATTAACCTTAGTTAGGTGTAGAGAATTGACTAAGGTTAGTTTGAAGGGTTAGGGTTAAGAAAGAAGACAAAATAGTCACTTAGTCAAAGTTTCAAGAAACTTCAACTACAAACAAAATAAGCCACCATTTCATTTTCTTTTTCCAAAATAAACAAAAAGAATAAATAAAAGAATAAGTAAATAAAATGAAACCCTAACCATTCATATAACCATGGTCAATTCTTTACACAAACCCAAGCTTGCATGTATCATCAAACATGATACAATCATGTGCACAAATGTATATCACATATACAACTTGCACAATTCAAGTGAGAAAATCCATTTAAAGTGAACCAATACTAGTTAATGCAAAGTAATATATCAAATATATAATTATACATTAAATCATTAAATCAACAGTTGATTCAATGATTCGGTCATGTCGCATATAACCGGCTAGTATCCAATGTGTCGGCTTATCGAATCAATCCTTGATTCGATAACTAGGTTATATCGCATACAACCATTCGACACATTCATCGCGAGAATGAAATAAGGTATCACATACACGCATTATTCTCGGTCCCGCACATATCTCATATGCGCTCCTATTTCATTTCGCTTGAGCCAGGAAACCTCTGTGTAGGACACTAAAGACTTGTCAATACGCCGGCAGCAGGTGATGATCATATCAAACACCCACAAGCCGCAAGCGGTCTGCTAAACGTAACGGCCACCCGGGTATTGAGCGATCAGAAGATCGACGAGCAAGCCCGCTCACACTCCTGTGAATCCAACCAGTAACACTTACCGTACAGTCCGGTCTGTTCATCTGATATGTCGCATATCTCGCCTAGGGGTGGTGAACGTCAGACCCCAGTAGCTCGATAAGTCATGCCGACTTGAGGTCCATAACATTCGTGAAACTACTGATAACTCTTACCAGTATATCACTGCAACCCTGGCCAGGGATTTCCTGTTATGGCCAGTCGAGCATAGCACAACATCAACCCCCAATACCGGGTGAGACGAATCCCCTCCTATCGCTCATTGCCTCCATGTGAATCGGGACTGTACCCAAAAACCACCTGTTTGCACGACTCAGTAGAGCCGTGGTAGGGTGGAAATCAAAGCACAGTGGGAGACACACAAGACTCTATGACGATCTCGGGTCAACAGACTAAGCTGTACCAGTGTCACCAGAGAACTGCCATCTGACGTGAGGTATAATACCATCTGGGAGTTCTCGGCGAGTCCGTTCAGTGTACCCAGTCTCTACTGAGCACCCGTATACCATCTCTGATGTCAAATACCAATGGATATGGGATCATCCATCGCCCATCACATGGGTCGAGAAGATATACGCTAGTCTACTCTGGAATATCGATGCCCCGTCTCGATATTCCCACGACTAGGAACAATGAAGGATGTACTCATTGACTACCCAGGCCCCACTAGTATGATTTGCATCATAGTCCTGGAAGTCGAGTACTCATCCTAAGGGCTTTATCAACATGTAATCAGAGAGACAGGAAGTATACATGTTAAGATAAAGAGCAACCAGATAGCGTACTATCATGTTGAGCAAGAAAGTTCTACCTATATATGTCCCAGCATCCACTACAATATACATCCAATGTACAGTAATGGCCTCTAGGGCATACATATAACTAACAATCTCCCACTTGCACTAGGGCCATCTGTAGCAGTGGTTGTAGTATCTAATACTCAACCATCCCCTAAAAGTCTCTCTTTGGGAAAAGGCCTTCGTGAGTGGATCCGCCGTGTTCTCTTCTGAGTCTACTCTCCCAACCTTGATCACCCTGGAGATCAACTATCTCCATGATCAGGTGATGCTGCCTCAGATTATGTCTGGGTCACTGATGGGACCAGGGTTCCTAGGCCAAAGCCACAGTTCCATTGTCACACAATGGTAGGAACCTAGTTCATCTCATGAACCATTATACACCCAAACAGCCTCTTTGGTAGCATCTTAAGTAGCGATGTATCCTGCTTTTATCGTCTAGTATGTCACGGTATCTGGCTTGGAACTCTTCCAACATACCGTCCCATTACTGAGGGTAAAGAAAATGCCTGTGACTGACATTCAGTCGTCCTTATCACTCTGGAACCCTTCCAGTGATTCTCCCCAGGATCGATTGATACCATCTCACTACAACTAGTGAGTATCCTAACATCCAATTAGATCTATCTCATAGATCCAAAGCTTAGGATTTAGTAGGTATCACTTTGATCCTATATGGAAAATCATTGTGATAAGCGGAGATTGATCGAGCGTAGCATAGGAAATTCCTTCCCTAACAAGAGCATGTCATCCACGTACTCTATGAGGATCGTCACCATACTCCCTACTACCTTTTTGTTTATACAAGGTTCATCTACCATTTTGATGATGTCAACTTCTTTGACTAATCCATCAAAACAGATGTTCCAACTCCGCGATGCCTGCTTTATCTTATAAAGCATCTTGCACACGTTTCCGCTGCTCCCACTGTCTACGAGGCCCTCTGGCTGTGTTCTTATAGACGTTCTCTTCTAAATCAATATTTAGAAAAGTAGTCATGGCACCCAACCACCAGATATCGTAGTCATGGTATGTAGCCGTGGCAAGTAGGATCTGGATGGATTTAAACATAGTCCCTGGAAAAGGTTTCATCATTATCCGTGCCTGGTTGATGACGAAAAACTTTAACAAGTCTAGCTTTGAAAGTCTCAACTTTTCCATGTACACCAAGTAATCTTCTCAAGATATACTTGCTCCTGATGGGGATTTAACCCTTCAGATATAGCAACCAAAGTCCATACTTTGTTGGTGTATATGGATTCCATCTCAGACCGCTAAGCATCCAGCCATTCTTACAGAGTCCCTACTCTTGATGGCCTGCTCGAATCTAGTTGGGTCATCATCTCATGATGCAATCCTCGCTCCCACTGTCATCGAGAAAACGAGGTATCTCTCAGGCAGGCGAGGAACCCTACCAGATCGGCGGAGAGGCTGAGGTTCGTCGAGGACTATAGAATCTTTTGGTTCTGTCAAATCTTCAGCTGTAGTTTCGTATAGCTGGAACCTTTCCAGTTCTACAGAACTGACCTTGCCTTGATCTTGTCCGGATTTTGCTTTTGACATAGGCCGGACAATCCCAAATCATAACTTACTTAAGAGATAGGATCTTCCCTTTCCATATCACATATGAAGTGGTAGGCAGTGATTTGATTCGAACCTAATTCAATAGGTATGCAGCTTCTCAAGCGCATAACATCCAAAAGGAAATAGGTAACTCAGTAATACTCATCATAGAGCACACGATATCTAATATTGTGTGATTGCTCCGCCCCGATACACCGTTGTGCTGTGGTGTATTCAGAGGAGTAATACTGAGAGAGAATCTCATTTTCCTTTAGAATGGTCCAGGAATGCCATGCACAAGTATTCTCCTCCCTGATCTCATCATAGGACATAATACTTATACCCGGTTATTGGTTCTCTACTTCTAACTTATATTCTGTGAATATCTCAAAAGGTTCGGACTTGTGTTTCAACAGGAACATATGTCAGAATCTTGAGAGATTATCAGAGAATATAAGGAAGTATAAAGAACCAGTCCTGGCATGTGTAGACAGGAAACCTTACATACATCATCATGCATCAGTCCCAAGAGTTTACTAACTCTTTCTCAGTTTTCAGCAAACGGAGCTATGGTCATCTAATCTTTGCGACATGACTGACAAGTTTCACAAGATGTAAATTCAAATTAATTTAAATATGCATCTAAAATGTAACTTCAGCCAGTCGGGTCGCATTGATGTGACCTAGTCTACAATACCTCAAGAAGAATTTGTTCATTTCTGAACTCTTCCTCTTGTGTGTGTTCAGTATACAAGGAACTGTAGTTTGATTTAGAACGTCAATGCTTTTAGATAACGTGCCTGAACCGATCAACTTTTGATATAGGAAATGTTCAAAACATTATCCAACAATACAAAATTATATCATTTCTTTACTAATAAAGAGACTGATATGATTTTGTATATCAGGTTCGGTATTTAATAGCATTTGTTCAGAATCAATGTATTAGTAATAGAGGGTGACAGTGACCAACAGACTTGGCTGCAACACTTGCCCCGTTTTCTGCCTCATGAAACTTATCACCCGTTCTCAGTTTTTCTACCCTTTTGTAGCCCTATGTAACAGATTACATATCTGGGATCCTGATCCGGTATCATATACCCAGGATGCAGAGGATACTGAGAAACAGTTCTTTGTAATGAACACACCCGAAGGAGATGCATCATATGCACTGTCTTCGTTTGGCCGACATAGGAATTCTGGTATTCCCTATTTCCTGCTCTGTCTTATAAAAATTATAAGTTGGAGCGGGACCAACGTTCCCCAGCTCAGTATAACAAGTGGGTTCGGTCAATACATCCATTTTATTATCTTGATTAAGGCATGATATGGTCGCTACCAGGAGAGAGAGAGAAGAAAAACACTCTGCGTGCGCTCTTGCAAGATCAGATTGGTTATATATTTTATCTAATCAGGATGGCTCCCACTGTTTTTATCAAATCTTCCTTCAAACCTTAAAAGGAAAGACTAGCCATGATTAATTACACTCTACAAGTTCGCCAATCTTTCAGCCAGGCCAGTGTCGGTACTTTGAGGGAGGTTCCCCGTGCTTTCGCACGGACCTAATTACAGTAAACCTCGTTTTCCCAGAGGCGTAACCCCGTTGACATCTTTCTAGACACCTACTTGATCGGCTAATTGCAAAGTGCAAAACTCTCCCAGGAGTAACAATTACTCGCAGTGGATATCGGGATCCAACTATCATATAGAAGGTATGCAATCTCATTGCAAATTTCAACACTTGAAACTCCCGATAAAGGTTTTTACCCCTAGCACCTATGACCTTAACTATGGTCAACAAATCATAAGTGCTAGTCAAGTTCTACCCGTCATTTCGTGATTAATTAGAACCACCCACATGACCCTTAACTAAGGTCAACAAAGTCACGCGACTGTCCTAATCGCATCATATGCGGTGTAGGAAGACATCACTTAGCTACCGTACAATGTGTCTTGACTATGGTCAACAAACACAGCACGAATACTAAGTACTCTACTTCCTAAAATGACGGAGGGTTGCGAATGGTTTTTATGAAAACCTTTAACGCTTTGAACTTGATCTCGTTGCGGAATCAAATGGTTTTTTTTTAAATGGAATGTTTTTCGAAGCTTTTCTAGTTTTGCTAAAGGGGTCACTCCCGGTGAAGGGATCGTCGGCCCTTTCCTCGTCGAATGAGGTGCGGGATATATCATATATATCACTGTGCAAAGCGGAAACTATAGAAGCAATCAAAAGACAAACCGAGTGATGTAGCATCTGCCAGTTATTGCTAAAGGAGTCACTCCCGGTGAAGGGATCTCGGTCCTTTCCCTATCGAATAAGGTGCAGGATGTTCTACAAGGAACACCACGATGCAAAGCAAGAACTGTAGCTACCTGTTTTTATTTTGAAATTCGATTCCACAACATCAATTAGGTTTATTTTCTTTCATTAATCTCATTAATGAATATCCCATCATTTAAATGACCTAAACATCACAGATAGATATGACGTACACATATGCCATCCGCATTCGCCTCGATGTCCCCTCGTGCAACGTTAGGTTAGGTAACTAACGGCAGAGCGGGGCAGGGCTAGCGCGGGTGTAAAACATAAGTAACGTCTATATAATATATCATATATACTATAATATCTGTCACAGAACATCATATGATCACATCACAGATAAATCACAGCAGAAGAAACATATGAAATATTGGATATACTAGGACGTCCGTGTCTTCAATACGAGCCAGTATAAAACACGGATTCCACAGTCGTGATGAATAGCCAATCCCACACCCCTAGACCCCTACGAGAGCAGCAAGAAACCCTACCAATTCTAGGGTTAGGAGACCCGGACTCGACTCCTCGAGTTGGTCTCCCTCTGGACCCCAGAACCCGGTTACTTGTGCTCCCCTCCTTGGGTCTATCCTAGTGCAGAAAAGTAAATAATATACATCAACGGTGACATCTTCCGCAACCTGGAAGTGCCCCAATAAAAGAATATTACATACAAGTTTTTACATGAATGAAAATGAAAAACACTCATCTCACATAAAAAAACCCCGGCTATTCAAATACGACGATCCAATATAACATATCCAGCAACACATAACATCACATGTCATCAACGTAAGTAAATATGCGCATCCCAATTTTCGTTGACATATAGCAACGAAACCGGCGATATCACATATTACACTTACGGTCACAGAAAAGAAAGTGTAAAACTACAACAGTTGGAATCCGCAACCTCTTTAGACATCACATGCCTAATCAAATGAATTACTTAGACATCGCATGCCTAACAATTATAAACCCCGCATTTTAGTCTCGTTATCGAAAACACTTTTCAATATCAAGTCGGGCAATTCAACAAGATTCCCGAAAAACTGATCGAATGCTCGTCGCAAACTTTAGTAGGCGGCCGCACCCCTGATACCGTCGACGAAGTGCACCAAGGCGGAACACCGCTGCCGCGAGTACCCGGACGGATGCTTTCGGCGACGGGGTTCTCCTACAGTCACTTGGTCCGGGCTATGGGGTGAGGCTGTCTATTAAGTTTACCCGGCGAGTATCCGCGTACGCTACGTGATTGCAACGGACTTTTGATCACATCAAAATTCCGTGGCAACCGATCAAGTGAGACTAAACTGCTATGTTTATAACATTCATCCAGTCATCTCATAACTATTTGCGAATTCCAAGTATTGTATTACATTCCGGATAAATAGAAAATGCTAAACTTTTCGATCGAACAATCGAACACCCAAGTTTTCCCGATACAGCTCAACACATGAAATAAGTCTAACAACATTCAGTTCGTGCCTCAGTACCAACGGTCCAGCCGTAGAAGGGTCAAGCCAACGCCTCACATGTGGCACGCCGTACTGCCCCAAACCCGAAGGTTCAAAGGGCAGTTCAAGACGGTCACATAATCGAGTTAAGGTTTGTTTTCTTCTAGAGGGTCCATCGCGTTACTTTCACTACTTAGAACGTCGTTAAACTACGGAAAAATCCAACAATTGGAAATTTCCCGGCAGGGAAAAATTGGGTATTTATATCCGGTCGAACTTTTTAACATATTCTAAAAATACCCGGAAAAGCACACTGACAAAATTAGACAGTCCGATCGAATACACCGAGTCCCCAATACAACTCAGAAAATACAACTCTGGAATAAATATTAAAAGCATCCAGAACACACAAGAAACACCAACAGAAACAACTGAAGAAAACTCACAGCCTGATCATCACAGACGGCCGCGGAACCGCCGCAAAACGGGGGTCAACGCCGCGGTTCCGCGGTCGTACTGTAGAATTAGGCTGTCGTTTTCTGCAGTTTTTCTTAGAATTTCCTGCACATTTCTCTGCATATTTTTAATTCTAAAAAATCCACAAATTCAGAAAAAGTCCAGAGAGCAATATTAGGGTTTGGGTTTTGATTCGATCGGAGTTCTAATTCCGTCTAGACTTCGCCTAAGGCTCTAGCTAGGCTCTGATACCACTGTAGGGTTCCTAGGCACACAAGTGAAGTCTCACAAGGCATCAAACATGGCTAATTGAAATTTTACAAGTGCCTACAAACCCTAATACGGATCGTTAACTAGATATATAGGCGATGCAAGCAAGTAAACGGAAATATAGCTAAAGGGAAGGGGCTACAACCTTTGTAGATCCGGTCCTCCACCTCCTAGGCTCCGTGATGAAGTCCTCTCCGCTGTCCAAATCGAACCATGACTCTCACGGTGGTTTCATCGGAGGAAAAACGGGCTAGGTCATCGACGACGATGCCGAAGATGATCTACGTCGAGGCATCGCTAGATCAAGCTCCAACTTCACCAAGTCAAGAAAACATGTGAAGGAAACACCCTATACTACTTGACAAGAGGTAGAGGATGAAGAAATAGGATGTGGGTTCACTTTAGAATTGGATTTCTCACTAGTTTTCATCACTTGCCATTGGAGTAGCAAACTTTCTTCATGGAGGAAGAATATGAAGAAGAAGAAGAAGATATGATAAGTTAATAAAAATAGAAAAGAAAATATAATACTTTTCATATCATTAACCTTAGTTAGGTGTAGAGAATTGACTAAGGTTAGTTTGAAGGGTTAGGGTTAAGAAAGAAGACAAAATAGTCACTTAGTCAAAGTTTCAAGAAACTTCAACTACAAACAAAATAAGCCACCATTTCATTTTCTTTATCATTTTCTTTTTCCAAAATAAACAAAAAGAATAAATAAAAGAATAAGTAAATAAAATGAAACCCTAACCATTCATATAACCATGGTCAATTCGTTACACAAACCCAAGCTTGCATGTATCATCAAACATGATACAATCATGTGCACAAATGTATATCACTTATACAACTTGCACAATTCAAGTGAGAAAATCCATTTAAAGTGAACCAATACTAGTTAATGCAAAGTAATATATCAAATATATAATTATACATTAAATCATTAAATCAACACTTGATTCAATGATCCGGTCATGTCGCATATAACCGGCTAGTATCCAATGTGTCGGCTTATCGAATCAATCCTTGATTCGATAACTAGGTTATATCGCATACAACCATTCGACACATTCATCGCGAGAATGAAATACGGTATCACATACACGCATTATTCTCGGTCCCGCTCATATCTCATATGCGCACCTATTTCGTTTCGCTTGAGCCAGGAAACCTCTGTGTAGGACTCTAAAGACTCGTCAATACGCCGGCAGCAGGTGATGATCATATCAAACACCCACAAGCCGCAAGCGGTCTGCTAAACGTAACGGCCACCCGGGTATTGAGCGATCAGAAGATCGACGAGCAAGCCCGCTCACACTCCTGTGAATCCAACCAGTAACACTTACCGTACAGTCCGGTCTGTTCGTCTGATATGTCGCATATCTTGCCTAGGGGTGGTAAACGTCAGACCCCAGTAGCTCGATAAGTCATGCCGACTTGAGGTCCATA
Organism: Agapanthus africanus; assembly: GCA_030015575.1. Classification (NCBI taxonomy): domain Eukaryota; kingdom Viridiplantae; phylum Streptophyta; class Magnoliopsida; order Asparagales; family Amaryllidaceae; genus Agapanthus; species Agapanthus africanus. The sequence goes on from CM057337.1 coordinate 514,961,958, forward strand.
ACATTCGTGAAACTACTGATAACTCTTAGCAGTATATCACCGCAACCCTGGCCAGGGATTTCCTGTTATGGCCAGTCGAGCATAGCACAACATCAACCCCCAATACCGGGTGAGACGAATCCCCTCCTATCGCTCATTGCCTCCATGTGAATCAGAACTGTACCCAAAAACCACCTGTTTGCATGACTCAGTAGAGCCGTGGTAGGGTGGAAATCAAAGCACAGTGGGAGACACACAAGACTCTATGACGATCTCGGGTCAACAGACTAAGCTGTACCAGTGTCACCAGAGAACTGCCATCTGACGTGAGGTATAATACCATCTGGGAGTTCTCGGCGAGTCCGTTCAGTGTACCCAGTCTCCACTGAGCACCCGTATACCATCTCTGATGTCAAACACCAATGGATATGGGATCATCCATCGCCCATCACATGGGTCGAGAAGATATACGCTAGTCTACTCTGGAATATCGATGCCCCGTCTCGATATTCCCACGACTAGGAACAATGAAGGATGTACTCATTGACTACCCAGGCCCCACTAGTATGATTTGCATCATAGTCCTGGAAGTCGAGTACTCATCCTAAGGGCTTTATCAACATGTAATCAGAGAGACAGGAAGTATACATGTTAAGATAAAGAGCAACCGATAGCGTACTATCATGTTGAGCAAGAAAGTCCTACCTATATATGTCCCAGCATCTACTACAATATACATCCAATGTACAGTAATGGCCTCTAGGGCATACATATAACTAACAGCAACATCACAGCACAACACAGAACATCAACGTGAATGTCACGTTCGCAAATCCATCTAAAAGGGCTATAGCAGATAGACTGGATTTACCGATCAAATGACATCCACGGTCGTAGATATAATGTAAATACTGTGAACTAACATGTTTAAAATATCCGATCGAACAAATTCATCGAAGTGGGTCCCAAGCAGTACTGTAGTACTTATAGAAAATCTGGGCCTAAAAAGAATGTCCCAAAACCCCCATTTTCAACTCATAAGCCTACTGTGAAAATTTTGTACAATGAACAGTCAAAAGAACGGCGGAACCGAGGCCCAAGCATGGGTTTGGCCGCGGTTCCGCGGCGGTATGGAGAGATCGCGCGACCAAATTTTCACAGATTGCTTAGATGTCCATGCACAGTATTCTGAAACAACCTGAAAAATTTTTGGAGCTGAAAAAATTTCGACAGAAACCGAGCATGTGAAAATACGGTTTTTGGGCATTTTTGTTCGATCGAGTTCTAAACATACTAGGGCAAGCTAGGCATGGTTAAGGGCGTGGCTCTGATACCAATGTAGGTTCACGGCGGCGCCCCGGCCGTCGATCCAACGCCGGAATGCGGAAACGAAAAACTTTGCAAACTAGCAAACCGGCACCACCGCACACTTTTCACCCGGATCGGGCCATTAAGCTAGCTACTAGCAAACTAAAAGATGAGTAGAGAAGTATACCAAGCGATCTGTGTCCTTCGGTCTTCGTCTCCACTCCGATCTCCCACGGAAACTCCGTCCGTCACCTCCTCGTCGAAAAGGGTACCACGTAGCCGGATTATTTTACGGGCTCCCACCTCTGGACCGAGGCAACTCGGGCGCAAAGTTGGCTAGCCGACGCGTCCAAGATATGCTGTAGATGTAGTGTAGAAGGCTATGTCTCTTTTGGGGTTTGTGTTGCCATGGACGTGGAGGAATGAAGACAAGGAAATATGGTGCTTTCATTCTTCCTTGCATAAAAATGAGATGAAGAAAATTGCTAACCCTCAAAATGAATCTCTCTCATTTTCCTCTCTTATTTGGCCGGCCCCCTCTCTCTCAAAGAAATGGTGGAGGGAAAAAATAAAACAAGAAGAGAGGTGAGTGTAGGAAAAGAGAATGGGTGACCATAAGCAAAAATGATGATAACAAAGTCATCTCAATTTCAAATCAACTCTCATCTCATTTCTAATCTCAATAAAGCAAAGAGTGGATGGAAAAAGGATCTCATCATGATTCTACCAATTTACAAAGGGCCCCCTCCACAAATGTTATTTGCACACTTGCAAATAACCCCCTCCAACGGAAAGTCCGGCCGCGAAAGAACAAAGGAAAACCGGCCGGAACGGAATGCAAACTGGAAACTTCAGAAAACTGATCCCGTAATAAATTACAGGAAAACCCCGCTACTGCAAATACATGCCCGCATATGTATTCCCACTGAACACAAATGCAAAGAGACAAAATCTACACAATCCAATACCAGGATCCGGCTTAAGCCAAAGCCGGCTAGTAAAAACTGTCCGATCACGATCCATGCAATACCGCACGTATCTGATCGAACCCTGCCATATCTCCATACGGCCTCTAAAGCGTTTCGCCCGAAACTTGAGTAACTGAATGTGGTGGACTCTAAAGACTCGTCAATACTATGGCTGTGGATTTAACCACTTGCACATAAGAGGTATCAGCCATACGTGACGAGCCACCAGCTATTGACCAAAAGGGACGTCGATGAGCGAACTCATCCTGACACCCAACTGAGCCTATCAGTGACAATATCCGTACATTCCGGTCCGTTTGTTTATGAGCATCGCATGGCGGGCCTAGGGGGTTGGTAAAAGTCAGACCCCCAATAGCGGTACAAGTCGTGTCGGAGTGTAGCCCAGAACACCCTGAGATACTACTGGAATACCTACCAGCAAATCTCCTGCCTTGGCCAAGGAATTTTCATGTTCTGGCTCTCCTAGACACAGCGCGACCTCACCCCCAATACCGGGAGAGACGAACCGCTACAGATCCGCTCACTGCTTCCATGTGGCTCGGGACTCTACCCAACTAAAACCTGTTTGCACGACTCCTTTAAGCCGTGGTAGGGTAGTAATCAAAGCACAGTGGGAACTCACACAAGACAAATGACGATCTCAGGTCGATGAACTAACCTGTACACATGTCACCAGGGAACTGCTATCTGACATCAGGTATAATCCCAACTAGCAGGTTCCCGGCGAGTCCTGTCCGGTGTTCTCATAACCCAATGAGCACCTGTATACATCTTAGATGAACCAACTGACACCAGTGGCTTGTGAGACCGGCCACCGCCCCTCGTCGGGGTCTTGACTGTATACACTAGTCTACTCCGGAGTATCGATGCCCTGTCTCGAAACTCCCACGATTAGGGACCTTTTAAGGATGTGCTTATAGACTCCAGTTCTCACGTATATGATCGCCCTCATACTGCTGGAAGTCAAGCATGAATCCTATGGGCTCTATCAACGTGCAATAGCGACTCGTAAGGTCACCTAAAGCAGTACACGATAATAAAGATAAACCAGATAGCATACTATCATCTCGAGTAAGACTGTCCTACTGGGATAGTTCCTCCCTCGATCATTGCAATCACGCGCCTGCGATCCAATAATTGACTCTGAGGGCACTATATCCAACAGTTCCACGGCCGTACCTGGGGATTAATTGTTAGTTTCTGCACAGTAATAACCGTTTGTACTTGCTGATTCTTCTGGGAATTTTTATTTTTCACTCAAGTGTTGAGTTTTCTGGGTTGTATTGGGGATTTAATGATTTGATCGGATATTTTAACTTTGTTTAGTTTTGTCCGGATAAATTTTAGAAACTGTTAAAAAGTTCGAACGGATATCAATAACTCACTTTTTCCCCAGTTGGAAATTTTTTCAAAAGTTGGATTTTTTTCTCGAGTTTAAGAATGTTCTAAGTCGTGCAAGTAATGCGGTGGACCCTCTAGAAGACAACAAACCTTAAGTCGATTATGTGACCGTCTTGATCTGCTTCTAAACCTTAGGGTTTGTGGCAGTACGGCGTGCCACATGTGAGGCATTGGCTTGACCCTTCTACGGCTGGACCATCGGTACTGTGGCATGTGATGGATTTTTTTTAAACTGATTTCAAGTGTTGAGATATATTGGGGAAATCTTGGGTGTTTAAATATTCGATTGGAAAGTTTAAGATTGTCTATTTATCTGGAATGTGATACATTATTTAGAATCCACAGGTAGTTATGAGATAACTAATTTGAATGTTATAAATCTAGCGGTTTAGTCTCAGATGATCGGTTGCCACGGAATTTTCATGTGATCAAAAGTCCGTCGCAATCACGTAGCGTACGCGGATACTCGCCGGGTAAACTTAATAGATAGCCACGCCCCATAGCCCCGACCAAGTGACTGTAGGAGAACCCCATAGCCAAAAGCATCCGTTCGGGTGGTTGCGGCAGCGGTGTTCCGCCTTAGTGCACTTCGTCGACGGTATCCGGGGGTGCGGACGACTGCTAAAGTTTACGACGAGCATTCGATCAGCTTGTAGGGAATCTTGCAGAATTGCCTGACTTGATATTGAAAAGAGTTTTCGATAATGAGACTAAAATGCGGGGTTTATAATTGTTAGGCATGAGATGTCTAAGGAATTCATTTGGTTAGGCATGCGATGTTTAAAGAGGTTGCGGATTCCAACTGTTGTAGTTTTACAGTTTCTTTTCTGTGACCGTAAGCGTAGTATGTGGTGTATCGCCGGCTTCGTTGCTATACATCAACGACAATCGGGATACGCATACTTGCTTACGTTGATGATATGAGATATTATGTGTTGCTGTGATATGTTATATTGGATCGTCGCGTTCTGAATAGCCGGGGGTTTTATGTGAGATGAGAGTTTTTCTTTTTCATTCATGTAAAATTCATTTGTATGTAATATTCTTTTATTGGGGCACTTCCGGGGTGAGGATGATGTCACCATTGTATATTATTTACTTTTCCGCATTAGGTTGACCCAAGGCGGGGAGCACAGGTAACCGGGTTCTAGGGTCCAGTGGGAGACCATCTCGGGGAGTCAAGACCGGGTCTCCTAACCCTAGAATTGTCAGTGTTACTTGCCGCACTCGTAGGGGTGTAGGGATGTGGGTTTGGCTATTCATCGCGATGATGGAATCCGTGTTTTATACAGGCTCGTATTAAAACACGGACGTCCTAGTATATCCAATATTTCATATATGTTCTTCTGCTGCAATGTTCTGTGATGAGATCATATTACTGCTTGAGACGAATGTTTATATTATATATATGTGATATATGTTATATTGCAGATTTCGTTTCAAAAGAGATGCTTGTAAAGCATAATAAAATGGGACTTCATTAATGAGATTAATGAAATAAAAGAAACCTAAAGATGTTGTAGAAACTTGTTTAAAAACTGATAGCTCTAGTTCTTGCTTTGCATAGCGGTGTTCCTTGTAGAACATCCAGCACCTTATTCGATAAGGAAAGAGCCGAGATCCCTTCACCGGGAGTGACCTCTTTAATGAAACTAGCAGATACTACAAACTCGGTTTATCTTTTGATTGCTTCTATAGTTTTTGCTTTGCATAGTGATATTTGTGAAATATCCTGCACCTTATTCGATGAGGAAAGGGCCGACGATCCCTTCACCGGGAGTGACCCCTTTAGCAAAACTAGAAAGGCCTCAAAAACACTCCATTTAAAATCACTCGATTCTACAACGATATCAAGTTCATTACGCAAAGGGTTTTCTTAAAAACCTGTCGTAGCCCTCCGTCATTTCAGATAAGTAGTATTTAGTATTCGTGCTGCGTTTGTTGACCTCTGTCAAGGCGTAGTGTGCGTAGCTGATTAGTGCTTATCTGTATAAACATATGATGTGATTGATTTAGGGTAGTCGTGCAACCTTGTTGACCTCTGTCAAGGGTCGTGCGGTTGGGTTTACTTCAATCAGGAAATGACGGGTTGAACTTGACTAGCAGCCTATGGTTTGTTGACCTCTGTCAAGGTCATAGGACGCTAGGGGTAAAATATTATTGGGAATTTCAAGTGCTGAAATTTGCAATGAGATTGCATACCTTCTATGAGATAGTTGGATCCCGATACCCGCTGCGAGTAAGAGTTACTCTTGGGAGAGTTTTACACATTACAATTAGCCGATCAAGTAGGTGTCTAGAAAGGTGTTAACGTGGTTACGCCCCTGGGAAAACGAGATTTACATTAATTAGGTTCGTGCGAAAGCACGGGGGACCTCCCTCAAAGTACCGACACTGGCCTGGCTGAAAGATTGGCGAACTTGTAGCGTGTAATTAATCCCGGCTATTCTTTCCTTTTAGGGTTTGAAGGAAGATTTGATTAAAACAGTGGGAGACATCCTGATTAGATATATTAGATAACCAATCTAATCTTGCAAGAGCATACGCTGAGTGTTTTCTTCTCTCACTCTCCAGGTAGCGACCATATCATGCCTTAATCAAGATAATAAAACGTATATATTGACCGAACCCGGTTGTTATACTGAGCTGGGGAACGTTGGTCCCACTCCAACTTATAATTGTTATAAGACAGAGCAGGAAATTGGGGAATACCAGATTTCCCGTGCCGCCCAAACGAAGAAAGTGCATGCTGATGCATCATCTTCGGGTGTGTTCATTACATAGAACTGTTTCTCGGTATCCTTTACGTCCTGGGTATGAGATACCAGATCAGGATCCCGCATATGTAATCTGTTACATGGGCTACAGATAGGTAGAGAACTGAGAACGGGTGATAAGTTTCATGAGATAGAAACGGTGCAAGTGTTGCAGCCAAGTTTGTTGGTCACTATCACCCTGTATAACCAGAATACATTGATTCTGAACGAATGTTATTAGATACCGAACCTGATATACAACATTATATCAGTCTCTTTATTAGTAAAGAAGTGATATAATTTTGTATTGTTGGATAATGTTTTGAACATTTCCTATATCAAGAGTTGATCGATTCAGGCACGTTATCTAAAAGCATTAACGTTTTAAATCAAACTACAGTTCTTAGTATACAGAACACACACAAGAGGAAGAGTTCAGAAATGAACGAATCCTTCTTGAGGCATTGTATACTAGGTCATATCAATGCGACCCGACTAGCTAAGTTACATTTAGATGCATATTTAAATCTGTTTGAATTTACATCTTGTGAAACTTGCCGGTCATGTCACAAAGATAAGATGACCATAGCTCTGTTTATTGGAAACAGAGAAAGAGTTAGTGAACTCTTGGGATTGATACATGCTGATGTATGAAGTTCCCCTGTCTACACATGCCAAGATCGGTTCTTTGTACTTCATTACATTCTCTGATGATCTCTCAAGATTCAGACATATGTTCCTGTTGAAACACAAGTCCGAACCTTTTGAGATATACACAGAATATAAGTTACAAGTAGAGAACCAAAATACGGGTATAAGTATTATGTCCTTTGATGAGATCAAGGAGGAGAATACTTGAGCACGGAATTCGTGGACTATTCTAAAGGAGAATGAGATTCTCTCACAGCATTACTCTTCCGTATACACCATAGCACGATGGTGTATCGGGGCGGAGCAATAGTACCCTATGTGATATGGTGTGCTCTATGATGAGTACTACTGAGTTGCCTATTTCCTTTTGGGAGTTATGCACTTGGGAAGCTGCATACCTATTGAATAGGGTTCAAATCAAATCAGTTGCCTACCACTTCATATGTGATATGGAAAGGGAAGAGCCCATATTTTAAGTTTGTTAAGATTTAGGGTTGTCCGAACTATGTCTAAAAGCAAAATCCGGACAAGCTCGAGGCAAGGTATGTTATGTAGAACTGGAAATGTTTCAGCTATACAAACTGCAGCTGATGATTTGGTAGAACCAAAGAATTCAATAGTTTCCAACGAACCTCAGCCTCTCCGCCGATCTAGTAGGGTTCCTCACCCACCTGAGAGATACTTTGGCTTCTCTATGACAGTGGGAATGAGGATTGCATCATGAGATGATGACCCAACTAGTTTCGTGCTGGCCATCAGGAGTGGGACTCTGTAAGAATGGCTGGATGCTTAGTGATCTGAGATGGAATCCTTATACACCAACAAAGTATGGACTTTGGTTGCTTTATTTGAAGGGTTAAATCCCCATCAGGAGCGAGAATATCTTGAGAAGATTACTTGGTGTACATAGAAAAATTGAGACTTTCAAAGCTATGCTTAAGTCCATCCAGATGCTACTTGCCACTGTTACTTACCACGACTACGATATCTGGTGGTTGGGTGTCATGACTGCTTTTCTAAATGATGTTTTAGAAGAAAGCGTCTATAAGTACACAGCCAGAGAGCTTCGTAGACAGTGGGAGCAGCGGAAACGTGTGCAAGATGCATTATTGGATAAAGCAGGCATCGCGGAGTTGGAACATCTGTTTTGATGTGGTAGTCAAAGAGTTTGACTTCATCAAAATGGTAGATGAACCTTGTATATACAAAAAGGTAGTAGAGAGTATGGTGGTGATCCTCGTAGAGTACGTGGATGACATACTCTTGATAGGGAAGGAGTTTTCTATGTGACGCACGGTCAATCTCCGCTTATCACAAGGATTCTCCATATAGGATCAATGTGATACCTCCTAAATCCTGGGTTTTTAGATCTATGAGATAGATCTAATTGGATGTTAGGATTCTCACTAGTTGTAGTGAGATGGTATCAATCGATCCTGGGGAGAATCACTGGAAAGGTTCCAGGGTGATAAGGATGACTGAATGTCAGTCGCAGGCATTGTCTTTACCCTCAGTGGGGGACAGTATGTTGGAAGAGTTCCAAGCTAGATACCGTGACATAGTAGACGATTAAAGGGAGGATACATCGTTACTAAGGATGCTACCAAAGTGGCAGTCTGGATACATATAAGTTCATGAGATGAACTTCGTTCCTACCATTGTGTGACAATAGAGTTGTAGCTTTAGCCAAGGAACTACCGTCCCATCTGAAATCCAGATATAATTCTTAGGCAGTATCACCTGATCATGGAGATGGTTGATCTCCAGGGAGATCGAGGTTAGGAGAGTAGACACAGAGGATGACAGCGCGGATCCACTCACAAAGGCCTTTTTTTTCTGTAGAGACTTTTATAGGATGGTTGAGTATGAGATACTTCAACCGCAGCTAATTGTTGGGTATGTGATACCACAACAGATGGTCCTAGTGCAAGTGGGAGATTGTTAGTTATATGTATGCCCTAGAGGCCATTACTGTACATACGATGTATATTGTAGTGGATGCTAGGACATATATAGGGAGGACTTTCTTGCTCGACATGATAGTATGCTATCTGGTTGTACTTTATCTTAACATGTACTCTGATTGTCTCTATGTTACATGTTGATAAAGCCCTTAGGATATGTACTCGACCACTGGGACTATGATGAGATCATACTAGTGGGTCCACGGTAGTCGACGAGTACATCCTATAACTGTTCCTAGTCGAGGGTGTATCGAGACAGGGCATCGATACACCAGAGTAGACTAGCGTATACACATCTTGACCCATATGATGGGCGATGGTTGATCCCATATCCATCGATGTTTGACATCAAGGATGGTGTACGGGTGCTCAGTGGAGACTGGGTACACTGGACGAACTCGCCGAGAACTCCCAGATGGTATTATACATCACGTCAGATGGCAGTTCTCCGGTGACACTGGTACAGAGTAGTCTGTTGACCCGAGATCGTCATAGAGTCTTGTGTGATTCCAACTGTGCTTTGATTTCTAGCATACCACGTCCAAGAGGGCGTGCAAAAAGGTGGCTTTTGGGTATAGTCCCGAATCACATAGAGGTAATGAGCGATAGGAGGGGATTCGTCTCTCCCGGTATAGGGAGTTGATGTTGTGCTGTGTTCGATTGGCTATAACCGGAAATCCTGGGCCAGGGTTGCTGAGATTTACTGGTAAGTGTTATCAGTAGTTTCTCAAACTGTTATAGACCTTATATCGACACGACTTATCGAGCTACTGGGGTATGACGTTTACCATCCCTAGGCGAGATATGCGACATATCAGACGACGAGACCGGACAGTACGGGAGTGTTACTGATTTGGATTCACATGAGAATGTACAGGCTTTCTTGTTGATCTTCTGAGCGCTCAATACCTGGGTAGCTGTTACGTTTACCTGACCGCTTGCAGCTTGTGGGTGTTTGATATGATCATCACCTACTGCCGGCGTATTGACGATTCTTTAGAGTCCTACACAGAGGTTTCTTGGCTCAGGCGAAATGGAGTAGGGGCACATATGTGATATGTGCGGGACCGAGGATAATGCGATATGAGATACCGTATTCTATTCTCGCGATATATGATATCCGCCGGGTCATCGGATCAAGTGTTGATTCGATGAATCGGTACGGATTAATATTAGTCGGTTATATGCGATATAGTCGGATTGTCGGATCAAGTGTTGATTCGATAATTTAATGTATAATAATATATGTGATATATTAATTTGCACTAACTAATATTAGCTCACTAAAAGATTCTTTTTCTCACTCGGGTAATACATTGATATATATGCGATATATGTTAAATGTATTATTTTATTTTGTTACAATAAATATTGTATATGTGATATATAATATTGTAACATGTTATAATTATTAATGCAACATGTTTAGTGGAGATTAAATAAGATTAGGGTTTGATTTGGGTTAATGTTTTCTAGATGTTTCTAGATGGTTTTACTTTGTCATTAGCTAAGATATTATGATAGATATTTCTATGTGACTCACCCTTTAACCCAACCCAAACCCTAGCCCTAGTTAAATCTCTACAAAGGTTATTTGAACCATGGTTGCATAAATGATTATGACAACATTTTTATTATTCATCACAAATGAATTCTATCATCTTCTTCCTTGAGTTATTCATTGAAAAAGCTTTCTAGCTTTTTCTAAGTGATGAAAATATGTGAGAAAAAGATTATAAATGAGAGCAAAAATCCTACTTCATCATTCTCATCTATCCTTGCCCTTTAGATGAGAGTGTTCACTTTATTTAGTGAGTGTTAGCTTGTGTTAATGAAACTTCAAGGTAGATCATCTTTGTTATCGAAGATCGGAAGCAAGACTGCATCTTTCTCATCGTGAAGCCTCTCGAGAGTCCGGAACACGATGATCGCAGCGAAGGGACGTCAACACGTAGCTTAAGAAGTGAAGGACCGGATCTACAAAGGTTGTAATCCCTCTCACTTAGTGTTAAAGTGTTTAGCATGCTCGTTTTCGCCTAAACCCTAGTTTAAAGATCCAGCTTCGGGTTGTTCGGCACGGCTAATTTTTTAATCGGGCATGGTTGATGCCTCGTAGAACCTTGTGCGCGTTCCTAGCAACCCTACACTCGCATGCCTTAGTCCAACGAAAAGAAACGCCTTTCCGGGCCAACCCGGTCAACGTTGCAGCTATCTGTGAAAAATACTATACGAAATGTCAATAGCATCTGTCTAAACCCAAAATGCTGCTAACCTCCATCAATGATACAAGTATGGGCCAGTGCTGAACGGCCTCGATCTTCTTCGGTTCCATACTTACTATCTCTCGTAACTACGTGACCCAAGAAGTCAATTTTATCCAACCGGAAAACACACATGGATAAAAGAGCGAATAGTTGGAGCTCCCTCGAAGTCTGCAATGAAATCCTCAATTACTGCCCAGGCCCCACTCGGCTCCAAAAGTATACTAAAACGTCATCAACGAGCACAATAATAACTGTTTAAGAAATAGCCTGAATATATGGTTCATCCAATCTATGAACGTTGCTGGGGAATTGCTGAGTCGAAACGATATCACTAAAAACTTTTAATGCCTGTAACGTGTGCGAAAAGAAGGTCTTCGGAATATCAGCCTCTCGAACCCGCAACTAATGGTAGCCTAATTGTAAGTCAATCTTCGAGAAATGTCCTGCACCTCAGGGCTAATTAAATAAATCGTCGATACGAGGTAAGGGATATATGTTCCGCACAGTAACCCGATTCAACTTACAAAAATCGATGCACAAACACAACTTCCGTCTTTCATCTTAATGAACAGAACATGAGCTCCCCAAAGCGACGCACTCGGACGAACAAGCCCTTTATCCAACAAATCTTGCAACTGATCCTTCAGTTCTTTAAGTTCCGCTGGATCCATCCGATATTGCGGTATAGAAAAAGGCTCCGCCGGAAATCAAGTCAAAGCAGAACTCAATATCGCGCTCTGGCGACAAACCAAGAAACTCATCAGGAAAACATCTGGAAACTCTCTCCCAAACGGGTCTTGGTCCAACGGGACCTCTGCGGCTCTAACATCACAAACATACGCCAAGAATTCCTGACATCCTCTTCTCAAAAGCTGACTAGTGCGACAAGAAGAAATCAAACTGGGAAAGGCGATGCTACAGTCTCCCCAAAAACAAACAAGAACTGGATTACCGGGAACACTAAACCTGATTGCCTCCTCACGACAATCCATGGACGCATAACACATGGCTAACCGATCCATGCCCAGAAAAACTTCGAAGTCAAACATATCGAGCAAGCAAAATTGACAGAAGAATCCCTATCTCTGATACGAACGAAACAAACACGAATGAAAAAACATTTCGAGCGACTGAAGACCCGCCTACTAGAATAATAACAATCAGCGGCAGATCAAACAAGGATGACTCTCGGTAGAAACTCGGTACGAAGCGTGTAGATACAAGTTCAAACAACAAAAGGAATATGCGCATCAAAAGAAAACACTGAAAGGACACCTGTCACAACTGCGCCTATCTAATCGGCTCTGAGCTGGCATACCGGTACAAATCCGCTTTGGTCTAGAAACGACCGAAGTCTTAGAATGCGCCCCTCTAGCAGTAAGGCCGCATCCATCACGGCTGCATATGTGTCAAAATACTGGGCACCAAAAGCAAGAAATAACTGAATGTCCAATCTCCACACGACCCTCTTTATCTGTTTCTCTTCCGTGTCCTCCAGGTAAGGAGAATATCGAAACACCAAGAAATCTGAATGTTGTACTCGGACACTGTCATCCCAGGAATCCTGCGCAAAGACTCAAAACTATGGGCTCGGGCATCTCGAATGCTCTCCGGAATGAAACGAGCAAGAAATATAGCTATGAACTCATCCTAAGTCATAGGAAGTAGATCTGCAGCTCGACCTCTCTCAATTGACTCGCACCACGTCTGAGCATGACCTCTCTAGACGAAAACTCGCAAGCTCAATCCATATCTCGTTAGAACATCTCTGTGAACGACCAATCTAAGCCATTCAGTCAATGATGGTCTACGAATCCTCCGCTGCATCTGTGCCGGTAAAAACAAACTGGAGGCCTCAGCCTTAAAAACTTCTATAAGGATACGGAAATAACCTTGGTACAACACAAACAGCTGCCTGAGCAGCAGGTACAATCACAGTCCCTGCAGCAGGAGGGACATCATCGCTTTCGGAGCCCGGCTAGCCTCAACTAACAATCCAACCTTCTGTCGTAAGTCCTAAATACTAGACTCCAGCCTAGCTATCCATCCTCGAGAAGGAGGATCACTCTGTCCCTGAGGGTTAGGCGTACCGCCCTGATCGGTCCTCGTCTCATTGAGCCTACTCTAATCTCATCTCTGGCGGCAGCCCTCTGGCCTTCGTAGTCTTCGGCGGCATAGTGGCTGGAACAAGAAACATGATCAATAGGAACATTGCGATCGAATCAAAGGGTTTCCGGAATCAAAGAAGGTAGTACAAGAAAATATATTTCCTAAGGTCGCTTAGACGGAGTACCCTATCGTAACTTTGCCACGGAATATACACACGCTACGTCACTCTGCTTAAGTCACCTACTTTCAGGGTTGTCTAGGACGACAGCAAGGTTTAGGGAGGCATAGTCCATGCCAATTTCAAAAATTTGCCGTTCTAGCTAACCCTAACCCTAGAATCGTTACTAGAAAATCCGACGAATCAATATGCAAACAACTTTGCAAAGTAGTGAACAAGGAATACAACCTTTGTAGACCGGTTCTTCACTTCAATAGCTCTATGTGGTCATCCCTTCGCTGCGATCCATGAACTCCCGGACTCTTGAGAGGCTCCACAAGATGTACGGAACAAGCTTGCTTGAAGTCTTCGAGGCCGAAGATGATCTACGTCGAGGAGACACTAACCCAAGCTACCTCTTCACTAATTGTAGAATTAGTGAAGCAAACATCCTATACTAAATGGCAAGTAGTAGAGGATGATGAAGTAGGAATTTTGCTTACTTTAGAAATAATTTTCTCACTCATTTTTCTCATCTCCATTGAAGCTAGTAAGCTTGAGGGAGAAGATGAAGAAAAACTCTCATGATAATATCAAGTAGAGAATGGGAACCATGGGTGAGTTAACATCATATGCTAACCCTTGTTGAAACATAACCATAGCAAGGATAATTGGTTGGGTTAATAAATATCTTAGGCCAAACAAAACTATGGACTTAGTCAATGGTTGGCAAAGCTTCTCCAAGCTTCTAGCCATGACTAAATGCCACCAATTTTTGATTTACTTAAGAAATTAAAACCCTAGGATTAATTCAAGCATGGTGTAAGTCTTACACACCCATGAAGCATGTATCATCAAGCATGACACAAAACTTTGTGCACAAATATATATCACATATATATTATGTGCACAAAAGCAAGTGAGAAAAGAAATCATAAGTGAGCCAATACTAGTTAATGTAAATTAATATATCAAATATATAATTATACATTAAATCATTAAATCAACACTTGATTTACTAATCCGGCTATATCACATATAACCGACTAATATCAAACGCAACAACTTATCGAATCAACACGTGATCCGATAACCCGGTTATATCACATATAACCGACCGATGTCACAAATCGCAAGAATAGAATATGGTATCACATATAGTATTAATCCTGGTCCCGCACATATCACATATGTGTTTGTAACGCCTTGAAAAGGTCGTTTTGGTGTTTTCCCGAAAATCGGTAAATATTTGGTATTTTTCCGTAAATCGTCATTATAATTATTTTACAATATAAGCCTATTTATACCTAATTTGGATAGGTAATTGCTAGTTTTTAGTAGCTAATGAGTTACTTATAAATTTCTGGTCGTTTAATTTTTTTCTCCATAATTTACGATTTTTTAATATTATTTTAAGCTCTTAAAAATACATTAAATCAGCGATAAATACAAATTTGAATGGGCTAATTACATGCTTTAGAACCATGACAACTAAAATCTAGTGAGTAATATAAATTTTTAGTATTTTATTACATGTTCTAATTAGTTATAATCAAAGGAAATTAAAATTTTAAATAAATTAAACTAAAACTTGCAATTTTGTAACTGGAGGGGTTCTTTTTAAATATAATTTTTTTGTACACTCTCTCACACACCCTCAATCCTCATGGCCGGCCCCACCACCACAGCAGCAGCCCATTTTTCTCCCCATCAAAATTTTCTTTGACTCTTGTGAATGAAATGGTCTGAAAAGGATTAAAATATGTTAATTTGAGTTATGGGTTTTATGTGATATGATATGGCTTTGACTTGGAGAAAATTCCATAATCCCACACCATTCTCCTCCACTTTCTTTCCTAGCCGAGCTCCTGTAGCTGCTGTTCCCCAATTTTCCCTTGTCATTTTCCTTCAAAACTCATCAAAAAAATCCATCAAAATCCAAATTAAATCTCACAATTTCAAGCCCATTCTTCATCCCATTCTCCTTGGCTTCTCTAGCTTGAATCTTGGTGCTATGAGGCCATCATTGGAGGCAAATTCTCTTGCTAGATCCCAAGGAAATTGAGGTATAATCATGACCCAGTTAAATACTTATGCTTAAATTCCTTGATTAAATTGTTTTAGTGTTAAGTTTAGTGCTAATTTCTAATCTTGTTTTTTTTAAGTGAATGGTTTGAGTTTAAACTAGGGTTTTAGAAAACCATTACTAGGTTAATTAAATTTATTTTGCTATCTAATTGTTTTACTAACCTAATCTAAGAGGTTTGACTTGTTTAATGGGCTTCAAATTAGTGTTAATCTAGGTTTTTCTACTGTGGAATTTGTTTGGAATTGCTAGTTTATAAAATCAAGAAAGGGTTTGTTTATGGAAAATAGGTTTTGAAGCATGGAAAATGAGTTGAATTTAAGTGATTGTGGCTTACTAGTTGTGTAGTTGGATGATTATGCTTGATAGTAGTCTTTTTGTCGCAAATCTACGATGTTTGCACCGAATTTAGAATGCTAATGCTTACTAGGTTTTTAAATAAAATTATTTGATGAATTATTTGTGATATCTTGATGATATTATTGGCATCTCCTATGACTTTTAGGCTATGTGAATGCTAAACTTGGTTTGATCGGGTTTTGTTTTGGCGGTAGGTCCGAAACGACAATTTTAGTTAAGGTTGTAGTGTTTTTCCGTGTGTGTTCCGCGCACTTTGTGCACAATATGCCTAACTCGTTGACATTGACCCTTTCATTTTGTGACATGCGTTGTTTCATGATCTGTAACCTTATGTTTTGTGTTGTGCAAATTCCAGGATCGGTCTCGGAGACTTCGGACGCGGCACGAAAAAGGAAAGCGGTGATTGGATCAAGCTGGCTGGGGATTTCCGGTGATTATATGTATACATCTACGGGGAGAATCGTTTGGATGGCGCGAGGCGCCCGATAATTTTGAATTTCTAGTAATACCATATTGTTTCATGTAATTCCTAGTTACCTATTTTACGTCATTGCATGACCTGTATATCCATATTTGTGTTAAATTCATCATATAAAAACCATTGAAACTATTAAATGAGATATGTGACACAGGAAATAATTGGCTTGCTTAATTCATTGTATATAGTTGTGCAACTTCATCTCATAGGACACTTGCACCATTACCAGGGTTTTATGCTGCACGAGCACTATTCATGCGAACACACACGTCTTGGTAATTGCTATGCCACAAACACTAGATAACTTGTTTAAACTGGAATTTAGAATAATTTCACCATATAGGATGTATAAACCAGCACTAATATACTAAATTCTTGAAGATGAAAATGTAGAATTGATAGTCATATGCATGTACCTCATTACATCATTCGATTATACATAGTTTTTATGTCATATATTGCAGTTCGAACTGTTGATACCATAGGCATTCATCATCATTGACATGCATACTTATGGTACTTTCTTCTGGAGGATTTCAGTATTTGAAATTTATGAGATGTTGGAGAAACCGCAAGGATTTAATAAAACTGATATCATTTTAACTGTGGCAAGTTACGATTTTCTCGTGACATGATAATTGTGTCGTCCACCATGACTTTTCTGTTGGTTTTCGAGACCCATTTCGAGGAGTTGGATGAACCGTCTCGGGTACATGGTAGGCCCGGTAAGGTACCCCGGGGCAAGAAGTTCGAGTAGTAGACGATGAGCCTGGCAGGGGCTGACGACCTACCGGTGATTGCTGGCGCGGCTGATATCCAGAGTATACCGACCGTGGCTGTGAGATGTTGAGATATTGATATTTTGAGATGGACCAGCCGGACGGCTGGGGCCGGGATATTGGATACTGATACTTTAGGACACTGAAATATTCATTTGAGGTGCCGATGTTTGGCACGGATTTCTGTTGATTTCATATGATATTTCCTCAGATATTTCATAGAAATTTTCCTAAGATGAAAATAATGATTTCCTCATATCAGCATATTCAGATCACGTGTTACATTGCACATATCGCATACATGCTAGTACTTCATACCATATCAATATTTTAGAATTGTGACACTTTGCGTACATGCTTACGATAGTCTTTATAGATGATACATATTACTCACGAGTTGGCAACTCACCCCTGTTGTGCCACAGACTTTTTACAGGTCCGATCCGTCAGTACTGTTGCGGCAGACGCACTTCCTCCTTTTGCATGGATTTGAGGATTTTTTCTCGTAAGTGGGTTATATGTTCATTTTGTTTTTCCACCTTGTATATTAATTGTATCTCATGTACTCCATCTACTGTATCATCTACCTGTACTGATGTATATTGGCTTAAAGGCGGGACAGTGAGATTGTGGGCATGTATATTGTTTCTTTGGGTCACGCTCACATGAGCCGACATGTTGCTTATTACTTATGCCTTTTTATGCTTATTTTACACATTGCTGATTTATATTACGTGGGATTTGTGTCTTCCTTTGGGCGAAGAGCTAGCTCCCGCTTGGGGATGCCTTATTTCATGTTATTGATATATTTCTGTTTTGTACCCGTTTCGGGGCCAGTATTTACAAAGGAGACTCTGCCGAAATTTTTGGAAAAATGGATGTTGCTTTTAAAAAGGTTTGATGTGACTTATTTGATTAAATTCGTTTTCAATAAATTGGTTTCCTTCACTCTACAGCTTATTTGGTTTCGATTTCTAGGCTTTGGCTTACTTAGATTACGTCCGCCTTGAGACGTTCGTAATTTATATGCCAGTCACGTTCCGTACCTTTCAGGTCATGACAAAGTTGGTATCAGAGCGATAGGTTTTACCTTTCTGAGTGTAGGATGACCCTTGGTAGATGGAGTAAGTGACTTAAGCAGGGTAACATGGTGTGTTTATGTCCGCGGCATACTTGCGATACGGTACTCCGTCTAGGTGACTTTAGGATATACTTGCTTGAAATTCCTTCTTCAATTCCATGTATCCTATGATTCTATTGCACGGTTCTTATCATCCTGTTTCCTGTACCAGCCACTATGCCGCCGAAGGCTATGAGAGCGCAGAGGGCCGTCGCCCGAGATGAGATCCGAGCAGGCTCGTCCGAGACAAGGACCGAGCAGGGTGGCGTAACTACGCCTCAGGGACAGACAGTTCCGCCTTCCCCAGGACACATGGGTAGGATAGAGTCTGGTATGGAGGAGTTACGACAGATGATGGGAGGTATACAGGAGTTACGACAGATGGTGGGATCCTTAGTAGAGGCCAATCGTGCACCGAGATCGAAGGACGTACCTACCACAGCATAGACTACGATAGTACCTGCTGCCCAGACAGTCGTTCCTACTACTACAGTGGCTATTCCAGTATCACTACAGGATTTCATGAGGCTGAGACCCCCAGTCTTCACCGGCACCGATGCAGCGAGGATCCGCAGACATTCCTTGACAATTTAGCTAGGATTTGCCGTTCGCTCAGATATTCCGACGATAGATGGGTGGAGCTTATGAGTTTCTGTCGGGAGGGCCTTACGCAGACATGGTGGGAGTCAGTCGTGAGAGGTCGAGCTGCAGGTCTACCTCCTAGGACTTGGGCCGAGTTCACAGCAGTATTTCTAGCCCGTTTCCTTCCAGAGAGCGTTCGTGATGCTCGAGCTTGTAGCTTTAATGCTTTGATCAAGACTCCAGGGATGACAGTGTCCGAGTATGATATCCAGTTTACTTAGTTGTCCCGGTATGCTCCGTACTTGGTTGATACTGAAGAGAAGATGGTAAAGTGGTTTGTGCAGGGACTCGACACACAGTTATTTCTTGCCATCGGCATCCAGCACTTTGACACTTATGCAGCTGTTATGGACACGGCCTTATGGATAAAGGCGCGCATTTCAGAGACTTCGGCCATTTCTGGGCTAAAGAGGATTCGTACCGATATGCCAGCTCAGAGGCATCGTGCCAGATTCTTTCCGAGAGATGGTGGCGGTAGAGGAGTTGGACAGGGTCAGCTATTTGGTTCTTATCCGCAGGGACAGCAGGCGTCGCCAGGATGTTTTGGATGCGGGAGTCCGCACCATCGTATCAGAGACTGTCCGGTGAGATGACAGGGAGCGGCGACAGTTTCACACGTAACTTTACCACCTTTACCACCTCTTCAGAGAGATCTACTTCCTGCCCCCGGTGATGCTCCACGTCAGTTAGGCGCCCCCAGAGGCCGTGGACGTAGCGGTCATATTCAGAGAGGACGAGAATGCCGAGGCCAAGGCCGAGGACAACCAGCTATTGGTAGAGGACAAGCCCGAGTATTCGCTTTGACTCCGCAGGATGCGCAGGCATCCAATGCCGTTGTGACAGGTACCTTTCCAGTATGTTCTTTCGATGCGCGAGTATTATTCGACCCTGGTTCTACACAGTCATATATATCTACACACTTTGCACCGATGTTGGGCCGTGAGTCGTCGTCGTTAGATCAGCCGCTTGTTGTTATTACTCCAGTAGGAGAGTCGTTTGTCGCTCGTTTTGTGTTTCGATTTTGTTCCGTTCGTATCGAGGAAAGGGATTCATCAGTTGATTTGATTCTCCTCGATATGTTGGACTTTGATGTGCTTCTGGGCATGGACTAGCTGGCCACTTGTTATGCATCTATGGACAGCCATGAGAAGGCAGTCAAATTTAGCATTTCGGTAGAGCCAGTCCTTGTTATTCAGGGAGACCGGAGTGTCGCCCTTCCCAGCTTGATTTCGTCTCTTCGCGCCGGTCAGCTATTGCGAAAGGGATGTCAGGGATTCTTAGCTTATATTTGTGATACTCGAGTAGCAGAGGTTCCTTTGGACCAGGTCCCGATTGTTAGTGAGTTCCCTAATGTTTTCCCTGACGAGCTGCCTGGGTTACCGCCTGAGCGCGACGTTGAGTTCTGCATTGACTTGATTCCCGGCTCGGGGCCTATTTCCATACCGCCTTATCGGATGGCCCCGGCGGAGCCTAGAGAGCTGAAGGATCAATTACAGGATTTGTTAGATAAAGAGTTTATTCGACCTAGTGGGTCTCCGTGGGGTGCTCATGTCCTGTTCGTCAAGAAGAAAAATGGCAGTTTGCGCTTGTGCATTGATTACCGCCAGCTGAACAGAGTTACCATACGGAACAGATATCCCTTACCACGTATCGATGATTTGTTCGACCAGCTTCAGGGTGCGGGCTAATTTTCGAGGATTGACTTGCGATCGGGTTACTATCAGTTGCGGGTGCGGCAGGAGGATATTCCAAGGATGGCTTTTCGCACACGTTACGGGCACTATAAGTTTTTGGTGATGTCGTTCGGGCTCACCAATGCACCATCCGCGTTTATGGACTTGATGAATCGCATTTTCAGGCCGTATCTAGATATGTTCATCATTATGTTTATTGATGACATTTTGGTGTATTCCCAGAGCCGAAGGGAGCACGAGCAACACTTGCGGACCACATTACAGACTTTGAGGGAGCACCAGCTGTTCATGAAATTCTCCAAGTGCGCGTTTTGGCTTGGCAGCGTTGGTTTCTTGGGTCGCGTGATTACGAGAGATCGTATATGTGCGGACTCAAAGAAGATCGAGGCCGTTCAGCATTGGCCCAGACCGGCATCAATTACGAAGATCCGCAGTTTCCTAGGCCTGGCTGGCTACTACCGACGATTTGTTCTGGACTTCTCCCGTATTGCTGCACCGTTGACCGGGTTGACCTAGAAGGGAGTTCCTTTAGATTGGACCGAGGCGTGTGAGCATAGATTCCAGCAGTTGAAGACTCGTCTGACTACTGCACCAGTGTTGTCATTGCATTCGAAATCGGGCGGATTTGTGGTTTATTGCGACGCTTCTCGAGTGGGACTAGTTTGCGTGTTGATGCAGCACGACAGGGTTATTGCGTATGCTTCTCGGCAGCTGAAGACACACGAACAGAACTATCCTACGCACGACATAGAGATGGATGCAGTGGTGTTTGCACTCAAGATCTGGAGACATGACCTACACGGTGATGTAAGTGTAAGTGCACGGCGGCGCCCCGGTCGTCAAACCGACGGCCAAATGCGGAAATGGTGATAAACTTTAATTTTACGAACTTAGCAAACCGGCACCACCGCGCACTAAACCCCGGATCGGGCCATTAAACTAGATCTAGCAAAGTAACAAGATAGGGAAGAGATATACCGAGTGATCCGAGTCCTCCGGTCTTCTCGTCATCGTCCCGATCTCCCGCGGAAACTCCAGTCGTCGCATCCTTGCCGGAAGGGCACCACATCGTCTGTATCTTTTACGGGCTCCTACCTCAATACCGAGGCAACTCGGGCGCGAAGTTGGCTAGCCGACGCGTCCAAGACTTGCTATAGAATAGTGTAGAATAGTTGTCTCTTTGGGGTTTAGTATAGTTGCCATGATGGAGGAATTTTGCACAAGGATTTTTCATGAATTCTTGATGAAAAATGGAGCATGCCATGGGAAAAAGGAGCTCGGCCAATCCATTGTGCTTGCTGGAAAAATGAAGCAAAAACGAGCATGTAAATAATGTGTGCATCAATTAATACAAAGCAGAAAAAGGAAAAATCCTTCACTGCAAACACAATTGGGGGGGGGTCCACCAAAATAATCATGAAGGGAAATATCCACACACAAAATAAAAAACTCACTCCATTCCCAAACAGTGGCCGGCCATACCTCATGTGTGAGTGGAGAGGGAGAGCATGGTCAGGGTATGGAGCAACCATAAAAGATTGAACAATAATGCAAAAAAACCCTCCCACAATTCCTTATTTGCAACAATGCAAATAAGCCCTCGTCCACCAATCTTCGGCTAATGAACGGAACAAAGGAAATCGGACGAAACGAAAAGCAAACTGGCAACTCCAGAAAACTGGTCCCATAATAAATTACAGGAAAACCCCGATACTGTGCATACACACCCGCATCTGTATTCCGACCGGATACAAATGCAATGAGACAAAATCTACACAGTACTATACTAGGATCCTGCTTAAACCAAAGCCGGTTAGCAATATCCGTCCGATCCTGATCCGTGCAATACCGCACGTATCTGACCGAACCCTGCCATATAACCATACGGCCTCTAGTACAAACCGTCAGATCCTGATCCGTGCAATACCGCACGTATCTGATCGGACCCTGCCATATCTCCATACGGCCTCTACAGCATTTCGCCCGAAAGCCTGAGTAACCGAAAGTGTGGTGGACTCTAAAGACTCGTCAATACTATGGCTGTGGATTTAACCACTAGCACGTCAGAGGTATAAGCCAATACGTGACGGGCCACCAGCTATTGACTAAAAGGGATGTTGATGAGCGAACTCATCCTGACACCCTACTGAGCCTGTCAGTGACAATATCCGTACAGTCCGGTCCGTTCGTCTATGAGCATCGCATTGCGGGCCTAGGGGGTTGGTAAAAGTCAGACCCCCAAAAGCGGTACAAGTCATGTCGGAGTGTAGCCCAGAACACCCTGAGATACTACTGGAATACCTACCAGTAAATCTCCTGCCTTGGCCAAGGACTTTATGTAATGGCTCTCCTAGACACAGCGCGACCTCACCCCCAATACCGGGAGAGACGAACCCGTGAAGATCCGCTCACTGCCTCCATGTGGCTCGGGACTGTACCCAACTAAAACCTGTTTGCACGACTCCTTTGAGCCGTGGTAGGGTATTAATCAAAGCACAGTGGGAACTCACACGAGACAAACGACGATCCCCAGGTCGATGAACTAACCTGTACACATGTCACCTGGGAACTGCTATCTGACGTCAGGTATAAGACCAACTAGCAGGTTCCCAGCGAGTCCTGTCCGGTGTACTCATAACCCAATGAGCACCTGTATACATCTTAGGTGAACCAACTGACACCAGTGGCTTGTGAGACCGGCCACCGCCTCTCGTCGGGGTCTCGACTGTATACACTAGTCTACTCTGGAGAATCGATGCCCTGTCTCGAAACTCCCACGACTAGGGACCTTTTAAGGATGTGCTTATAGACTCCAGCTCTCACTTATATGATCGCCCTCATACTGCTGGCAGTCAAGCAAGAATCCTAGGGGCTCTATCAACGTGTAATAGCGACCTGTCAGGTCACCTAAAGCAGTACACGATGATAAAGGTAAACCAGATAGCATACTATCATTTCGAGTAAGACTGTCTTACCGGGATAGGTCCTCCCTCAATCATTGCAATCACGTGCCTGTGATCCAATAATCGACTCTGAGGGCACTATCTCCAACAATCTCCCACTTGCACTCAAGGCTATTTATTGCGATGTCGCATACTCACAGCCCGTGTGATACCGAACACCCAGCTCCTCTACTAGTCAGTCGTACAAAGCCTGTTTGCGAAACTATTGCGTTCGAGGAATAGCCTCAGTGAGTGGATCCGCCTAGATGTTTCTTTCTATGTCTCTCTATATCTCAAGTTCGTGGAGAATGCCATCTCCCGAAATAAGCAATACCTGTCTTAGAGTGTCTGGATGTTTGATGGGACCGTGCTCATAAATGAACTCCAAATCCAAACTTCTTAGACTGTATCGTCAACTGAACTTAATCAGTATCATGCGCCATGCCTCCCTCAGTATCTGCCTGGATCACCTGTCCAGAATACTGTCCCTCGTCAGAGGGAAAACTATAACTCTGACAACCTCCTTGTCGTCCATGTCACCTTGGAAGCCTGGAATGATAACTGTCTCCCAAATGAGGCTGTCGTTATCATATCCCTAGAACATCCACTTATGTTCTAAAACTGCTTCCGACTGTTTCTCCAGGATTGGATCAATGTCAACTTATTGCATCTAGTGCAAGAACAACATCTGGTGTGGTACTTGACATCTCATGATTGACTCAATTGCCTAAGCAAGTGATCTGCCAATCATGCACATCCCTCTCTACTTTAGTATATAAGACACCTTTAGAGAGGGTGACTCCATCATCTGCAGGTACACTACCGTGCCAGGAGTCATCTATTCTAAATACTCTTAGAATGCTGTCAAAGTACCCTGATTGGGAAACCACCCAAATCTAGATCTAAAACCATAGATCTAGTAACCAGTATGTCTGATATAATGTCCAAGTCCCTTATGGAGAAACCACTGTGTGACGACCAAAGTATAACCGATCGTAGTATAGGAATATCACTTCCTACTTTGTGTATGTCATCCAAAACCCGGATATCACACCCTACTACCTACTCAACAGATCCATCCCCTATTCTGATGAAGTCAAACCTATGACTGTCACATCAGAAATAGATAATCTATCTCCGCTACATCTGCTTTAGTCTATAAATAGACATAAGCCTGATGTCCACCAATGCTTCCGCTGCTCCCACTGACTACGACAACCCTTTGGCAGAGTCATATAGACGTGCACTTCTAAAGCTAGTTTAGAACGACGCTATACTCATCCTCCCACCGGGTCTCGCAGCCTGGAACAACAGCAATGGCAAGTGTGGGTAAACAAGAACTTCCCTGTCACCGTCCTTGAGGCTACCGGAGTACCTCTCGGGTGCCTGAAGTTACCCACCGTATCTGCGGAGTGGCCAATGGAATGTCAAGACAGATTGAATCTTTAGGTTCCTTATCAAATCTTCAGTAATCGTTTGCGGTTCTGGAATCACTTCCAGCTCTACCATACTCCCACTACTGTTTTTGAAAAAATCCATTTTTATTAAAACTGTGGCGAGTCAAGAACAATATCACTATCGATCTTTCTTATGGTAGAAAGTCAACCCTCGTCATAGCCTGGGTCAACCCACAAACAGCCATTACAGAAACGTGCCTTGAGTTATCCAGAGTCTGGTTTTAATCATAAGCCGGACAACTCCCCGTACCTTAACAATGTTAAGATATGAACTGTACTATATCCAATATAGAACCAGAGGCACTGGTTTAATTGAACCAGATTCAAATCATGCAGATGTCTCCAGTGCATGTCAACTAAATGGAGAGAGGCCGATCAGCGTTACTCAACTTAGGAATGCTTCCAATTATGAGTAACCTGAAAGAGAAGCAATTTCTCTTTATCATTACTATCAACTGAATACCATACACAAGTATCTACATCTTCGATCACTTTGAAGAATCCCGGTACTTGCTACACTTGGTTCTCTACTCTATTCAAATACCTATAACTCCTCAAAACTTAGACCCTGTGTTTCTACGAAACACATGTCTAAGAACTAGAGAAGTTAAAAGTAAACAGAATATAGTATGAGGACCAACCCCTCTGTCCTAATGGACACTGGACAACATACAATACTCTGTATAAGTCCGCTGAGTCTAACAACTCTTTCACTGTGTGTCGTAGGTTGAAAACTGTACTTATGGTTAAGAAGAATTACACCGCTGTTTAATGCTCCTTACCTAACCATCCACTGATATAGGTAAATGTCATCGACATAATATCAAAAGGTATATCTCACTCTATGAAAATAGACGTACAGATATATCAATTTGAAATTGGTGCACAACAGCGGATATTCAAAACCAAATATTTGCCGACCGGCAAACATCCCAGGTGATCTCCTCAAATATCCCCGATTACAACGAATCCCGATATAATGAGGATGATCACCCAATTCCTAATAACTTACTCCCACTCATCATCTGTAAAGCCCTACAGATGTGAGAATCAAACCTGGTAAATACATACCCTGGAGCAAGTGTCTAATCAGGAAATCAGTTTTCTTTTAACAGTACACAGTGAAACTGAAACATTGAAATGTTTCGATGGGGTATCCTGGTATTCCTAGTAATGCCTCTACCATTATCCAGATTCACAACTATAACCGTATAATTCTTTGCCACCTCTCCAAATCCCTTTATTATGTCTTTAGTCATTACCTTCTGCACACCCCTTTAGGCCAATTGGTTTTCTTCCTTCCCTACCGTTCGGCACCAGCCTATGGTTTGGAAGAAGACTATCCAATAAGCATAACGGGTGTACTGTCCTAATCCTAGGAGCACTCGCAATGCGAGAGAAGGTGAGGATAAAAGACAACCGAATAAACCTTATTCCTATTTCTCCTGGACCAGAATCCATCCCCGAACTGGAACAAGTTCCTTTCGAGTTCGTATATAACCATACGATGGAGTATCCAATAATTGTGGATCTTCGTAGTGATACGGAGTGTCCTGGAGAAATACAAAGGTGATTTAGGATTGGCGAAGAAATACTTGGTTTGGTCGTGAATATCAGTCGCAATTTATTTTGCCCTCTTACTAATCCCTTGCTTTGTCTTAATCTTAATACCTTCTGCACACCGTTTAGGCTAATTGGTCTTCTTCATTCCACACTGTTCGGCACCAGCCTAAAGTTTGGAAGAAGACTATCCAATTTGCATAATATGTGTACTATCTCCTAAACTAAGGAGTACTCGCAACCTGAGAGAAGGTAAAAAGGAAAAGACAACTGAATAATACTATCAGTTTTCTCCAGAACCGGAAACCATCCTCGAATTCCTTCGAGTTCGTATCTAACCATACGATGGTTTTGTCCAATGGAAGTGGACGTTCGCCGTAATACGGGGTGTCCTGGAGAAAAGGGTAAAAGTAGGAGTGGCAATGAGGTCTGCAACTCTGACAATCCAAAAGCCAGTGTTAAGAAAGTTCGGTCAACTTGGTCACTGAGTCATAGTCTAGGGTCGGGTCAATGGTCGCTGCCAAAGAGAGATAAAAGAAACACTCAGCGTGCACTCTAACCTAGATCAGAATGGTTACCAATTTATCTAATCAGGAAACCTCCCACTGTACCTCAAATTCTCCTCCAAACCTGAAAGAAGAATTAGTCGGGGTCACCCGAGGAGTAAACCAACTCATCAGTGGGAATCGGGATCCAACTCTCATCGCATGATAACGTGACGTAATCCGCTCACGTCATCACACTCCAGAAGGTATGCGCATATCTGGCAAGTTTCAGTTCTTTTGAAACTCCCGATGTGGATTTTCTACCCTATGCTCTTATGACCTTGGCGTGAGGTCAAAATATCATAAGTCACATGTCAAGTTCTACCCATCATTGTCCAGGTTAATTTGAACCCACCCGTACATACCCTTGACGTAGGCCAAAATAGTAGTACGACTGTCCCAAACCAACGCATCTATCTATGCAACAGATAAATACCCGGCAACTACCAAACACTATGCCTTGGCGTGAGGTCAAAATACATAGCTTGAATACTACCGAATATTTAACTGAAATGATGGAGGGCTACGAATGGTTTCTGGCGAAAACCTTTAACGTAATGAACTTGATATCGTTGAAGGAACGGATAGCTTTTTAGAAAATATAGTGACGAAAACCTTTACTAAAGAGGTCACTCCCGGTGAAGGGATCTCGGCTCTTTCCCCGTAATATGGGGTGCAGGATATTCCAAATGAATACCACGGTGCAAAGCAAAAGTAATCGGCTATAGTGAAGTTAATGCCCTGACGCAATCTTCTGTCCAAGGGGTCACTCCCGGTGAAGGGATCTCGGCCCTTGCCTCGTCGACTGAGGAGCAGGATATTCCAAATGAATACCACGATGCAAAACAAAAGTGAACGTCCTTGCAATAACAGCTTTTTGAAAAGTGTTCCAACAACATCAGATTAGTTTTGTTTTTAACTTGGATTGATCCGAATAAACGCAGTCCCATCAATTGATCACACCACAAAGAACGAAAATATACTGACGTACGTATATGCCATCCGCATTCGCCACTGGGTCCCGTCATCACCCGTTAGGTTAGCTAACTAACGGCAGAGCGGGGACTGGACTAGCGCGGATGAAAAACATATACAACATGTACTAATATATATACCAATATATAGTATTTCGCTCAAGGCGTGAATAAAATGCAACATCACAGAAATGTACAGCATCACAGAACAATACAGATATCTGGGATCCCCGGGTTTCACAGAGCCACTTCTGAATCCCGACGTTCCCCTGGTCATGTGGATAGCCTGTGCAATGAAATCCTAGACCCCTACGGGCGCGGCAAGTTACCCGCCAAAACCTGAAGCGAGGCAGCCCCCTTCAGCAACGTGAATGGACCACCCAGCACTTCACGGAATCCGGTAACTCGGGCACCCCTCCTGGGTCAACCTGTACCCCCTACGAGTGCGGCGAATAGCCCGCCAATTCCAGACTGAAGCACCTTCCGTCTCAATGCCCTGAGATGCGGGCCCGTTGCCCTCTAGAACCCGGCTATCCGTGCACCCCTCCGCGGGGTAACCCTAGTACAGAAAGTAAAATATACATACAGCGGGTACATCGACCGCAACCAGGTCGTGCCCCAAAAGAATAATACAAACAGGCAGTGACGGAAGTCCACATGTCGGACGCTCGCCCCGCAATATCAAATGTACATAATACAATAACACTGTACTAGCATTGCATCCAGGCTATCCCCCACGACCGATCCGCAACATCACAACAAAACACAGAACATCAACGTGAAAGTCACGTTCGCAAATCCGTCTAACCGGGCTATAGCAGTTAGACCGGATTTACCGATCGAGTGACATTCACGGTCGCAGATATAATGTAAATACTGTGAAATAATGTGTTTAAATATATCCGATCGATCAAAAATTAACAAGTGGGCCCCCAAGCAATACTGTAGCACTCACAGAAAATCTGGGCCCAATATTAATATTCCAAAACCCCTAAAATTAGCCCAGAAGCCCACTGGAGAAATTGGACACAGTGAGGACACCAATGTGCGGCGGAACCGCGGCCCAAGGGGGGGTTTGGCCGCGGTTCCGCGCTTGAGTGATCGATTGACTGTGTCGAATTTTTCCAGTAGTCTTAGAATTTCCAGTACATTAGTTTTCTACAACCTGAAAAAATTTTCGAGACCAAAAAATTTCAACAGAAAACTGATGTGAACAAAAATGCAAGTTTTGGAATTTTGGTCGATCGGAAATGTAAAACACATCAAACGAAGCTAAACGAAGTGAATGGCGAGGCTCTGATACCACTGTAAGTGCACGGCGGCGCCCCGGTCGTCAAACCGACGGCCAAATGCGGAAACGGTGATAAACTTTAATTTTGCGAACTTAGCAAACCGGCACCACCACGCACTAAACCCCGGATCGGGCCATTAAACTAGATCTAGCAAAGTAACAAGATAGGGAAGAGATATACCGAGTGATCCGAGTCCTCCGGTCTTCTCGTCATCGTCCCGATCTCCCGCGGAAACTCCAGTCGTCGCATCCTTGCCGGAAGGGCACCACATCGTCTGTATCTTTTACGGGCTCCTACCTCAATACCGAGGCAACTCGGGCGCGAAGTTGGCTAGCCGACGCGTCCAAGACTTGCTATAGAATAGTGTAGAATAGTTGTCTCTTTGGGGTTTAGTATAGTTGCCATGATGGAGGAATTTTGCACAAGGATTTTTCATGAATTCTTGATGAAAAATGGAGCATGCCATGGGAAAAAGGAGCTCGGCCAATCCATTGTGCTTGCTGGAAAAATGAAGCAAAAACTAGCATGTAAAGAATGTGTGCATCAATTAATACAAAGCAGAAAAAGGAAAAATCCTTCACTGCAAACACAAATGGGGGGGGGTCCACCAAAATAATCATGAAGGGAAATATCCACACACAAAATAAAAAACTCACTCCATTCCCAAACAGTGGCCGGCCATACCTCATGTGTGAGTGGAGAGGGAGAGCATGGTCAAGGTATGGAGCAACCATAAAAGATTGAACAATAATGCAAAAAAAACCTCCCACAATTGCTTATTTGCAACAATGCAAATAAGCCCTCCTCCACCAATCTTCGGCCAATGAACGGAACAAAGGAAATCGGCCGAAACGAAAAGCAAACTGGCAACTCCAGAAAACTGGTCCCATAATAAATTACAGGAAAACCCGATACTGTGTATACACACCCGCATCTGTATTCCGACCGGATACAAATGCAATGAGACAAAATCTACACAGTACTATACTAGGATCCGGCTTAAACCAAAGCCGGCTAGCAATATCCGTCCGATCCTGATCCGTGCAATACCGCACGTATCTGACCGAACCCTGCCATATAACCATACGGCCTCTAGTACAAACCGTCCGATCCTGATCCGTGCAATACCGCACGTATGTGATCGGACCCTGCCATATCTCCATACGGCCTCTACAGCATTTCGCCCGAAAGCCTGAGTAACCGAAAGTGTGGTGGACTCTAAAGACTCGTCAATACTATGGCTGTGGATTTAACCACTAGCACGTCAGAGGTATAAGCCAATACGTGACGGGCCACCAGCTATTGACTAAAAGGGATGTTGATGAGCGAACTCATCCTGACACCCTACTGAGCCTGTCAGTGACAATATCCGTACAGTCCGGTCCGTTCGTCTATGAGCATCGCATGGCGGGCCTAGGGGGTTGGTAAAAAGTCAGACCCCAAAAGCGGTACAAGTCGTGTCGGAGTGTAGCCCAGAACACCCTGAGATACTACTGGAATACCTACCAGTAAATCTCCTGCCTTGGCCAAGGACTTCGTGTAATGGCTCTCCTAGACACAGCGTGACCTCACCCCCAATACCGGGAGAGACGAACCCCTGAAGATCCGCTCACTGCCTCCATGTGGCTCGGGACTGTACCCAACTAAAACCTGTTTGCACGACTCCTTTGAGCCGTGGTAGGGTAGTAATCAAAGCACAATGGGAACTCAACGAGACAAATGACGATCCCCAGGTCGATAAACTAACCTGTACACATGTCACCTGGGAACTGCTATCTGACGTCAGGTATAAGACCAACTAGCAGGTTCCCAGCGAGTCATGTCCGGTGTACTCATAACCCAATGAGCACCTGTATACATCTTAGGTGAACCAACTGACACCAGTGGCTTGTGAGACCGGCCACCGCCCCTCGTCGGGGTCTCGACTGTATACACTAGTGTACTCTGGAGAATCGATGCCCTGTCTCGAAACTCCCACGACTAGGGACCTTTTAAGGATGTGCTTATAGACTCCAGCTCTCACTTATATGATCGCCCTCATACTGCTGGCAGTCAAGCAAGAATCCTAGGGGCTCTATCAACGTGTAATAGCGACCTGTCAGGTCACCTAAAGCAGTACACGATGATAAAGGTAAACCAGATAGCATACTATCATTTCGAGTAAGACTGTCCTACCGGGATAGGTCCTCCCTCAATCATTGCAATCACGTGCCTGTGATCCAATAATCGACTCTGAGGGCACTATCTCCAACAGTAAGTGTACGGTAGCGCCCCGGCCGTCATTCCGAGGCCAAAATGCGGAAACGAAAACTTTTTCAAACTAGACACCAGCGCTATCGTATGCTTAAAACCCGGATCGAACCTTTAACCTACAACTGGCTATCTAGAAAAGGGATAGAAAGGCTATACCGATCGATCCGTGTCCTTCGGTCTTTGGCCAACATCCCAAGCTCCTCGCGGCAACTCCGGTCTCGATCTCCTCGTCGGAAAGGGCACCACATCTACGGTCTTTTTACGGGAACCCGCTTAATCCGAAGCAACTCGGGCACGAAGTGTGCTAGCCGACGTGTCTAAGGTGATGTAGAGAATGTTTGTGATCACTTTGTCTCTTGCATCCATTGATTCGGATGGAGGTTAGAGGTGTTGCCCATTAATGGAGATTTTGAGCTAGAAGAGGAAGAAGAAGAAGAAGCTTTCTTTTTCCTTTTATGATGGAATGATAAAAAAATGAGAAAGAGTCAGAAGAATAATATGAAAGCTAACCCTTCATGGCAGCCCCTCTCTCTCTCCTCTTATCATATCATCACAAATCCATCACCTTATGTGACATTTACACAATAAAAGAGACCATGAGTCACTATATATGTCCATGTCACATTTAATGCATCTCATGATGAAATTCTAGCTCATTATTTCCATTAACAAACATTAATCCAAATGTTTGCAACAACAAAAAGATACGGCAACATCTAAAGTAAACTCGTGACGGATCACAAGGATACCCCTCACCTGTATATACATACATGAACCCGCATTCCGACTGAATGCGAATGCGATGAGGCTAATGTAATCCAACAAATCTAATACAAGGATCCGGTTTAAACCAAAGCCCACTAGTATGATCCGTCCGATCATGATCCGTGCACTACAACACGTATATGATCGGACCCTGTCATATATCATAGGGCCTCTACATCGTTTCGCCCGAAACTTGAGAAACTGTCTGTGGGGGACTCTAAAGACTCGTCAATACTTGGCTTGTGGATTTAACCACTAGCACGTCAGAGGTACTAGCCGTACGTAACGGGCCACCGGGTATTGACCAAAAGGGAGGTCGATGAGCGAACTCATCCTGACACCATACTGAGTCTGTCAGTGACAATATCCGTATAGTCCGGTCCGTTTGTCTATGAGTATCGCATGTCGGGCCAAGGGGGTTGGTAAAAGTCAGACCCCCAAAAGTGGTACAAGTCGTGTCGGAGTGTAGCCCAGAACACCCTGAGATACTACTGGAATACCTACCAGTAAATCTCCTGCCTTGGCCAAGGACTTTGTGTAATGGCTCTCCTAGACACAGCGCGACCTTACCCCCAATACCGGAGAGACGAACCCCTGCCGATCCGCTCACTGCCTCCATGTGGCTCGGGACTGTACCCAACTACAACCTCTTTGCATGACTCCTTTGAGCCGTGGTAGGGTAGTAATCAAAGTACAGTGGGAACTCACACGAGACAAATGATGATCTTAGGTCAATGAACTAACCTGTACACATGTCACCAGGGAACTGCTATCTGATGTAAGGTATAATACCAACTAGCATGTTCCCTGCGAGTCATGTCCGTTGTACTCATAACCCAATGAGCACCTGTATACATCTTAGGTGAACCAACTGACACTAATGGCTTGTGAGACCGGCCACCGCCCCTCGTCGGGGTCTCGACTGTATACACTAGTCTACTAATGGAGTATCGATGCCCAATCTCGAAACTCCCACGACTAGGAACCACTTTAAGGATGTGCTTATAGACTACCCAACTCTCACGTATATGATCGCCATCATACTGCTGGTAGTCAAGCAAGAATCCTAAGGGCTCTATCAACGTGTAATAGCTACCTGTAAGGTCACTTAAAGCTGTACACGACGATAAAGACAGACCATGGTAGCATTATATTCTCTATCAACGTGCAATAGTGAACTACAATGTCACCTAAAGCATGTACAGGTCCTCCCTCAATCATTGAATGATAAAGGCAAACCAGATAGTATACAAACCTCTCGAGTAAGACTGTCCTACCGGTACAGGTCCTCCCTCAATCATTGCAATCACGTGCCTGCAAACCAATAATTGACTCTGAGGGCACTATATCGAACAATCTCCCACTTGCACTCAAGGAAAATTATTGCGATGTCGCATACTCACAGCCCGTGTGATACCGAACACCTAACTCCTCTACTAATCAGTCTCATAAAGCCCGTTAGCAAAACTATTGCGTTCGAGGAATAGCCTCAGTGAGTGGATCCGCCCTGATGTTTCTTTCTATGTCTCTCTTTATCTCAAGTTCGCGGAGAAAACCATCTCCCGAAATGAGCAATACCTGTCTTAAAATATGTCTGGATATCTGATGGGACCTAGTTCATAGATGAACTCCAAATCCAAACTACTTAGACTGTATCGTCAACTGAATTTAATCAGTATCCTGCGCCACACCTCCCTCAGTATCCGCTTGGACCACCTGTCAAAAATACTGCCCCTCGTCAGAGGGAAAACTGTAACAATGATAGTCACTCTGTCATCCATGTCACCTGGAAGCCTGGAATGATAATTGCCTACT